>CAKNYM010052292.1:209291-259105 GCA_932195095.1 Andricus curvator
CCCTCAGTCTCCGATTTTAATCCAGCAGACTTGAGAAACATGTTGGAGGGGCCATTGCCTGGTCGTCGCCTCGGTTCGGTCCTATTGCCACTCCCAACTGAACCATGCCCTCCATCCGAGAGAGGCCTATTGTGGGTGGCACTGCGCGATACTGGTCTCGTAACCGCATAATTCGTTGCAGCGGGGAGTTAGCCCAAAGCAACGTGGCTGACTGCAAGAGCCAGAGCTCTCTATTTTTTTTTTTTTTTTTTTTTTTTTTTTTTTTTTTTTTTTTATGTGAGAAGTTATAGGCTCCGGAAGCTACGATCATGGTTCTTTAAAATGTATGTATATATGATGTATGTATGTGTGTGAGGTTCCCCACCTGGGCCCATTAGTATCCAAGGTCTCTTGTTTCAGGCGTCATTCACTATATTCACATTCTCTTTACAAACTATTTGTCGCCACACTTTTCTGTCCTGGCATACTACTCTAGCTTCCTTCACGTCCATTAATTTTTTCATGCAGGATCTCATGTTTCTATGGCTTCTTATCTCTCTTCGGATTATTGTCTCATTTACAGATTCTAACCATTCTTTCGGCGGTCTACCTCTGGGCATTCTGCCATTTACTTTACCTTTATACACTTGTTTCGTCAGTCGTTCATCTTTCATTCTTTCAAGATGACCGAACCTTCTTAACTGATTTCTTTCCCATGTGTCAACTATTGTCTCTTTTGCACCACATTCTTTGAGGATTGACTCGTTTCGGACTTTGTCCATCAGTGTTTTCCCGCAAATTGTGCGCAAAAGTTTCATGCCAATCACGTTAATTTTACCCTTATCCTTTTCTTGACAGGTCCATGTCTCGCTACCGTATAGTACAGTCGGTACAAATATAGAATTATGTATTGCCATTTTAACGTTTTTTGATATATTTTTACTTCTTAGAATGGACCCTTCTCTACTGATAACCTTCTGACCCTCGTTTATGCGTCTATCTAACTCATCATCCATCTTCCCGTCACTAGTGGATAGGCTACCTAGATATATGTACTTATCAACTTGTTCTAATCTCTCATCATTTAGGGCAATGTTGCAAATTGTTTGCTCATCTTTCCCTTCAAACACTATGATTTTTTTTTATTTACGTTAATTTTGAGGCCCATGTTCTTCATGCTTGTATTTAGTTCACTCAACATTCTTTGTAAGTCTTCGATTGATTCTGCTATAACAACTTTGTTATCTGCGAAAGCTAAACCACGTACCCTCTCTGTCTCAAGGTCTACACCTTCTTTGTCGAAGAGGGCCATTCTTAGACACTTGTCCATAAATATGATAAATAGCCATGAGAACATAACGCATCCTCATTTAACACCTTGCATAATATCGAACCAGTCACTCAGGTTCCCATTCACCCTTACACTCGTTTTGTTACCTGCATATATTGTTTTTATTGCTTGTAGGAGCCATCCATTGACTCCATACTCTTCAAGGACTTCCCAAAGTTTACTTCTATTTACCTTGTCAAATGCTTTTTATAGGTCAACAAACGCACAGAAAACTTTCTTTCCTACTCTCAAGCTTTTTTCTGTGATCTGTCTTAAGCTGAATATTTGATCCGTACATGATCTTCCTGGCATAAATTCACTTTTGGCTTTCCATATCTTTTCTTCTGTTATTTTTATTACCCTGCGGATAAGTATTTTTGAGTAAATTTTACTTACAGTACTTAATAAGCTGATACCTCTGAAGAAACTATAAAGTAAGAAATATAAAACTGCCATAAAGAACTATAAAAGTACAGCAAAAATGTGTGAATTCCCTTGATATCTTTAAAATCTCTTAAAATTTAATTGAAATACACACATATGAAAAATTTTTGAATTCTGTTGAAATCTGTTAATATCCATTGAAATTGGCAAAATCCCCCAAAATCTTTGAAATAATTAGAGGTTCTATAATTCTTCATCTTGCTTAATCTTCTCTCTTTGAATTATTGAAATCCGTGGAAATCCCTTGAAATAAAATGCAATTCATTCCATAAAGTATAAATCATTCGAGAGCCCTTGAATATAATTTAAATTAATCTTATGCATTAAAGATTTTGGTCACGTAGGTGAAATCTTAATTGAGGTATGTCAGTGTGTGAGTGCGTGACGTATGCTTCTCTTCAGAATATCAATCGGCGAAAAGTAGCCATAACTTAAATTAAGTAGTACGCATCAAGAGAGAGAAGCGTTAACACGTGCGCGCGTGGAGCTAAGATTAAATTTCTCGCATTTAAATAAGTAATTCTTCTCAAATTTGCATCGATAATAAGTGTAAAGTGGAGACAGTGGTTTATTTGACTAGTTTTTAATAAATGTATTAAACGAAAAGTGACTTCAACCTCATTATTTCAATCATCGTTCCTTATCGCAATTATTTCTGGCAAAGAATTAAAATACAAAACAAAAATTACAGTCCATAACTCAAACAGTTCTCTTTAAAAAACACATCTAACTCTCTATAAAGTTTTAAAATCCCTTGAAATCCTTGACCTGTTTTGAAATTCCTTGAAATGCCTTAAAATTTCATGGAACCTTTGAATTCGGTAAGAATTCCGTAAATTCAATGAAATTCTCTGGAGTTTATTAAATTAAATTAAACTTATCCAATAAAGTTCTTCAAAAAGAATTGTTTGAGTTTTTATAATTCTTCAAAACCCTTAAATCTTATGAAATTCCATGAAATAGCTGAAAACCCCTTAATTTAATTTATTTTCTAAAGATCGCTGAAAATATCTTAAAGTCTTTGCAAATCCTACCAAATTTTCAAAAATACTTTAACATGCATGAAATCTCTTGAAATACTTTGGAATTCCTTAAAATCTTCGAATATGATTGGAATTCTTTAAAATGTCGTGACATGTTTATAAAATCTGACGAAATCGCTTAAAATCCATGGACATTTTCTGGAATTCCTTTAGATCTTTTGAAATTTGAAGAAATCCTACGTCAAATAAATAGATAACGAAATCATTCGTTTGTACTTTTTATATTTTTTTGCATGAACTCTTTTAATATTCAAGCATTCCTTATTTCTACACTGCTTTCCTTATAATGATTTACTATAATGATTTTTCTACAATCTCGAAAAAAATTAAAGGAAATTCATTAGAGAAAAATCATTATAGACGTATACTAAATTTCCAATAATATTTTTCAAGGAGGATTACAAATGAATTCTCAGAAATCGAGAGCATTCTGTAGAATTATTCAAACTCCAATGAATTTCTGATTTATTTAACTGGTATTATAAATATTTCAAGAAAATTCAAAGATTTATACAGAATTCTGCAAAATTAAAAATAAACGTGTGCATCACAACCCAGTGGTAGTTCGGCCGTGGACCAAATTTGATGAATTTGGAAATAGTTGAAAAGGATTCCGTGCTTTCAGAAAAATTCAGAAAATTCAATACATTTGATTGAATTCTACTTACACAAATCAGGGACTGTCACTTATTATTTGAAATAATGTACGAATTATATATTTTTATTGAAATTATTTGTGCTACGCTCAGCAAATTTTAGAGAACCTAGCTTTCATTTTCATTTTTTCCGTGAACCGAATTTCGGTTAGCCAATATTTTATCTTGAACATGTTAAAATAGAAAAATTGAACTTTTTGCAAAGTTATTTCAAAGGTCGATAAAACTTGAGCCCATCCGATTTGAACAGACAAACACACTCGTAATCGCATTATTTTTTCGAATGCTAGAAGCAAGGTGAAGTGACCGCGGTAGGAGAAATTGCGTTTCGGGGTTACAAGCATACTTGCAACTAGTTCTTCACTTACATGCAATTTAAATTCCCTGTAGTATCCAAAATACGCACCAGACGGAAAAATTTTTTGGAACTTTTTGATTTGATTTCTTTTCTATCCGTTATTACAAGGAACGAGAATACTTCTGGGACACCCTATATATTTGCCATTTAAAAACAAGCTTTATTTAAAACGTAAAATATTGCATAAATGGTGAAATCAGTTTAAAAAAAAAGTGTAGCCAAGTCTTGTTTCGTTGAAAATGACTCTTATCAAATGTAAATATCTCAGAAGGTCAAGACTGGCACCTCTAATGTAAGATATAACGACAATAGTATAGATTGCACAAGCTGATGAAGCAGTGGAATATCCATCAGTTACATTCTTTATTAAATTCCTAATTAATACAGTAACCAGTTTGTCCTCTATATAATCAGCAGATATGAGGATTGTATGTACTCTGCTCTTGTCCTTGGCCGTTATCCTGAATTCTATTGGTGAATATATTGATATAATAATTCTACAATACAGGTCAATTTTGTTTAAGCTTTAGGAAAATCAGAATTTTTGCGTTTTAATGTGCATGTAGAAATTCTACACATGCCAACGGGATGCTGGAAACTATCTGTGACTACTACTATGACTAGTCACAGGGGTAACTTTCCGCCCTCCACGACACGCTGGAAAGGGGAAAGGGTTTGACCAACATTATTTTCATGACCAGTCACAGTGGTTCCTTCCCGCCTCTCGCGAAACGTTGAAAAAAGGTAGGGGTTTGACCAACATTAATTTTGTGACCAGTCACAAGGTACCTTCCGCCCCTCTACTAGACTTTGAAAAGGAGTGGGGGTTAAACCAAAATTATTTTTATAACCAGTCACAGGGGTGGCTTCCGGCCCCCACGATTCGATAATCCTAATTCTTGAGTCGCAAATCGATCCATCTAAAGCAGCAAAAGACAAAAACTAACAACATAATTCTTGAATGACATGGGCTTCATTTAAAATGTCTGACAGTCTCTTCAGCATGCTTGGAATATACTTGTGATCGAAACCGACGGTGTATACTCTCTGAGAAAAAAAAACGTAATTTATTCAAGTTTCAACATCAAAAATTATATTTAAGCGTATTTTATTGACCATATTCCTAATCAGGGCATCAATATACACTGGAGATCCCATTTTAGTACCGCTTCAAGCATGGTACTAAATGGCATTTACTTAAATCAAACACAACACTCGCTTGCTGCGAACGTAAACATTCAGAGCCGCGTGAACCATTTCTGTTGGATTTGGACGCATCCTAACAGCTAATGCAAATAACGCGCTGAGGGTATTGTCCGCTATGTCGCTACGCTACTGTTTGTTTCGCATAACTAAGCGCAAACTCTCTCTCTCTCTCTCTCTCAGTCCCGCTGCCTCCACATCACCAAAATGCCGAGGAGTGAAATGCTAGAAACGACTTGAATAGAAGTTTTTTAAATGGGATTCCCAGTGTACGTCAGCATATGAGTTTTAATCAATTTTTCGAACCATTTTAACTCAATTTAATCCATTTCAATTGATCAATTTAAATTATTAATTAAGTTTCTTTCATTTATTTTTTCTAATAATTCTTACCCAATGTCCGTTCCTTCTTCTTTCCCAGCTGTTAACCTGCAAGTGAGCCGGTATCCCCTTCCTCCTGAGGTGCCTATTTTTGTGAAATGGATACTATTTTTCTAATACTTTTTATACGGTGGCTACTCTCATTAAATTTCCAAATATTCGTAAAGGATTATTTCGCGAAATACTGATATAATTGCATTTTTTTAAATTAAACTTCAATAGCGTTACAAAAAACTTCACAATTAAGGTTATAAAGCAACTTCCTATCATTAGTTATTTCCAAGATGGTATGTTTGTGGAAAACGGTCTGTAATTGGTAGACAATTTAATATAAATTTGCAAAATTGCGTTGCTTTGTAGACACCTTAAGTCGCGTCCTTTTGACGCCGACTTTAATTATATTACAGCAGGCTTTGTAGCGCTCAATTTTCAGGGGCGTTACAGGCTCATAACACGGTGATTACGAATAAAAGTTCCTGTGTGCCAAATCCGCTATACGAGAAAAAATTATAGGTCTTTATGGAATTATGCCGCTCAATTCCAACCTTCTTCACAACTCGTGATGTACCAACATACGATTTTGTACTTGAAACAAAAATTTAATCCTGTATTTCTTGTTTCAGAATTAAGTTCACAGTCCAAGCGTGTGCCAGATGGTGAACCCAATCCAGCTGTCCGTCGCTGTAGACCTTCCTCTTCTTCTTCTCCTGGCAGATGTTCTCCAGAGACGAATCTTTCTCTTGCCACACCTAATTATTCTGCCAGGTCTCCACCACCTACCGAGCCACGTCTTCGTGCCAGGTCCAGGTCTCCTCTCAGGGAAACTTTTCCAAGCGTACTTGGATATAGATTTGAAAATCTTGCATTCATTCGACTAAGTCCCCACAACAATCCAAATCGAATATACGAACTTCGAAGATACGTTTTTCCTCCCGATAAACCAATTGGTTGGAGAACCACAAAATTTGTCATTTTGCCCATGCCAACCGAAGAAAAAATTGTATTATCAACGTTCAAGGGCGACGTCTGTGCAACATTGGAAAAAATAGGCAGAAACACGATTCTTCGTGCAATATATAAACATGTTTTTGAGGGGACAAAACGGGCGAAAATAAACATGAATAGCGGCGCAGTTGAAGAATTGACAGCAGAAGAAATTGCGGAATGCCCACTAGTATCTAATAGAGGAACAATCACAAAGAGTTATACAGTATTCGGTTTGTTCACTTTTTTAATTATGAAACAATTCAGTTTACAATGCGTGATTTTCAAGTCTTTTGACTTAAACATTTTGCAATTCAAAAAATTTCAAAATTCAGTTTGGAAGACTCATGATGTCATTTTTCTTGTTTTTTGCACTTGAATTTTGTTTTATTGCCGCTTCATACACTTTTTTTTAAATTCAATAAATGTTGATATTCCACGTAACCTATTTAATAAGTTGGTTCTGATTCATGAATGACTATCAATTCTAGAAAGATACAAATTGAATACAAATTTTTTTATCAGGAAACACAGGCCTATGATGAGTTCTTAAATTTTTATTTTTTTTTTCTGTCTAAAACTTGTAGAAAACCAGAAAGGTTTTCAGGATTTGCATGTAAAATTAGCATTTCGACCTTTGAATGTTATCTGCTACTAGTTTTCTCCACAGTCAAATTGAAAATGAAAGATTGCCAATATGGTGGGGGAATTCGAAACATCATTGTTGAAAGAGAACATTTTAATTGTACATGATTTTTTGATATTGGGTAAAAGTTAAAAAAATGTTCCATACCAACAATAAGATATCTGGGAAAATTTAACATGAGTTAGGTTTAACTTTTTAAAAAATTAATTTTGGGTTTTGAAGATATCAAAATATGTCGAAAAAGAAACTGGAACACTTTGGGAAACTTTTTTTCAATTATGCACGAATAAAAGATTTGTGAAGATTGAGATAAAATTTTCTCAGATTTTTGAGAGGTTTGAAAAGTATCAAGAAAAAAAGTGTTTCTTAAGGTAGCCATCGTGCCAAAAACCAGGTCCCTGTGAGTGTAAAGTTTTCTAAGATTTTAAGAATTATAATTTGTTTCGATTTTTTTAAGTCGGTGAATATCCTTTAAATCGTTTTAGTTTGCTGTAAAATCAGTAGTTGAGCAAGAAAAATTAGACGCATTCATGGAATTGGGCACCTGAAATTGCAACTTCATTTACAACTCGTGATGTGCCAACATACGATTATGTACTTTAATCAAAAATGCGATTCTGTATTTCTTGTTTCAGAACATTCTTCAGACACGACTCTTTCTCTTGCCACAACTCATTCTTCTGCCAGGTCTCCACCACCTGCTGAACCATCTCTTCGTGCCAGGTCCAGATCTCCTCCCAGGCAAGCTTTTTCAAACGTACTTGGATATAGGCTTGAAGAACTTCCATTTATCCGACTTAGTCCCTACAACAATCCGAATCGTATATTCCAATTTCGAAGATACGTTTTTTCTCCTGATAAACCAATTCGACTGAGAAACAACAATCATGTCCCTAACCCCATGCCATCCGAAGAACAAATTGTATTATCAACGTTCAAGGGCGACGTCTATGCAATTTTGGAAAAAACAGCAAACAGAAACACGATTCTTCGTGCACTCTACACGAGTAAACCTGTTTTTTCGCTGTCTAAACGGGCGAAAATAAACATGAATAGCGGCATTGTTGAAGAAATGACCACAGAAGAAATCGCGGAATGTCCAATATCCACCAAGGAAGTAATCAAACAGAGGTATAAAGTATACCGCGTATAAACCAAAATTCTTGACACGGTTAATACATTTTTAAAAGTCATTTTTTTAGCTTTGCGCTCGGTCTTTATGCTTACCTCGCGTTTATGCGTAGACCTTTTAAAATTAAAGATTAAGACATTGATAACGTTTTTACATATACGACTACATTTGTTCACATTTTACAAATGCTTCTCACAAAAAATCTATCAAGTTACTTCAAATATCACAAATTTTATGTCACATGATACTGTGTTATCTAAAATAAGTTTGATTGTAATTTTTGTATGTTACTTGACTTGTTAACTATTTCAATTATCAAAGCATTCAATTTACACTGCGTAATTCTAAAATCCTTGACATTAAAAATTTTCCATTTCAAAAGTACATTTTCGATTTGAAAAATTTTTAAATGCAGTTTCACAGACTTGAGTTGTCCTTTGTACTTGAATTTTATTTTATTGTTGCTTCATGACAATTTTTTAACAAAGATTGGATTTTAATAGGTGATTGGTTTTTTTTGGAGGACATTCTCTACTGTTTATAAGTTTGAAAGTACATTTTTTTATCACTGAAATCGTTCAAACCATTTTTCTAAAACGATACATTTTTTAAACAAATAAATATATTTGACGATACTTTACATATAGTTTCAAAATTGTAAAAAGTTCAGTTGTAGGTAATGTTTCCTTAAAAGAATAAGCCATGATTGATTAAAATTTGAACATTTGTTTAATTGGTAAGAAGCGATGGTCGGAACAGTTAAATTATAAAAACTATTGATGAATCAATATTTTCAATCAATATTTTCTGTAAGTGTAAAACTTTTTACATAAAAGAGAATGATTTTTTCCAAAGACATGATTTGATCCTTGTTTGAACGTTTTAAGTTGATCAGCTATTCATATAAACTGATTCAGGATTTTAAACATTCTACTGTATTTCCTGAAATATTAATCGAACAAGAATCGATATTACAAGACGATTCTAAATCGGTTCAATAATAAAACACTTTTATTTAATTTCAAATCATTACATTTACATTTTTAGTGTTACAATTTTAATTCTTCCATTTGAAAAATTTGAATTTTTAATTACACGTTTTAAACTTGGATGTATAAATAACAATTGAACAAATATTAATTTAAAATCTCTTCAAATTAACATAATTTAACTTTCAATTCAAAAAATCCACCAGTGAAAGTAATTATTTGTTTAATTTTCAATCTTTATAATTCAGAATTGCTCGAATTGATATAATTTTTTTAATTTACAAATTTAATGTAAAAACTGTTTAATTTATGAGGGACTGAAGTTTTTAATTTCCTAGTTTACCGACCGGTCAAAAGCTTTGAATTTTCATCTTGATTTTAACGACCACCCTGCTTTTGTTAAAACTCCTTTTGCTTTCACGAATACATTCTAATCACTTGTCTGGCGCTTCGCCCTTGATTAAAGTGTGTAAAAACTGCGAAATTTTCTACAGTATGTTGAACTCTATTATACTGAATGTATGTTTTAATAATCCTTGTTTCTCGAAGCGAATGTGCTTTTTCAACAATTGCAAAATAAAGTAAAAGTTTTATTCTTCATCTTTATTTTATTTCAGTTAACCTAAAATACGCATAGTTTTTTCCCGAAAATTTGAGAATTTCCATTTTTAACTTTCATAACATATGCGAGCGTATTCTCAAATGAAAAAAAATAACTGTATGAAAAACTGTAATCACATTTTTTGATACTAAAAAAGTTAAAAAAATAAATAACTAGACATTTTTAAAACACGAAAGAACTCCCGGTTTTCGTGTGACCCACAATTGGAAAAATAAGAACATATTATTGTTAAGTCTTTTAAATTAACAATTGAAATTTTTTGGAAATTAAGAGCTTAAAAAATTTTTTTTATATATTTTTATTTTTATTTTGCATCTAATCTCCTCAAATTATGTTGCCACACATGTTAAGTAATGAAAATTATTTATTTGACATTATTTGCTTATTTTATAATAATAATTTATATTCAATATTTTCAATTAGGGAAATGAGTATGTTTAGCTGATATTATGAAAATTGGTTCAAGATATATAGGGAGATATAGTTTCCGCATTTCACAACATTAATGAATTATTTCGATACGAGGATACGGGGATGAAACTGTAATGTGTCTGACGACAAATTGACATGGTCCTTGTCAAAGTCGGAAAGCTCCCATACTTAGACCCAGAGAGGTATGGGGGTTATCACTGCTGGGACGGTGGGCTCAATTACGATCGGAATAGGATCCTAACGTGCGGATTTCCGCGAAATTGTCATGGCTAACTTGCAACAACAAAAAACTACAGTAAAATATCCCAGGGCGGGAACTCTGAACGCGCATAGTCTAAATACTGGCGGATTCAGCGAACTCACTGAGATAGCAAAGACGTACGATACTGACTTAATAGCACTTCAAAAAACCTGCTGGCCGGGCGTTTATGCGTCAATTTCTAAGGATAACTATACTTTTCACTATGGGGTAGCTATGGGGCGTACACTGTGGACCCGTTTTCTCATTAATAAACGAATTTTGCAAGCGGTTGTCGACATGCAATTAATTAACGACCGGTTATCATACATTGTACTAAAGGGTAATTTCAGAAAACAGGTGTTAATCAACGTGCACTGCCCCACCGAGGACAAAGACGAAGTCACTAAAGATTTTTTTTACGAAACAATCGAACAGGTTGTTGACAAGTTCTCAACGTATGACGCAAAAATAGTATTGGGAGATCTCAACGCGAAAATTGGGAAAGAACCGATGTGTAGGCCTACAATAGGGTCTTAAAGTTTCCATGACGTCAGTAATGATAATGGAACTAGAGTAATAAACTTTTCAGCTTCAAAGAACCTCGTTGTTAAAAGCACATATTTCAAGCATAAAAATATACATAAGGCCACCTGGACATCACCAGATGGTATGACTCACAATCAGATTGATCACGTTCTAATTGACAGAAGACGGCATACAAATATTCTTGATATAAGATCGTACAGGGGAGCGGATTTAAATTCAGACCACTTTCTCGAGATAGTAAAACTAAGATCTAGGCTAGCGTTAAGTAAGAAAACAAGCCGCACAGAGCCAACAGTTCGTTTCAATATAGATAAGTTTAAAACACCGACAGAAACATTAAATTACCAAGTTGAGATTTCTAATAGTTTCGACGCTCTCCAAGAACAGAGTGACGATAACGATAATTATGAGGAGGACTCGGAAACCCTGTGGAGCAATATGAAAAACGCGATAAAGACAGCCGCGAAACTTACTATAGGTTTAGAGAAAGTCACCAACAGCAAACCATGGTTTGACGAAGAGTGCAAACTTTGTTTTGACAAACGTCGGAAGGTAAAACTAATTAGTTTACAAAATAAGTGCGATAAAATACATAAGAAGTATCTCGAGATTAGTAGAAGTACAAATAGGCTTTATAGATCCAAGAAAAGGGAGTGGGAAAAGAATGAAATACTAGTAATAGAAACGCATAATAAACAAAATAACCCGCGTGAGATGTACAGGGGAATCAATTTTATAAGGAAAGGCTTCCAAAGTAGAACGGAAGTAATGAGGGACGAAAATGGCAATCTAGTAGCCGATGCGACAGAGAGACTGGATTTATGGAAAAACTATTTCGATAAGCTATTAAATGTACGCGGAGCCCCCGTTGAAGGTAATCTCGGTGAAATTCACAATGCCGATCTATTAATTGATGATCCTACTGATGTAGAAATAGAAATGGCCATAAAGAAGTTGAAAAATAAAAAAGACGCGGGCATTGACGACCTACCGTCAGAACTGATAAAAAATGGAGGCCCTTGCCTCACAAGGCAAATTTGTAAATTAATACGCGCAGTTTGGAAAACAGAACGCATGCCAGAGGAATGGAATACCTCTATTATTATTCTCATTTTTAAAAAAGGCGATAAAACGAACTGTAACAATATTATCGGGGAATTTCACTTGTGCCTTAGTGCTATAAGATCCTGTCCAATGTGATTGTAAGTAGACTAACTCCTTTTGCCGAGGAAATCATTGGGGATTACCAGTGTGGATTCCGCCGAAACCGATCTACAAGAGATCAAATGTTTACAAGTAGACAACTGTTAGAAAAGAAATGGGAATTTAATGATGTAGTACATCAGCTATTTATCGATCTCAAAAAAGCTTACGACTCTATTATACGCGCACGAATTTACTGGATCCTAGAGTTCTTGGGTGTACCAAGAAAATTAGTTAGACTTATCGAAATATGCTTAAGCGGCAGTAGGGGTAGAATACGTGTAAACAGAATTTTGTCTGAAGAATTTTCGATCCGCGATGGCCTGAAACAGGGCGATGCACTTTCGTGCGCCCTTTTCAACTTAGTTTCAGAATACGTGGTCTGACAAGTACAAGCGAATGCGATCGGTGCTACCCTCAATGGGATAATACAAATTCTTGGGTATGCGGATGATCTCGACTTACTAGGGGATGAGAAAGAAACCGTAGCTAAAAATGCAGAAATCTTGATCACAAAAGCCAAAGATATTGGTTTGGAAGTTAGCGAATCGAAGACAAAATATATGACCGTCGTAAGATCCGAACAAAGTAATCTAGGCGGGCACCTAATGGCCGGAAATATGGAATTCGAAAGGGTTAACGAGTTTAAATACCTCGGGTCTATTGTAACTAGCGAAAATGACAATAAAACGGAAATCAACGCGCGGCAGCACGCTAGCAATGGGTGCTATTATGCAGCAAACACGCTACTAAAATCGCGATCGCTATCTAGAAACATCAAAGTAAGAATTTACAAAACGATAATAATGCCGGTCGTCATGTACGGGTGTGAAACGTGGGCGCTAACGAAGGGAGAGGAGAATATGTTTAGAGTTTTCGAAAATAAAGTACTTAGAAAAATATATGGTTCAAAGAGGGACGAAGAGACTGGTGAATGGAGAAAACTGCATAATGATGAGCTGCATGCTCTCTACGGGTCAGCAAATATTAATAGAGTAATGAAAGCGCGTAAATTAAGATGGGCGGAGCATGTAGCAAGAATGGGTAATGAAAGAACAGTGGCGCAAGTTTTAAGAGGGAAACTGACTGGTAAGAGACCTCTAGGTAGACCGAGAAACAAATGGGAGAAAAATGTATGGGATGATCTAAAAGGACTAGGACATGATTACTTAAACTGGATGGAGGATGCACAGGATAGAGATGCGTGGCAGTTTCGGGTAGATGAGGCAATGAACTTTCGAGATCGAATTGATAATCGATAATGATAATAATAACAGTAATAATTACTAAAGAAACATCATGTTATAATAAAATTCCTTAACTAAACAGAAAGTAATTCAAGGACGTTTTTCGTGAACATATTCAAATGTCAAATCCCAAGAAGACTTATACTCGGATTTGTAGATAACAAAGCATTTAACGGAGATTGCCTGATCAACCGCTTCAATTTGAAAAATATAAAATAAACTACCTCTCGTTATACGAAGATGGAGTATAAGTTCCTACAAAACCTATTCAATCAGATCTCGCTTACAATAAGCTGTATGTAGATGCATATCACACTCTCTTCTCAAGAACGGGTATTCATTTCATTAACAAATGTAATCCTATGTCGCAAAAATATTATGCCAATGGTTTATGTCTTTTTGCTTTTTATGTAATACCTGATCTTTCGGCAAACGACAACGGACATTGGAATCTCGTAAAAAACGGTAGATGACTAAAGCGACTATCTCTAGAAGGTTGAAACAAGAGGTTCAAATCGATTATGTTAGAGTGTCGACTTGATCATCTCGGACGGTGGACTCGAACGTCATAGAGAGTCAGACTGATCATCACAGAGTGCGGAATTGATCATTGTTAAGGTTCGAATCGCTCATCATAGAGGGTCGATTTGATTATTTCAGATAGTCGACTTGATCTCCTCGGACAGTTGACCTGGCCATCTTAGGGAATCGATTTGATTATCCTACATTTTATATATTTGTTGTCCTCTTCCTACTAATTCCTGACTGGAAATTATAAAATTAGGTGGAACCTATAAAACCTGAAAATTTATATGAAATACATAAATTCTGCAAGCATTTTTTATTCTTTGTGGATAGCGAGGTGTATGAGACATAATTTGATATGCAAAAACAGTGCACATTGACAAAATATGTTTCGAGCACGACAGGCTAAGGACACGGCGCGGCGTCACTGTATTGCACTGAATTGTGATATTTCAAACATGGGAGTGAATTTAGAAACCAATGTCCCACATCTCGTTACTTTCTGCTTCGTCAATGAACGCTGAAATTTTTCGCAAGTTCTCAGTTTGAACCGGCACGGTGACAACAAATTAATAGCTCAGCGTCCAGTTAAGCCTTTATCCTTAATGACTTGAAGGCATCAAATTCGACGTTGAAAATTCAAAAGAATAAACTTAATTCACATTCCATTATGTTCTCTTTTATGCACTTCACTCTCCACGCATGTTCCAAATATCAAAAAGCAGTTTAAACTTGTTAAAAATATGTTTAAGTTCAATAAACATCAAATGTGACGCTGAACGGCTCAATGACATTCACTTACTCCGAAATTGCTCTGAACCATGGTACTCCCAACTCCCGTATCCTTTCACACTGCATCCATCGCGTCGAAAACCGGATTGGTTAAGGTTGGTGCGCTTATTTGAAATGATTAAATTAGAAAAGCAATTTTATACAGCAAATAATAAGAGTAAAGTTATTAAAAATGATTCTTTGTTCACAGGAAGGACTTGTAAAGTAAAATTTAAATCATTTATTAGATATTCTCCTTAAAAACAAATGACTGATTTCAATTCTAAAGAAAGGCATGTCTTTTTCATCTTAAATATGAATTTACAATAATTCCTAATATTCTTATGCACTTTACATTTATTATTTGTTGTGAAAATTTGACTTACACGATGGGTCATTTGTTCTTCCGTTAATGATCGGAATTAGTGGAAACAAGATGATCGTATTGACCATCCCGGAAGGATACTTTGATTATCCCTGATAATGAGTCTGACCTTCTTACAACAATCAGACTGGCCATAAAATGAGAGTCTCTCTGACTGTGTCAAAAAACTTCTGAAAGGCTCTTTAGACCATCTAGAAGAACGGACTGGCTTTCTAAATAAGGACCCTCTAACTTTGACCATCCATTTTTCTCCGTGTAGAGGTACGATTTTATAATCAACTTGTAGAAACAGGAAACTGTATCTTGTATGCAGAATATGAGAATATTATAGGAATGGATGCGTAACACAAGTAGTAACTTTCTCCTTGCTTTTGATCATACCCCCGCCATTTTTTTCTAACGGACTTTATTAGTTTCAATTACTGAGATAAATCAGGAACTTAGTTTCATTTTAGAGTTTCGAACACTACGTGTTCAGTCACTAGATAATTGGACGGCCTTGTTCTTTTTAACAGTTATCTCATCAGGTACATTCTAAGAGCAACTGATTATTGAAGTATCAGCACGGAATCGAGTGGTACGTCGGTAAAGTTATACTTCAAAAGATGTTTAATGTGATTAGGGATGCAGCTCGTTATGCACGCTGCATTCATTCCAGAGGTCGCTCCAAGTGTGCTTTTCTAGAAATGATCACTGCTTGTCAAATTATAAATATGGAAGAACTAACACACTTTCCTGCATCATCTGAGTTATCGTCGCCTTCAATGTACTCTCTTCATCATGGAATGCAATATCCTCCGGAACGACGACTAAATTACAAGTGCGATTCACTCTCGAGTAAATTCTGAAAAAGGCGAATATTTTCGACTATTTCAAATTATTTCTTATTCTTAGATAAGTTGTTAGAGTATTCACGTTATGAATAACGTAAATATCATAACGCGCGTCAACGACGTTTTGACTCGTCGATACTTGCTACTTATTTTGCTCTTTATATCCTAATCCATTAAAACTCGCTTCTTACTGCTAGCTGTTTTGTGAAATTAATTTGAATAATATTATTTTGAAATTAGGACCTTATTTTTTATATTTTCCTAATGCCTTGTTATTTTACTTATTGGAATATATTTCCTTATATTTCAAATTCTTATTTTAAATTAAATGATACTCGAAAGTGAATCGCCCCTCGCTCATTTATTCTTAGTGAAAAAATGCCATTTAAACGGAAGATTTTATATAATATCAATGACATCACTGAAATTATTGATATTTTATGCTGCGTCGTAGGATATCTCATAGAAATAATTGTATCATATAATGGCAGTAAACCAGCTACTGGTCATTACCGACATACGATGATGATTCGTGTCCGTGCTAAGATTCGACGAGTCAATTCCAAACAATTCCATGCCTACATTTCAATCAGTCGATAATGTAGGAATCTACATTTCAATCAGATCACAATAAAGAAGTACATACAATGCAGTCAGTCGGCAAAGTGGAAAAATCTGGCTTACCTTTAGTCAGTGAAGTAGGAGCCATACATGGTTTTTTGCCGCGGTCGATAAATACGTTTTGTACAAGCATAGTCTATTCAGAGTGAGCTAAGTTGATGCAGTATAAGTTTATGAAAAGAGACTATCAAGACTACTAGGTTATTAAAACAGTGACTGGTTATTTCCTATCCTAAGATGCCATGCTAAGATGCCATGCTAAGATGCCATGAAACGATAAGTTGTTACCGGTAATAAATGGCGCCATAGTGAAGTCAGTTCAATTGGCAAGAAATTTAAAGTTACAGTCACCTATCTTGTCGCACAAGAATGCATCTGTGTTCTATCGTGAACCTGACCGTCACATCCATCACAAACTCCAACAAAATCACCACATTCACCACCACATCCACCATCACCGCCTGAAGTGTAATTCTGTCCAATAGATATTCTAGATTCCTTTTTTACCGGCTACAGGTTATGTATGTTCCTAATTCCTCAAGTGAAGATGTAGAGCCCTACATTACTGACTGTGGATACTGTAGACTTTAACTTTGCCGAATGATGGCGGTGCGGAAACTCAATTCATTGGCTAATGAAAATGCAATTTTCGGCTTTGCCGTCAGCCGTTAATGTTGGTCCTTAGACTGTCATCAGTCCGTAATATGATGTCCTACAGCGTATCCTGCTGCGTGAAAGCATTATAAATTCTTTCAAGTAAAGTAGAATGGCTTGTGATGTTTGGAATCAAATTTAATTTTCAAAATATTGTGAAATTTCTGAAAATCCTGTAACATGCGTTGAAATCATATTTTGAGAAACTTATCAAATTCTCTGAAACTCCTTGATTGAATCATATTATTAGCAGCATGTTTTTGATGGTGCATGTTCATAAGTCGAGTGATAAGCCCCTTAGATACAGATCATTATAATAATAGTTATAATCGGAGTCGAGGCATAGCCGAGGTGAGGCAAGAAATGCTGGAAGCAAGGTGAAGTTTCTCCTACCGGAGTAACTTCACCTTGCTTCCAGCATTCAAAGAAAAAAAATGTTATTATGAATGTGTTTGTCTGTTTAAATCAGATGGGCTCAAGTTTCATCGAACCGTAAAATAACTTTGCAAAAATATAAACTTTTTTATTTAACCATTTTCGAGATGAAATATTGGCTCACCGAAATTCGGTGCATGAAAAAAACGGAAATGTAGGCTACATTCTCTGAAATTTGATGAGCGTAGTACAAATAATTTCAGTAAGCCCAGATAATTCGTACAACAGTGCAAATGAATTCCTCTGAAAGCATGGAATTCTTTTCAACTGTTTTCAAATTCATCAACTTTGGTCGACGGTGAACTGCTACTGAATTAAGATGAACTTGTTTTCTTAATTCTGCAGAATTCTGTAGAAGTGTTTGAATTCCATCAAATTCTTTCCAATTCTTTCTAAAAGATTTTTTTAAAGATTTGAAAGAATTCTCTTGAAATATACAAAACTTAATTTACTTTCAATTATGTGAATTCTTTTGGAAACTACTAGATTATATTGCACACGTTTTTTTTCAATTTTTCAGAATTCTGTACAAATCTTTGAATTTACTCAAAATCATTTAAATTTATTCAAAGTTTTTTAAAGGTTCGTGAAATATTTATAAAAACACGTTGAATGATTTTATATTCCTTAGCTTCTCTTAAATTCTACATAATTCTCTCGAATTCTAAGAATTTGTCTGCAATCCGTCGTATTTTTTTTAGACATTTTTTAATTCTCTTGAATAATTCAGGATATAACTTGATCTTTTCCTTTTTCTCTGAATTTTCCGGAAAACATGAAATGCTTCTGAACTATTTCCAATTTCATCAACTTTGGTCGACGGTGAACTACTTCTGAATGAAGATGCACTCCCTTTTTTTAATTCTGCAGAATTCTGTAGAAGTGTTTGAATTCAATAGATATCTTTAAAACAATTTTAAACTTTTTGTAATTCTTGTAAAATCTTCAGAATTTTTGTTCAAGTATCGTAAATTACTTTAAGTGTTTCGAATTATGCAGAATTTTCTTGATTTTTCAGAATGCTGCAGATAAAAAAAATAAATAAACGATTGCATCTTAATTCAGCAGTAGTTCACCGTCGACCAAAGTTGATGTATTCGGAAAAAGTCGAAACGAGTTCTACGTTTCTGAAAGAATTCAGAAAATTAAAGATATATAAAATTATATCCTAAATTTTTTAAGAGAATTCAAAAGTTTTGGAAATAATTCAAAAAATTGCAAATAAATGATAAGAAATCGACAGAATTCTGCAGAGTTCAAAAGACTTGAAGGAATTTACAATAATTCAATCTGAATTTCAAAGATTTTGAAGGAGTTGGAAGAAGTGTTAAAAAATTTAAAAGATTTTAAATGAATTAGATAGATTGCAAGATTGCATGGGATTCCAAAGGATTGCAAAATATTGCATTAGATTGCGAAAGATTGTATACATTATAGAAAATTCATTATTAAAAATCATTATATGAAAAATAATTGTAGAATGATTAGTATTTAGATCAATTATATGAAAAAAATGAATGAATTAATGTAGAAAGTGACGAAATTATAAAGCAAACAATATAAAAAACTGCTATAAAGAGCTATAAAGAATACAGCCAAAATTGGTAAAATCATCCAAAAATCTTTGAAATAATTCCGTACAGGATAAATCATTTGTAAGCTGTGAAAGTGCTAAGAATCCCGTGAAATTCAATGAAATTTCATTTCTTTTCTGGAGTTCTCTAGAAATCCCTTTGAAGATTCTGATGATGAAGATTCCCTGAAAATCCCTCAAAATCTTCAGAAAACGTGAAAATCTATTTAAAAAAGTGTAATTCGTTTGAAGGCTTTTCAGTATAGTTTAAATTGAACTTATTCCTTAAAGTTGTTTAAAAAAAAACGTGTATATCTCTAGAAATCTTTGGAATCCCTTGAAATCCTTGGATATTTGATAAAATCCATGGAATCTTTTGAAATTCTTTGAAATACCTTAAAATCCCTTGAAATCTTTGGAAAATGTAAAAATCCATTTAAAAAAGTATAAATTATACGAAAACCCTTGAAATCCTTGGAGACCTCTAAAATTCTTTCAAATGTTTCGAAATTCCTTCGAATCCGCCAAAATATTTGTAATCCCTTGAAACTGGATGAAATCTTTCTAAATTAATTGAAATATTCATAAATTTCATGAAATCCTTTCAAAAGCCTCAATACCCCACAAAACTTTTTGGTATACTTGGAAATCTTTCAAATTACGTGAAATTTTTATTAAATCTGACGAAATCGCCTAAACTCAATAGAAATCCTCTGGAATTTAAATTAAATGAAACTTATTCAATAAAGTTCTTTAAAAAAAAAACTGTTTAAATTTTTATAATTCTTCAAAACCCTTAAATCTTATGAAATTGCCTGAAATACCTTAAAATGCCTTCAATTCTTTGAAATTGCTAAATTTGAAATACTTCAAATTTATTTCAATTCAATTTCTAAAGATCGCTAAAAATATCTTGAAATTTTTGTTAATCCTTCAGAATTCTTCAAAATCCTCTGACATTCTCGGAATCTCTTGAAATCCTTTGGAATTTCTTAAAATCTTCGGATATGTTTGGCAGTCTTTAAAATGTCGGGACATTTCTGTAAAATCTGACGAAATCGCTTGAAATCCATGGAAATTTTCTGGAATTCTCTAGATCTTTTAAAATTGGTAGAAATCCTACGTTGAATAAATAAATAAATAATTCGTTTTTACTTTTTCTATTTTTCGCATGAATTCTTTCAATACTTAAACAACCCTTATTTCTATACTGCTTTCCTTATAATGATTTACTATAATGAATTTTCTAGAATCTCGAAAAAATTAAAAGAAATTCATCAAAGAAAAATCATTATAGACCTATACTAAATTTCCAATAATATTTTTTCAAGGAGGATTACGAAGGATTATGAAAGATTTCATGGGGTTGCATGAGATTGCATAGAGAGTGTATACCATAATGCAGGAGTAATTAACCCCTTATCTTTAACCGAATCCAAAACATTACAAATGAATTCTCATAAATCGAGAAAATTCTGTAGAATTAAAAAAACTCTGTAGAATTAAAAAACTTTTAAAAAATTTAAAAACTTTCAAGAAAATTCAGTAACCTTTGGAAGAATGCCAATGATTTCCAGTCAATTCAAAGATTTATACAAAATTCGGCAAAATTAAAACTGACTAATTGAAATTATTTGTGTTAAGCTTACCAAATTTCGGAGAACCTAGTTTTTCTTTCCATTCTTTCAATGCACCGAATTTCGGTTATGTAATATTTTATCTCGAACACGTTAAAATAAAGAATTGATCTTTTTGCAAAGTTATTTCATGGTTCGATAAGACTTGAGCCTATCCGATTTGAACAAACTCATTCGTTATCGCAATTTTTTTGTTTGAATCCTCGGAGCAAGCTGAAGTTACCGCGGTAGGAAAAATGGCTTTTTCGGGGTCGCACGCATACATGCAACCAGTTCTTTACTTACATTCAATTTCAATTCCCTGTAGTATCCAAAATACGCACTAGACGGAACGATTTTTTGGAACTTTTTGATTTGATTTCTTTTCTATCCGTTAGTACAAGAAATGGCAATACTTCTGGGTCAACCTATATATTAATTAGAGTTAGAGAGAGAAAGAGCCGTTAGAGTGGAAACTATATAAATTTGCCATGTAAATACCAGCTTTCATCAGAACGTGAAATATTGCATAAATGGTGACATCAGTTTAAAAAACACGTATAACAAAGTCTCGTTTTGTTGAAACTGACTCTTATCAAATGTAAATATCTCAGAAGGACAAGTCTGACAGCTCTAATGTAAGATATAACGACAACAGTACATATTATACAAGCTAATGAAGCAGTAGAATATTCATTAATTACATTCTTGATTAAATTCCTAATTAATACATTAACCAGTTTGTCCTTTAATCAGAAAATATGAGAATTGTGTGTACTCTGCTCTTATCCTTGGCCGTTATCCTCAATTCTATTGGTGAATATAATGATATAATATTTCTATAATATAGGTACATTTCGTTTTAGCTTTGGACAAAATTTTGGCGTTTCAATGTGATGTGGCTTTTGCCATTTTCAAAGAACAACTCGAAAAGCTTGTTACACAGAATACCAAATTTAGTTGTATTTTCACATTCTTATTCATAAAAGAGTAATGTAATCCACCAAATTTTCGATCTCTAATATGTATGTCTGTTTGTATGCGTGGTTACCTACATTTTATGGTCACGCTTACGTTTGAAGGATGCATCCAATCAAGTCAGCCTTCTAACAATTTTTGTAGATTCCTAAAATGATGGTCAAGTTCATTACTCAGATATTTGGGACCAAAAATAAAAAATTTAGAGCAATTTCAAAATACGAGAAAAATTTATTCAAGAGTTTTAGACATTTCAGTGAGAGTTTTTGTTGCATGACAGAAGAACTTGCAAATTATTCTTTTGTCATTTTTGATTGCGATTAAAATTAAAAAAGTTATGTGCTTCATAAATTCCAAAAGTGTTTAAAAATAGTAAAAAGCTATTTTTCTGATATATAAAAAAATTCAAATGAAAATTTTTACTAGATATCAAATATGTTTCGAAACTATCATGATGAAATTTTTGATTAAAGCACAATTTAAAAAATGCGATCATCTTCAAAATTATGCAGAGATTTTTAATAGATTAGCTACATCGGGATATTTTTGAAACACACTGGAATGATTGTTAATATCTTGTTCAAACTGACTACTAATTTATGTAGAGTTGACATAGAACCGAACTCCAAACGAACAGAATCAAAGCTTAGCTTAATGTGTCCGTTTAGTAAATTGAATTTTGTCTACATCTTTTTATTTTTTAAATACAATCGTCTGTACACAGTAAAAAAAAGTTCAAAATGATACCGAAATCAATATCATTTTGATATGCAAGAAAAATTATACAGAAATCAACAGCATTTTGATCAGCCGGAATGAATGATCGACTTTTGAGATCGTAATGATCTGATGCGGGATCATGTATCAAAGCAAACCAATATGGCTGAAGTTCTTATTAGCTCATGTGCGACCTTTTTATGGTTTCTGATCGTGCAGTGTACTTGAGAAGTTATAAAATTAACGAATTCTGATATTAAAAAATATCAACTATTAAGTGCGTAGGTATCACTGGCGTGTGGTTAGATACGATTTGTAGGTTATGTCGTTATGATATCGCCGCCAAAAATGGGCGGCCATTTTGTTTAGTCTGACAAATGACCCAAAAAAGATGATCAAGGTGATCTGAATAAACGGATAATTATGATCTCGAGAGTCAAATGATCCTTGGAGCAAAATCCTCTGCAACAAAATTCATCCTTTTTTTTACTGGGTACTGAAAAGAGGTAGGGGTTCGACCAAAATTACTTCTGTGACCAGTCACAGAAGTGTTTTTCCATCTGGCACGAGACTTTGGAAAGGGGTAGGGTTTGGAGCAACATTATTTTTGTGATCAGTAACAGTGGTTCCTTCCCGTCCCTCGCGAGACGTTCGAAAGAATTAGGTGTTTGACTAACATTATTTTCATGACCAGTCACAGGGGTGCCTTTCCGCCACTCGCGAGACGTAGAAAAGAGGTAGGGGTTCGACCAACATTAATTTTGTGACCATTCTTGAAATATGCTCGTCATCAGAACCAAATTTTAAAAATTCATATTCAATATTGAAAATGATATTTAAGGGTATTTTATTGACAATATTCGTAATCAGAATATCAATATACACCTGAAATTTATGTCAGTACAGTTTCGGGCATGGTACTAAAACGCTTTCACTTAAATCGAACACAACATTACCTCGCTCCGAACGTGAACATTCAGGGTCGTGTGAACCATTTCTGTTCGATTTGGACGAATGCCAACAGCTTACGCAAACAACTCGCTGAGGGTATTGGCCACTATGTCGCTACGTTATTGTTTGTCACGCATAACTGAGCACTGAAGTTTATTTTCTATAAGAATACATACTTTAAAAAAATGCAATTTGTTTAAATAGTATATTACATCGCAAGTAGTCTTAGACATTTCTTAACGGGAAGATTAATTTTTGCAGGACGAGTTGTAATACCATGTCCAAAGGCCATGTTTTTTCTACTTGTCCTTGAGAGCATTGAGTTCCGCGTGAGGACCTGCCTAAAACTACGAGTGATGTACAATATTTCTTTCGAAATCAGTATTTTGTGAGATTGTAGGGCCGTCTGAAAAGTGAGTCGTGATGTTTATAATATTTTTGGTCGTGAAAACAGACGTCTGACCTGGCAGCTATCTGCTTGGCTGTGATTGGTAATCTCTATAGCGCGAAATTTGAAAATGTTTCGGTCTCTGCTAGAGTTCCATCTGGATTCATTATTTTTTCCAACAGTAAAATTAGATTACTCCTAATATTACGGTGCGGCGGCGTTTGGAACTAATTATATTATAGCAGGCTTTGTAATGTTCACTTTTCAGAAGCGCTACCGAATAAAAGTTTAAATCTGCTAAAGTCCTCAAACGAGAAAAAAATTATAGGCTTTTATGGAATTGTGCCCCTCAATTACAACCTTATTCACAACCCGTGATGTACCAACATACGATTGTGTACTTAAAGCAAAAATGTAATCCTGTATTTCTTGTTTCAGAATTGAGTACACAGTCCAAGCGTTTGCATGATGGTGACCCTAATCATAGTGTCCGTCGCTATAGAACTTCCTCTTCTTTTTCTCCTGGCAGATATTCTCCAGATACGACTCTTTCTCTTGCCCCACCTAATTATTCTGCCACGTCCCCACTACCTACCGAGCCACGTCTTCGTGCCAGGTCCAGGTCTCCTCTCAGGCAAACTTTTCCAAGCGTACTTGGATATAGATTCGAAGAACTTGAATTTATTCGACTTAGTCCCCACAACAATCCAAATCGGATATTCGAACTTCGAAGATACGTGTTTCCTCCCGATAAACAAATTGGATGGAGAAACACAAAAAATGCCGTTTCGCCCATGCCAACCGGAGAAAAAATTGTATTATCAACATTCAAGGGCGACGTCTATGCATTTTTGGACAAAACACCAAGCAGACACACCATTCTTTGTGCCATATATAAACCTGTTTTTTCGGGGATGAAACGGGTAAAAATAAACATGAATAGCGGCGCAGTTCAGGAATTGACCACAGAAGAAATTGCGGAATGTCCGCCAGTATCCAAAACAGAAACAATGACAAAGAGTTATACAGTATTCGGTATGTTAACTTTTTCAATTATAAAAAATTCACTTTACAATGCGTGATTCTCAAATCTTTTAAATGAAAAATTTTTCATTTTAAACGTACATTTTCAATTTGAAAAATTTTAATTTCATTCTGGAAGACTCATGATGTAATTTTTGTTTTTTGCACTTGAATTTTATTTCATTGTTGCTTCATACTCTTTTTTTTATTAAAAAAATGTTGACATTACATGTAACCTATTTAATAAGCCAGTTTCGATTTATAAATGGCTATCAATTCTATAAAGATACAAATTTCATACAAAGGACCCCGCACCAAATGTACAGAAAAAAGCCTTATGATACAAAATTCTAAAAAAAATTTTTTCTTGTATTTTCGAACCTGCAAACTAAAAATTCGAAAGAAAAATGTCAGGAAGATGGACAGTTTTTAGACAAACACTTGTCCAAAGTTTCGATTTTTACATGTATTTTAATGGAAAAATGCCTATTTCAGCAAAATGTTTTTTTTTCTCAAAAACGCTATGATAGATTTGACTAAATCTTTTATATTTTGACGATCAGGCTTACCGAAACAAAAGATTCATACCCACGAACTAGAAATATTAACGATTCTTTGGATATACAGCATGTTTTTGGGGGTGTTTTTGTACCCTAAAGATCCAAGTAACATATGTAAATCATCATTTCTTAGTAACTAAAATAAATAGAGATTTTTATTCATCTTCTACGGCATGAAACGACTTTTCAATAAGTGGAGTAAGCGTACATAGCAAGAATATGTTTTGACTTAATTTTAGGGGATGTTTTACCATCCCTTAAACAATGAGTCTTAAGTTCCTAACGCATTAATCAATAACGAAAAATTATTTTATTTTTAAATGCATGAAAGCTGATATTTTATGACAGAAAATAGTCGCGTACAACCCTAAAAGCTTCCTAAAGCCCTTTCAACCCCTTATCAGATATAAAACTCACCCAAGCTACCCCTAAATATTTTTAAAATTCAACAAAACCAACCTAATTCAAAAATCCGCCCAATTTTTGCTGATAATAATTTCAATTGATGCCAAAGGGGCACACATGAAGTCACAGCCCTTCAGAACATGTAGAACTCACCCCAGCCACCCCCGAATATTTTAAAAGTTCAATAAAGTCACCCTAATTCAAAAATACGCCAGGTTTTTCTGATAATGTTTTCAGTTGATGCCAAAGGGAGAAAAAAGTGTCTCAATTCTTCAGCACATATAGAACTCATCCCAGCAACCCCTAAATATTTTTAAAATTCAATACAATCACCCTAATTTCAAAGTACACCAAGACTTTTCTAAAAATGTTTTCAGTTGATGCCAAATGGGCAAAAAAAAGTTTCAAACCCTCAGCACGTATAGAACTCACCCCAGTCACCCCTAAATATTTTTAAAATTCAATATAAACCGCCCAATTCCAAAATAATCCAGGATTTTGATGATAATTTTTTCAATTGATGCGAACCGTTCACACGAAAAGTCTCAACACCTCAGTACATGTGGAACTCATCCAAGTCTAAATATTTTTTTATATTTTAAAAATTCAATAAATTCAAAAAAGTAAGAAGAAAGGACAGTTTCCAGATACGCACTTATCAAAGGTCCAATTTTTACATGTGTTTTAATGGAAAATGATCATTTTAGTTTTGGCATTTTAGATTTGGCATCAACTGAAAACATTTTCAGAAAAATCCTGGTGTACTTTGAAATTAGGGTGATTGTATTGAATTTTAAAAATATTTAGGGGCTGCTGGGATGAGTTCTATATGTGCTGAAGAATTGAGACACTTTTTTCTCCCTTTGGCATCAACTGAAAACATTATCAGAAAAACCTGGCGTATTTTTGAATTAGGGTGACTTTATTGAACTTTTAAAATATTCGGGGGTGGCTGGGGTGAGTTCTACATGTGCTGAAGGGTTGGGACTTTATGTGTGCCCCTTTGGCATCAATTGAAATTATCATCAGCAAAAATTGGGCGGATTTTTGAATTAGGTTGGTTTTGCTGAATTTTAAAAATATTTAGGGGTAGTTTGGGTGGGTTTTATATCCGATAAGGGGTTGAAAGGGCTTTAGGAAGCTTTTAGGGTTGTACGCGACTATTTTCTGTCATAAAATATCAGCTTTCATGCATTTAAAAATAAAATTATTTTTCGTTATTGATTAATGCGTTAGGAACTTAAGACTCATTGTTTAAGGGATGGTAAAACATCCCCTAAAATTAAGTCAAAACATATTCTTGCTATGTACGCTTACTCCACTTATTGAAAAGTCGTTTCATGCCGTAGAGGATGAATAAAAATCTCTATTTTAGTTACTAAGAAATGATGATTTACATATATGTTACTTGGATGTTTAGGGTACAAAAACACCCCCAAAAACATGCTGTATACCCAAAGAATCGTTATTCTTTCTAGATCGTGGGTACGAATCTTTTGATTCGGTACGCCTGATCGTCAAAATATAAAAGTTTTAGTCAAATCTATCATAGCGTTTTTGAGAAAAAAAAACATTTTGCTAAAATAAGCATTTTTCCATTAAAATACATGTAAAAATCGAAACTTTGGACAAGTGTTTGTCTAAAAACTGTCCATCTTTCTGACATTTTTCTTTCGAATTTTTAGTTTGCAGGTTCGAAAATACAAGAAAAATTTTTTTTTAGAATTTTTTATCATAAGGCTTTTTTCCGTACATTTGGTGCGGGGTCCTTTGTTTGTAAGGAAACACATGTCTATATTGAGTTCATAAAATTTTATTTTTTTTTCTGTCTAAAACTTGTAAAAAGCCAGAAAGGTTTTGAGGATTTGCATGTAAAATTAGCATTCTAACTTTTGAATGTTACCTGGTACTTGTTTCCTCCACAATCAAGTTGAAAATGAAAGATTTTTAATATGGTAGGTGAACTCACCTAACGCGAATCTCAGTTCTAGACTTTCGTGATGGCTGGGAGGGTATTGTATGTAATTTTGTTTCATGATAAAATGTATTTCTAAATGATTTGAAACATTATTGATGAAAGAGATAATTTTGATTGTAAATAATTTTTGAATATTGGGTACCAGTTAAAATAATGTTCGATGCCTGCAATAAGATATCTGGTAAAACTTAAAATGACTTAGTGTTTACTTTTTTTTCAAATTAATGTTAAGTTTAGACAATATCGAAATATGTTGAAAAAGCAACTGGAAGACCTTGGGGAACTTTTTTCAATTATGCCTGAATGAAAGATGTGTGAAGATACAAACAAAAATTTTTAAGCTTTTTGAGAGTTTTGAAAAGTGTCAACAAAATACAAAACATTTCTTAAATTATTTTGCGTGCCAAAAATCAGGTCCCTGAAAAAACAAAGTTCAATAAGATTGTAAGAATCAAAATGTTATCAGTCACGTTTAGTGGAAAAAAATAGTTTTCTCTTGAGAAAGTTTGAACCTCAGGAAGAAAAATTATTTGAACAATGGTTTTTAATTACATTTTTTCTTAGTGTATCTTCTTAAAATTTTTGTTAAATTATTCAAGTTCATCAAACCATAGCTTACTTTGTATTGTGGAACATCATGAAGAATATTTCCCGTAAATTTTTTTGTCAAAAAAAAAAAAGATGCAGAACCTAATTGCCTATAAGAATATATACTTTAAAAAAATGCACTTTGTTTCAATAGTTTTTATGGGCTGAAGCCGTTAAGCGAGAAAAAATTATAGGCATTTATGGAATTGGGCCCTCCAATTAAAATTTTTTTTAGAACTCGTGACGCACCAACTTACGATTATGTACTTAAATCAAAAATGCGAGCCTGTATTTTTCGTTTCAGAACATTCTGCAGACACGACTCTTTCTCTTGCCACACCTTATCCTTCTGCCAGGTCTGAACCACCGGCTGAACCATCTCTTCGTGCCAGGTCCACGTCTCCTCTCAGGCAAACTTTTCCAATCCTACTTGGATATAGATTTGAAGAACTTGAATTTATTCGACTTAGTCCCAACAACAATCCGAATCGGATATTCAAACTTCAAAGATACGTTTTCCCTCCCGATAAATCCATTCGATTGAGAAACAACAATCATGTCCTTATTCCAATGCCAACCGAAGAAAAAATTGTATTATCAACGTTCAAGGGCGACGTCTATGCAATTTTAGAAAAAGCGCCAAGCAGACACACGATTCTTCGTGCACTATTCACGAGTAAACCTGTTTTTGCGGTGTCGAAACGGGCGAAAATAAACATGAATAGCGGCATGGTTGAAGAAATGACCGCAGAAGAAATCGCGGAATGTCCAATAACCTCCAAAGACGCAATCAAACAGAGATACAGAATATATCGTGTGTGAACCACAGTTCTGGAAACCGTTAATAAATTTTTTAAAGCGCCTGCGTCAGTCAGGTTTTGCGCTTTGCGCTCGGTTTTTATGCTTGCTTCGCGTTTATGCTTAGACCTTTTCAAATGACAGATTAAGACATTGATAACAACACTATGTCGCATGATATTGTGCCATCTAAAATAAGTTTGATTTCAATTTTCTTTATGCAAGTTCACTTTTTAACTTTTTCGATTATCCAAAATCTTTTACATTAAAAATTTTGCATTTCGAACGTACATTTTTGATTTGAAAAATTTGTAAACGCAGTTTGAAAAACTTAAGTTATATTTTGCACTTAAATGTTATTTTATTGTCGCTTCATACCAATTTTTAAAAATGGTTGGGTTTTAATGAGTGATTGTTTATTATTATTATTATTTCTTGTAAGTTTCAAACCTTGTTTGTTTCAAAAAGATGATTTAATTTTTGCTCGAAATTTGAAACTTTTTATAACGAACGTTTTAAGTTAATCAGCTATTGATATAAATTGATTCAGGATACTACAGATTCTACTGTAGTTCGTGAAATAAAAATTAAACAATAATTCAGAGTGTTAAATTTATATTTAACACTATTTTAATTGGTTTATTTGAAAAAATTTTATTTTTAATTAAAAGTTCCAAATTTTGATGCATGAATAACTATTGAACATTTATTAATTTAAGACATCATCAAATTAAAATAATTTAGCTTTTAATTTTGAAAATGTGCCATAAGAGAAGAATTGTTGGTTGAATTGGCGCTTCGTGCTTGATTGAAGTGTGTAAAAACCACGAAATTTTTAAATTATATTGAACTCTATTATATTGGATGTACGTTCGAATAATCCTCGTTTCTCGAAGCGAATGTGCTGTTTCAAAAATTGCAAAATAAAGTAAAAATTTTATTCTGAATCATGATTTTATTTAAGTTAACGTAAGATACGAACAGTTTTTTCCCTGAAAATTTAAGAATTTCCATTTTTACCTTTCGTAACATATGCGTGCGTATTCTTAAATAAAAAAAAAATAACTGTATGAAAAACTGAAATCATATTTTTTGATACTAAAAAAAGTTAACAAAATAAATAACTAGAAATTTGTAAAACACGAAAAAACTCCCGCTTTTCGTGTGACCCACAATTTTAGAAATAGAAAACATATTATTTTTAAGTCTTTTAAATAAAAAATTGAAATTTTGCGTTTCGAATATGACTTCAATTTTTCATTAGAATTTTTGATAGGTGAAAACACAACCGATGGTTAAAGAAGACTGCTTCAAGGAAAACGACGCCACGACGCCATATGTTGCCACATATGTTAAGTAATGAATATTTTTTATTCGACATTATTTGCTTATTTTATAATAATAATTTATATGAATGTATTTTTGTGGTATATGATGAATAATGTTCGTTAAGGCCTATTCCGCTTCTTTTGGTGTTGAAATTTTTTGTTATTATAAAAAATTTTGCCGACATGTTTCAACCTGTAATTCCAGGTCCTTTTCAAGGCTTATTCTATTATAAAGGAAGAAAAGAAAAACCGCTGAAGACTATGTTAAGTTTTTGAGTATCTTTCACATTTTTTGATTTTCTCTCTTGTGAAATTGTTAAAAGTTTAAAATAAAGTGAAAATTGTAAAAAAATTGATAACTTATCTTTTACTTTTACCTTAAAAAAATCTCATAGGAAAATTTCCTTGAGATTGTATCGTTATAACTATCATGAGTTTTTGGCTCGACAAAAATTCGTCAACCACAATTTGTTATAAAATGTAATTTAATAATTGCATAATCTCAAGGAAATTTCCCTATGAGATTTTTTTGAGGTTATACCGTAAGTGATACGTTATCAATTTTTTACAATTTCCACTTTATTTTGAACTTTTAACAATTTTACAAGAGAGAAAAACAAAAAATGTCAAAGATACTCAAAAACTCAACATAGTCTTCAGCGGTTTTTCTTTTCTTCGTTTATAATAGAATAAGCCTTGAAAATGACCTGAAATTTCAGGTTGAAACATGTCGGCAAAATTTTTTGTAATAAAAAAAAAATTTTAACACCAATAGAAGCGGAATAGGCCTTAACGAACATTATTTATAATAATTTTTATTGTTCAAGATATATAGGGAGATATATTTTTTGCGTTGCACACTATTAATGAATTATTTTCGTATGAAAATATTCAAATGAGAGTTAAAGTTTTCTATACTATAAATTATCTTTCTCAATTTTCTGAAAAGTACACATTTCAGTCATATGTTCTAGGATATTATCCTCAACTTAGTTGTTTTTTGTTATGGAGAAAAAACCTATGACTAGTAACTCATAATTACTATTAACAGTAATATTCTTAAGGGGGTATTTCTGTTTGACCGAGCTTTTTTCAGGGGGGGGGGGGGGCGCTGTAGCATTTCAAAAAATGTGTCCCGGAAACAACACCTTCACTTGGCTGACATGATTCAGCTGCTCCAGGTCATCCGAAACTAAAAAATCGAGGGGACTCTTAAAATATACGAGTACGGCTATAGCTGGGACTAAAACAAATAAAAAATATTGGAAATTGACAAAATGGCGCCCATTTGAAATTTTGTTTGCAAATTTGGACTTTTTTGGGGATAGTTTTTGACTTGCTAAAAATTCAAAAATCATTATTATTTATTTATTTTAGTTCGGGCTATAGCCAAACATCTGTTAAATATATCCTCCAAATTTGAGCTTAATCGGTCCATTGGTTTTGACGGAATCATGTCAGCCATTTAAAAAAATCGTGATTTGAGAAAAACGCGTTTAAGGCTAGATTGTGTATACTTAGATCATGGACCTAAAACTGAAAGTTTTGACTAGAACTTGGATACAAATCTATAAATAATTTCGGAACATCGTGTTGGGGAAGGAAAACCTGTTTGAGACGAACAATGACTCTATTATACACATTTATGACCTGCCTGCCTGACAGCCGAGGCGGCCCTCCACAGCGTGCGGCTGAGTACTCTCCGCTCTGCGCAGTTGACCAAGCTGCGGCTTCGTTAAAAAATCGGAACCAAACAAATCCCTTTGCATACAAATTCCACATACTATATACTACCAAAAAATCAACAACAGAAAAATCGATTTTTTAGTTCGGTCAAATAGAAATACCCCCTTAAACAAGTATCAGTAGCGTTGTTTCGCAGCAAATTATTAAAGGGACATCATGCTGGAATAAAATTCCTTAACTAAACAGAAATTAATTCAGGGACGTGGTTTGTGAACATATTCAAATGTTGTGAAGTACAGACAATCGTAACCTTACAAGTGAATGGTTTAAACCTAATGACACACCCGACGAAAAAGAGCGTGACAATAATTGGATAATCATGAGAAATATCTTTTTACTCTTAGATGCACCAAAGTCACCTTTTTGAGTATTTTCAAGTTCTCACTTAGATTCTAATGCGTCTTTTAATATACATATAGATTTTGCAGTTAATTAAACATATCAGCAAAAGTTTTTGTACAAAACCTTTGTCCCGTCGCCTTAACACACTCAGCCATCTCAAAGTTAAAGAAATTTCATTTTTGTCTGATATTGATTTCAGTTACTCATATCGTGATATTTATTTCAATAAAACATCAACAATTTTTAAACCTTAAAAGTGCTTGATGTGTGAATAAATCATTGAAAATGATAAAGTTTGTATGATTATACTTGGGATTAGGCTAATAAGTGATTATTGTCTATTATTAACAGCCATATAATATATAATAACAGTTATAATAACAGCCATACCACGCTGAAAAAACCAGTTCTCGTCAGATCACTGAAGTTAAGCAGCGTTGGGCGGGGTTAGCACTTGGATGGGTGACCATTCAAGAATACTGACATGAGTGCTGTTGGCACATCGTGGGTGTGGTGAGCCCACACTTGTAGTTATTTACTACAAGTTATCAACCTAGAAACACTACCTGAATCGGGTAGTGTCACGCCTACCCCGAAAGGGAAATGGCTTAATGGTATACTACTACTACTATTTGAAATAAATAATCATTCAGACATAATTATCATTCACACAATCAATAAATAATCAAAATGAATTTGATAAATTATCAATGTTAAAATTTGATATTCTGGGACATTATAAATATGATACATGGCATTCTACATATTATAATTATTATAAATTTAATATGAATATATTACAACTATAATATATAATTCAATTGAAAGAAAATGTTTTTGAACATTCTTTAAAAAAAGTCGTTGTTAAGAATACTATTCAAGATTAAGATTTCAATCACCTTGAATAATTATTAGTTATTATCTTAAATATGTAATAGTGAACATTTAATTATTACTTGAGAATTTATGAAATTATTTGAAGAATCACATAACATGACGTATTTTTCAAAGTTGATGGAATCAACTTATTTTTTATGATTATATCCACTATGGTATTACTTATAATACCAAATTCGTTATAATTATGAAGAATGAACTTTAAAAATGGTACATTTTCATTTTATAATAAATCATTTATGATTTATAGACTTTTAAAGCCTTTTTTGAATCAACAGATTTTATTGCTAGTAATATGTGAATTAGTAATATTATTTTACGTTGAGAAACTCCGATCATTTTGGAAGATTCTGGAAGATATTTTCAAAATATAAAAATAAACCAAGTTTACGATAAACGTCTTACTGCTGCTAAGGTTGTTTCGACAATTATAAAAACATTTGCCTTGAATTGGAGAAACCGTTTCTCTGAAACAATTTTTTTTATTTAACCAAATATATTTTCAAATAGGAAAATAATTTTAATGCAAAGACAAATTTTCATTTCAACAAAAAACTATTTCTCTGAAAGAATCAAATTCTCAGAGCCAATGAATATTTTTCTCTGAATTAAGCAAATTTTTATTGAATTCAAAAATATCTCTATTGAAAGGAAACTGTGAAGAAGGCTTAAAAAATTTCTTTACATACACTTCCAACTGAAATTCAAACACACATACACATTAGTATGCCATTAAGCCATTTCCCTTTCAGGGTTGGCGTGACACTACCCGATTCGGGTAGTGTTTCTAGGTGGATAGTTTCTCGTAGTAAATAACTACAAGTGTGGGCTCCCGACACCCACGATGTGCCAAGAGCACTCAGTTTTCTCAAATGGTCACCCATCCAAGTACTAACCGCGCCCAACACTGCTTAACTTCAGTGATCTGACGAGAACTGGTTTTTTCGGCGTGGTATGGCTGTTGGCTATTTTTTATTATTATTACACAATATTAATATATAAATATATCCTTTTATTTTTTTGATATCCTTGAAACGCTATACAATCGCGGCCAATCTTTATTTATAACTTATCACCCTCCATGAAGATGTGTTCTTTACACCTAGTGCCTTTAGAAGTTGTTGTGCAATGAGAAATGACCAGAAAAGTGGGTGGATTTCTGCCAAACTTTATTTAGAACTTAACTTTCTCGACAAAGATGTATTCTTCCCACCTTGTTTACTCGAAAGTTGTTGTACAATAACGGGTCTCGAGAAAAATGGGTGGGGTGCGGACAGTCCTCATTCAGAACAGAACTATTTCGAAGAGGATGAATTTTTCACACCTGGTGCATCCCGAACTTGTTGACGGGTCCTGAAAAATGGGTCAACTGCGGCCAATTTTCATGCAGAACAAAACTTCCTTGAGATGTATTCTTTACACCTGCTGCACTCAGAAGTTATGCAATGACGGGTCCCAAGATAAGTGGTTTTAGTGTGGGCAATCGTCATTTAGAACTTAACTTTCTCGAGGAAGATGAAGTTTTCACAACTGGTGCGCCCTGAAGTTGTTCTACAATTACGAGTAGTGAAAAAAATTAGTGGGGTGTGGCCAATGTTCACTTAGAACTTGACTTCCTGGAGAGAGATGTATTCTTCACACCTGGTGCACTCGGAAGTTGTTCAATGACCGGGGTAGAGGTAATGATAGTATTGCGTTTTCTTAGAAATTCCTGGGTCTATTTCAGATTGAAATCTGCGGCTGAAGAGTTATTGGAACTTCCACAGAAAGCCAACGGAATTTCCAACTAGAATTTCTGTAGAATTTCCGTAGAGTACTTTCCGGGGAATTTTTCCACGTGGGTGGTTAATACACTTCATTTACTTGCATAAAATATGAAATAAATTAATGTGCGATTACGATTTAATAAAACTATATTGACTCTTTCAATTTTTAAAACAATTTTTGTCACATTTTCCGGATCAACAATGGCTGTTAATTATTTCTTCAATTTTTATCAATGAATTCACATTTCGACTTTTTTTCTGTGAAGATTCTAATTTTTGTTAACCAGTGATGATGCATTTCCACGTGAGCGCGTCGATTTAATACATACATGCGATTGAAAAAGCCGCGCGGTCGAAATAAAATCTTCGTTATTTGTTAATGAGGAGATATTTCAAATTAATATCCCGCATGATTTGCACATTTTTCAGCTACAAATTTGAACCTTTCAAATAAACAAAAATTTGTATATCAAAAATCCTAAGAAATGTTTCCTAAAACTCGAGCTTTTCGGGGTTTCTGCGAAAACAGCAGAAGCTACCATTTTTTTACCCAAAGAAAAAGATTTGAAATTGAGTTTTGTCTAAGAATACGTTTATGCTTTTGAAATTCGCAATTTATTTTAAATGTTTTCAGGGGTCAATGCCGTCAAACAAGAAAAAGTATGAGCGTTTATAGAATCGGGCGCCTCAATTACAACCTCATTCACAACTCGCGAAGTACCAAGATAAGATTGTGTACTTAAAAGAAAAGTGTAATACTTATTTTTTGTTTCAGAATTAAGTTCACAGTCCAAGCGTTTGCTTGATGGTTTCCCTAATCCTAATGAGCCTCGCGGTCGTCGTTCTCCTTCTTCTCGTCCTCACAGCGCAGCGGTTCTCCAGACGCGACTCTTACTTTCACCATTTCGCATTCTCCTGCCAGGTCTCCACCACCTGTCGAGCCACATCTTCGTGACAGGTCCAGGTCTTCTCGTGCCAGGTCCAGTTCCCCTACTCTCAGGCAAACTTTTCCAATCATACTTGGATATACATTTGAAGAACTTGCATTTATTCGACTTAGTCTGCACAACAATTCGAATCTGATATTCCAAATTCGAACATTCGTTTTTCATTCCGATGGACGAATTATATTGAGGCGCATAAATAATGTCCAGGATCCCATGCCAACCGAAGAACAACTTGTATTATCGACCTTGAATGGCGACGTATATGCAATATTGGTAAAAAAATCATGCAGACACATTATACTTCGTGGAATATTCAAACCTGTTCTTATGCGGGCAAAGAGGGTGAAAATAAACATGCATAGCGGAGAGGTTGATGAATTGACCGCAGAAGAAATCGCGGAATGTCCAGTAGGCTTCAAAATTCCAATCGCAATGAGTTTTAGAGTATATCATGTGTAACCCACAATTCTTCAAATCGTTAATAAACAACTACAAAATGCTCACGTCTGTTAGATTGCGCACTTTGCGCTTGGTCTTTATGCTTCACCCGCGTTGATGCATAGACCTCTAAAAATTAAGGGTCAGGAGATTTATAACTTTTTACATTTACGATTACATTTGCTTGCATTTCACCAATTTTTCGAGAAAAAAACGATCCAATCACTTGAGATATCCAAAATTTCATGTTACATGATATTATGCAATTTGAAATAAGTTCAATTCCAACTTTTTGCATGTTGAGTTCACTTATAACCCTTTTAAATTATAAAGACCATTTAGTTTACAATGCGTAATTATAAAGTCTTTTAGATGAAATTTCTCCATTTTCAACGTAAATTTTCAATCTGAAGAATTTTAAAATGCAGTTTCGAAGACTCAAGATTTATTTTTGTTTTGTGCAATTGAATTTTATTTTATTGTAGTTTCACACCAATTTTTTAGAAATGCTTGAATTCTAATTAATGTGAATGGATTCGTGATTTTTAACTCATTCAATTTTGAATCTTTTAATGAAAACAAAAACAGTTATCTAATGTTTAGCAATGTTCAATTGTTCATTTAAAATTAGCACTTTTGAATCAAAAATTGAAGATTAAAAAATTTGAAACTGAATTGATTGAGGCAGAAATCCTTTAATCGTTTAAATTTCCGAGTGTTACATTTTTATATTTGAGGTTACGATAATAATAATTGATTCACTCACAAACATTTAATTTTTACTTTCGAGTTTTAAATTTGGATGTATGAATAACAATTTAACAATTATCAATTAAAAATGTCTTGATTCTCGATTAAAACGGCCTCCCTGCTTTTGTAAAGCTCCTCCGGCTTTCATATCATATGCGTATTATCAAATCATAATAATAACAATACAAAAAAACTGCGAACATATATATTTTTTAAACTAAGAAACTTTGGCTTAGAATACTAATTTTCGATTTTTTATTCGAATTTTTGTTGGGATAAAACACGACCGCTGGTCAAAGAAGGCTGGTTTAAGAAAAAATACCCCGCTAGATAGTAAATTTCAGCCCCCTACCATTTATAAAACGTTTCATATACTTTATTATTTATTCTCTATTATATCTTCTCAAGTTATGTTACGAAATATGCGATTTTATAGACTTTATTTATGCGATATTAGTTGATCATTTTAGAATAATAATTTCTATTAAATATTTATAATTAGGAAAATTAATATGTTTTGCTGAGTACATTTGAGTTTTTTATTTTGTTTAAATAATGCAATGTTATGAATTATATTATAGTTAGGGCACTGAAGCCCTGTTCTGAGTTAAATTCAATGTTAAAACTAATAATAATACTACTCTTTGAATTTTCTCTTCTAATTTTATTCCATTGTTTTCGAAAACCTGGGGGTCAATTATGTAGTTTTTCCATTTTGACTTATATCTGCACTTTTTTGAAATTCGCGTCGTTTTCTCAAAATTTTTATTGTGACAACAATGAAAAAAACGAACGTGAATTTCCAAAAAGCGCAAGTGGTAATAAAAATGAAAAAGTTACCTTAGTTCCACCACGATTGGTAGCAACGGTGTGTGAATATGACTTATAGTAGCTTCTTTTGTTTTTGATCGATTAAAAAATATTTTGAATTTTCTGCATTTTTTCAATTCCAATTCTGTAAATCAAAGTTTCCAAGTAAGTAATTTTATTTTATGATAAGAATTATTTCTGAATGGTTGGAAGCATTATTGATAAAATTGCAAATTTTAATTGTAAATGATTTTTTAATATTGAAAATACACCAGAGACTCGCTATTTGAACGCGCGATCGAACGCGTTATATGAATTCCTAGAATTGCTGGTCCCGACAGTTTCTCAGGGGGCAGGGCGAGAGACGGTTGCGACTCCGCCTCTGAAGGGACGCATGCACTATACTACTCAGTCAAGTAGTGTTTGTAACGAGTAACTATGCAAATATTTTATAAGAGGAGTTCGGAAGGAATGAGTAATCAGGCTCCCAGAAATGAAAATGCGACAATTTTCGCGGATCATCAACTCTTCAACAACAACTTGCCTAGGCATAAAAACCCTGACGATTTGAGGGACAAGCCTGGGCAAGCCAATGAGGCAAAGCACCTTTATTCAAATTCATTTTAACACTTTAATTAACAGAATACATTCAAATTAAACTAATCAAACACTGGTTGTGAACTTAATCCTAAGAGAGATCTCTCTTACCTTATCCTCAAAGTTACAGAACTCGCAAGCATACTTAACACGAATAGTACATCAGAGGCAACACCTTGCCATTCTCGAAGAGTCAGTCGTCAGCACTCACAAACACTCAACAATTAGATATTATCACTAGCGCAACAAATCCAGAGCATATCACTGGGTCCACAATTAGAGGTTATCACTTGCTGAACAAATCCAGAGCGTATCACTGGGTCCACAGTTAAAGGTTCTCACTTGCTCAACAAATCCAGAGCATATCACTGGGTCCACAATTAGAGGTTATCACTTGCTCAACAAAACCAAAACATATCACTGGGTCCACAATTAGAGGTTATCACTTGCTCAACAAATCCAGAGCATATCATTGGGTCAACAATTAGAGCACATCACAGTCACATACAGAGAATCCACCCCTGTCACACACCACAGGCAGTCATAATCTCGATCTCTCTCACGTCTGCAAGCCTCGAATCTCCGATCGATACTCCTTCGATGGGGTCTCTCTCCCATCGTGTAGCACCCCTACCCCACTGCTTAAGGGAGGCCCACGCATGCGTCCCTTCCTTCTAGGTGACAAACTCAACTCGCGATCCAGGGTGCACCGAAGTGCAAAGATCAAACTCCACGGTCCCACACATAACACGTGCGAGCGTAAAAAGGACGCGAACAAGTAGATTGCGCAATATTATGAAAACGGTTCAGAAGGCCCTGACTGTTTACGTTTCGCTGTACGCGTTATATGAACAAGGCCATTTTCAGGCAACCCCCGAGATTGTTCATCTATCGAGTGTCTGGTGTATTTCCAAAAATTAAAAAAAAAACAACAGTAGAGTTTCAAAGAATTTGAATTGAAGGGCCTAGCCCGATAAATATGTGAAAAGTGCCCTTGAGCCTTATCCAACCAACTTGGTCCTATGTATACTTTACAAACAGGAGACTATTTCCTAAATGGTTTAGCCTTTCAACCTTGGAGATGACCCTTCAAGTTCACGTTCATGGTTCTCCTTTTTTCTTGTGTATGTCTCAAATTGTTTTAGACGGATTCTAATAAAGCTAGGGTCAAACTAAAGATCTCATACGAATACATGTGAAAAATTTTTTACAACTATTTTTGGCGCGAAATTCAAATTTTGACAGTGTTTAGGTTACTTTAAGCATTTATTGTATTTTAAACAAATTCAAAAATCGAGCGTGAGTCCGCGCTTACGAGGGATCGATTCTGCGTTCGATATTTCTCTCTCCATAAGCAAAGCATCAACAAGGGCCAGGACTAGAGTTTTGAGTCGGGTAAATTACCCTGGTAACGTACGGTAATATTGGTAAATTACCGGGTAACTTACCCGACGTTCGTTCTCGGTGAGAATTTATGAGAATTTATTTTTTTCTCCTTCCAAACTTCCATGAAGCGCATTTCTAACAACTACAACTTAGCTCTCATTATCCATTTTCTGAATGGATAAATAATAATAAATCCATTTGCTAAATTATTTTTATCTTCAAAATGCAAGTACAAAACGACATTCTTATTGCGTCCAGCCATTTCCATAATAATTATTTTTCAGGTTTGTCGATATGAATCGTGCCTGGCTAGAAATACTGTAATTTTCAATATATTGTTTAAAATAATAGTAGGAATTGCCTGAATGCAATCAAATATTTTTTATTTAGTGAACCAAAGAAAAATTTCGAAAAAATATAGAAGCTGCGGTATTATTGTATTCAGCTTTTCTTTTAAATGCGTAGTGGTGCTAAGAACACCTTATCTTTAGTTTAAAATATCACATTATTTAGTTTAAATAAAAAACTTTACTGAATATGTGAACAGTTTTTGAAATAAATAATTATTGCTTATTTGATTCAATTATTTCAATTACTTATATTTATTCAAATCTAATCATCTTATTTTTTGAAGTTTTTGCAATATTGTAAGACAATTATACGGAGTGTTCTGGAAATTTTCTAAATTTATTATTTTAATGCTCACAGAGTTTGTCATATTTTAAATGTACCTGAATGGGCGCTGTTTATAATTTATTCTATAAGCATTAATATTATCTAATTAATGAATCTTTTAGATGTTAAACGGTGGTCGACCACTGTGAATGAATATTCAAGATTTTATAGTTAATTTTCGAACATTTGGTGTATTATTTATAATAATAAATATTTGAAAAATATACCAAATGATCGAAAATAAACTATAACATCGAGAACATTAACTAATTACTTTTTAAAATAACAAAAAATCATTATAATTGAATATTCTCATAAATTTTCGATAAATTCTCGAAGCTTCGGTAACATACCGGTATGTTACCGGTAATATTACCCGATTTTAAATTACCGAGAATTTAAAAACTCTAGCCAGGACGCATCATGTACCCTGTCGGTACGGAGATTTTCCGTTTTTTTTGTTCAGCCTATTGGGATCTTTCTTAAATGTGTACTCAAGTTCAAAATCTCTAAGAGGAGGATATAAGTGTTTTATCAACAATGGTTTTGATTCTTTAAAAAATCCTTCCCTTCAACAGCTCTAAATGGAAAGATCCGGCACGACGAAGAAAAACGCTATAGTTAATACAGTCCACTCTCTTCGACTTTCATTCTTTTATGGACTTTAATTAGTTTTTTAAACAGACAAGCATTCAAATATTTCAAGTCGAGTTTATTATTTATTGTTATTATTGAATTTTCAAGCCAAAAACCAAATAATATAACTTTTGACCAAAAAAATGAATTTATAATTAAAAATTTCCGCATTACTTTAATACTTTTAAAATATTAGGATAGAAGATTGCAAATTGTGATTTAAAAATCAAGCTAATTTTCCATTATACAGCTCGGTTTTCGAAAAAATGGAAAAAATAAGTACTTGTTATTATCTTTTGTTAATGTACCTCATGTAATGTCCCATGAATATGCTCCAACAAAAGCAGAGTAGCAGTTTCATGTAAAATTGATAATATTCATGCTAAAAACGGTATTTTTGAAATAGATCACCACAAGTGGGTAAATCGTACGCGCATGGTGCGATATTTTTTGACACAGTGTGCGAAAAAATGCGTTTTTCTGCACGTAGATGATAATGTTGTTATGGCAGAGTCATGGGCCTTCAAATTAACGTAAATAAAATGAAAATTATGGTCTTGGAAGGAAATCATAAATCGTGTATTACTATTATAAAAAAATGATAAGCTCCATTGGCCTCATAAACTGCCAAAAATATGGCAGCTAGGAGAATTTCATGTAGATAAATATTTTGGCACTGTCAGAAGTTTTGAGAACATTCTAGAGGACTATATTATTTTCAATTTTTTCTACCATGTTCTACCACTTAAAAAAATCTCAAAAAATCTGCCCGCTTCGCGGGCACATTCTCATCGCTCGCAAGTTTGAGCGCGCCTAGGGCGCGCGACTGTTGGATCTCTCGCTTCGCGCTCGATCATATATTTATCTCGCGCTTCGCACTCGATTATATATTCACCTCGCGCTACGCGCTCGGGCGTATCTACATCGCGCTTTACGCTCGGTTCCTCTAGATTTTTGAACTTCGTGTTCGACTTCGATGAAAAGAAAAAGTTTCTTTGCAAATATTATAAAATTATCAAAACCTCTACTTATTAAGTGATTGTTAAATTTGTTTTTATTTCAGACTGAAAAGGAACTTTATTCACTCAAGGTTCTATCGACCTTAAGGAACACATTCTCATCCAGACACTCGCGCCTCGCGCTCGATATTTGATTTAAAAATCATTTGAACCTTGCGTTCCACGGTCGGTTCTGTACACCGTATGATAAAAAAAAAAAAGTTTGAACGCACTTACGGCGTGCGATTTGGTAAATACACTGAGCGCGCACTTTGTGCTTCGTGTTATATGTTCTTCATATACAAATTACTAAATTTGTATTTGATTTCAAATGAAAAATAATGATATAATTTAGGCGACAAATTTTATTAGTTAAAATCTTATTTTAGCTTGTGCCGTTTTTCAAAAAAGTTAATATTTTCATTTTGAATATATTCTTACAACAAAAATTGATTAGAAGTTTGTAAATCTTTTTTGAATGCACAATTTTTATTCATTTATCTGTTTTCGTACCTTGCATTGTTTTTTCAAAAAATTGATTTTTTTTACTGTCCATGTTATTTTCACGAATAAAACAAAAACTACGCATCCTATCGAAACATGATTCACAACAAATCTGTACCTCTTCCTTTGATGAACAATTTTTGTTTCTGTCATTTTTTTCATAGCTCGTGTTATTCGTCTAAAAATTTGATTTTTCTATTTTCAATGCTGTTTTTTACGAATAAAACAAAAACTACGCGTCATATCAAAAAGTGAATGATAAGAAATTTGTAGCTCTTTTTCAGGTGCACAATCTTGGTAAACTAATCTTTTCTCGTATCTTGCATAGTTTCACAGCAAAATGGATTTTTTGATTTTTCATTATTTTATTGTGCGATCCAAATTTGAATTTTTTATTTTTCAAAAACTTCAAAAAGTTGTTATGAAAATATTATAGTGTGTTCAAGAAGCAACGTTTTTTTCCTCTTGACTTTTTTTCATATCGTGCCGAAGCTCAATCAAATCTGATCATTTTGTCGAAAATTATCGTGGCTACAGACAGACAGACTACAGACAGACAGACAGACACCTTGGTAAAAATAATTTTTTCTAGCTCAGGGGGTCTCAAAACGTGTAGATTTGATGAAAACCGACTATGTCAAATTTTACATAAAACCAATACCTTCTCATTAGAATGAGAATGTAAAAATTTATAATAAATACTTGACATGTAAGAAAACTGTGTGCATTTTTTCGCTTATGTATGTATTTTTGTTTTCAAGAAAATTCGACATAAAATATTTGAATGTCTGTCAAAATTTAAATTTCTTGCCAAAAATTCTGGCCGCTGTGTAAGAAAATGATTTCAAGCATCGTATTAAATTAGTTTATAACATCCTTATCTCATTAGTCAACTTGACTTTTTGTTAATCCGTGGCTTATGATGAAAAACCGGGTTCACCCGAGAAGAAGTTAGAAAAATAATGAAGGGTTTTCAAGCCATTCTCATAGATTTAAAGGAATTTTAGAGAATTTCATAAGATTTAATTATATTTCACAGAATATCAATGTTTTCATTGGGATTTTCGACATCTCAATGGATTAGAAAATATTTTATAGTGATTTGAGGATTTCAGGGGATAGAAAGGAGTTTAATAGGATTTCATGGGAAGTTCACGTAATCAAATATTGGGAGCCTATGAGTGTACAGATTCGAAATAATTTTACCAATAGTAATACACTCACCGTAAACTTAGTGAAGTGGTATGGGTTTTTGAATATGAAATTATATTAGTAATACACTTATTATTAGAAATAAAATGTCATCATCAATTATAATTATAAGAAATATGAAGCTTCTATTAAATTTTTAAAATGCGTGACGCAAACAAAATTTTTTTACAAAAGTCATTAACAATTGGAATTTAATATTACAACAAGATCAGCATTCCAGAAATATCCTTTCTGAATATAAAAGCATTGAATATGTTTAAAAAATTACTGATTGGTGATAAGCTTTTTAGTGAAACGCGCGAGCGCTCAGAGCATATTGAGCGTCAGTTTATTGAAAATAATAGCAATTACTATTCTCTTAAATGGAGCTCAATTTCTTTATAAATAATTCATATGTTCTCAAACACATCCAATGTTTTCATATTCTAAAGAAAGATTTATATAAGCACGTTTCTGAACAAAAATTTCAATTTTTTTATGACTCATTGATATTTTTTTAACAAATTCAATGTTTTTATAATCGGAAGATATATTTCGGGAATGTACGTTTTTTACTACAAAATTTTAACATAATAATCTTTACAATCCGTCTAGCCGTTCACGAGAAAAATGTTGATCATATTCTAACATTAAATTTTCATTGTTAATAACTGTCGCAAAAAAACTTTTTTTGCGACAAAAACTTAAGGAAATCTGCTCAAATATAAGGGCTATTGGGAAATTCATTTTACAATTGTTGGTTGTTAAAATAAACTATGAAACTCCGTATGCAACTAAAATTATTCATAAAATGAGAAAAGACCCGCAGCACATTATTTGAATTAACGAAAATATATTCCTGTATCGAGCAAAATATTTTCTTGGATCAACCAAAAGATATGGAATAATCTACTAAATTTTACTGATAAACGTTTATTTTTTAGCCTGCTGGCCTTAAAAAATTGACTTGCTTACACTTCCATTTTTTACAGAATTTTCTTACAACTAACCCTTAAAACTAACATCCTTCCACACTTTATATCTAACGCCGCTCGCTCTTATCGCATTGCCTTCCTCGCTTCGCCTCGCCTCGCTCGCATGTCCCTACTTTCTTGCTTGCCTCGCATTACCAAACTCTGCCTCCGCGACTAATACCTAATACTTATCTACTATTTACAATATTTACAATTACTTATATTTACTTCCTCCTCTATTTACAATCTTTCCTTCTCCATTCCTCTTCCTCCTTCCTTCTCTTCTTCTCCATCTTTCCCAATACTCCCTTCACCCATGCTACTGCCCTTTTGTCCCCCCTTTCATGCATCAATACCTCCATGCTTATCCCACTCCTTTCTACCTCCACGCACTCCTCCAACCAGTGCTCCACTCTTGCCTCCCCCTTCCCACATAGTTCACACATCCTCTTTTCCCTAGCGAGCCAGAACCTATTGAAACCCTCCATGCACCCACATCTCATCCTCGCTATAAGCTCCTGACTTCCTTTCTCTCCTTTCTCACACAAATATTGCGCTCTCGCCCTTGGCATAATCCACACATAGTTCCCATTAAACCTTGTCTCTCTTACTCTCTCTTCCCCTGCTGTCTTCTCTCTCTCCATGCTGTTTTTCTTAACCAACTCATATACCTTCCTTCCTTCCTCATGCATCCTTCTCAATTCATCCATATGCAGTCTATTCGTTCTAAACTACCTTTCTCTTTCAACCTCCATTTTCCCACCCCCTCTCCTGTTCTCCTTCTCCCACCAACACTCCCTAACCAGCTTACTTCCCCCCTCTTCCAAAAATTTCTCCTCATATTTACACGCTCGACTCCCCGCTAGAATCCCTACACTCGTTCTCCCCGTCTCCCTCCTGACAATATAATTAGGCGTGTTCCTTGCCAACCCCAGTGTCCACTTTACATATCTCTCCTGTATCCTATTTACCTCTTCGCTTTCCTTCCACCCCCACACCTCTACTCCATACAATAGCACACTCATCACTAGTGAGTCAAACAATTTCATTCTCCTTCCAAAATCATCTGCGAATAACTTCTTTCTCAACCCCCACACCTGCCTCATCACCACATTTGCCCTCCTCACTCTCTCTTTTATGTGACCATCCACTCCGCCATTCCTCCGAAACAAGAAGCCCAGGTACACAAACTCTTTCACCGCCTGCACCGCCTTTCCCTTCCACTTCCACTGCCCTTCCTTATCCCTTCCACCTCCTTTTCTGAAAACCATAACCTTGGACTTTTCCGCATTCAGTTCTAACTTGTTCTTATCCAGGTATCTTCTCAACCTCTTCATCATTTCCTTTAAGGCCTCCTCGATTTTTGCCAACAACACTATGTCACCTGCATACGCTAGCGACCAAATTCTAACCCCTCCTATCCTGACTCCTCCTACCACTCCGGCCTTTAGCCTACTTTCCATATCCGCAATTAAAATCGCAAAAAGCGTCGGGCTAAGCGGACACCCTTGTCTTAACCCCCTATCCATCCAGAATCCCTCCGAAATCCCCTGTCCTCCTCTTACCTTATCTTTGGTTTCTTCATATATCTCCCTTACCCTCTCGATCAGGCCTCTCTCCACTCCCCTCTCCTCCATCGCCTCCCACAACCTCCCCCTATCCACCGACGGAAACGCGCCTTTTAGATCCACAAAAAAAGCGTACACTCTCGACCCCTTCTTCGCTAATTCTGTATCCACCACGTGCTGCAGAAGGTAGATATTGTCGATAGTACTCCTACCTGCCCTAAAGCCCGCCTGCGTCTCTGGCAATATTCCTTTCCCCTCGAAATCCTTCCGCAGCCTCTCCGCTACTACCATCGCGTATACTTTATACGCTGTATTCATTAGCGTAATCCCCCTATAATTTTCCTGCCTATCCCTCTCTCCTTTCTTATACAGAGGCACTATTAATCCTTCTCTCCACCCTCGTGGGAATCCCCCCCCCCCTCCATACTTTCTTCACTACCTCCTTCAGCCTCTCCCTAACCTCTTGTGTACTAAACAGCCATGCTTCGTTCTCTAGCCCATCCAGCCCTGCTGATTTTGACCTTTTTAACTTCTTTATCTGTTTCTCTATCTCCTCGTCATTCAACTCCTCCATCTCTGCCTCCCCCGTTCTTCTACTCCCATCATCTCTCTTCCTTGAATCTGAGCCCTGAAATGATTCTTTAAAAACCTCCCTCCACTCCTCACTCCCTATCTTGTCGCTTATCCCTACTCTACGCTTCCTAAACCTATTTATTATCTTCCAGACGTCCCCTTCTGTCTTAACATTTCCTAACTCCTCCTCCAGCTCTTTCTCCTTTTCCTGTTCTTTCTTCTTACACATCAATCTAAACCCCTTCCTCATTTCTACGTACTCCTCCCTTTTCGCAGTACCCTCTTTCCACTTCTTATACTTCCTCTTCACCTTTCTTTTCATCTTTTTACATTCCCTATCCCACCACGGCTTCACCATTCCTTTCTTCTTCTTTTTGAATACCTTCTTTTGCACGCACCCTTTCACTTTCTCTTTTAAATCCTCCCATATCTCTTCCACCGTCTCCCCTTCGAAGCGTACCTTCCCTAACTGCTCCTTATATTTCTCTATCGCCTCCCTCGTCCAGCTAACCCTCTCCCCCGTCGACACTTCTTCCCCATCTACTAAATTTTACTGACCAAAACTTGTCTTGGATAAACCGAGTATTTTGTTCTCCATATATTAACCATATTTAGCGTTGATTCAGCCGAAATTTTGTTTGTTCAACAAAATCTTCTTCTGGGTGTGCCACTGAATCGTCCATTCTTTAGTTGTCGAAACCATTTTCTGCATAATTTTTCTTTTATAACGTAAATTTTAAAAATTTGAGTTAATAGCACCATTTCTCCAGTAAAATAGATTATTTGATAGAAAGAAGAATAAAAATGGCAAAGCACTAGCAATGTTGTTCGCAAGAGATTTGTGCTCAAGGATTTTTTATTCTGCATCGAAAAATAAGCCATAGAACGAGTTATGTCACGTAACAAACTATTGCAACTGCTGATAATTTGACCGAAGATTCCAGCAAAATAGATTATTGTTGATCAAACGTTATCTTTACCGAGGCTTTAATTATAGCGAAGAAAATTCCAGTAAATTCAATATGAAGGACACAATTTTTTTTATTAACTTACAATTTTTTAATTAGCAGATTTATTTTTCTTATTAACAAAGTTAATATATTATATATAAGTCAATATATTTCTTTAATATATGAAAAACATTATTGAGACATTTTCAAGGTATTTCCAGATGAACTATTCATCAAGGTAAAATTAAATTTGACTATTTAAACTTGGTTGAAATTGTTTATAAGATTTCATTTAATACATTTTTTCACTTATTTGACTCATTAATTCAATACATTATTTTATTTTTATGTCGAAATTTCATTTTCAATGTTCAAGGGAAATAAAAATACAATATTTGTATGTATAATGAAACTGCGCAAAATGCAAGGTCATTAATTTAAAAGATTATTTGGTCAAGGCAGACGTACACAACAGTATTTCGACTTATATTTTACATGAAAAGAAGTATTTTTATTTTTAAATACCCTTAAAAATATCATTTTCACAATAAATTTAAAACAAAAATGTTTCTATATTTTCATTACATTATTTAAATTTAAATAATTATATTTGAAAACCAAAATTTATTACAAACGGTTAATTTTTAAATTGTTTTATTGCAAATTTGAGCTTCTTTTTACATCTTAATCCTGTAATATGAAAAATAGGATGTTTTTGTGGATACAACTGCAATCGGTGGTCAAAGAAGGCTGATTAGATAACTACCCGCGTGAAAAAGTTTGCATGGCTCAAGCATGGCTCAAGCATGGCAAAAAACTTGGAAATATGTGGCTAAAGCATCGGTCACGGCTGAATGGTACATGGCTAAAGCGTTGCTCGTGTCCGTCTCCCATGCTTATGCCACACTAAACACAAATGAGTATTCTTAAGAATATGAAACTGTTAGAGAACATTAGTCCGCGTTGAAAATTAAAATCTTAACTTTGCCAATAGTCGACACATCTCTAACTGGTATGTCCACTACCCGGGTGCACCCGAACGTACACCAGGTCGTTCAAGGCGTCATCTACGAGAACTTTTAAAACATTTAAATTGTGCTAACAGCCAAAACAACTCCAAATGGTGAGTCGATGCTCCGGATACCCCGGGTCGTGCACCAGGTTGTTCAAGACGTCATCTACAAGAGCTTTTTTAAAATTTAATTTGCGCCAACAGCCAAAATAACTGCCAATGTTGAGTCGACGATCCAGGTGCACCAGATCACGTATCAGGTAGTTTAGCATGTATTCTACGAGAACCTTTTTAAAATTAAAATTGTTCCAACAGCCAAAATAACTACCAATGATGAGTCGACGATCCAAGTGCACCGGATCGCACAACAGGTAGTTTAGCACGTATTCTACAAGAACTTTTTCAGAATTTAAATTGTTCCAACAGCCAAAATAACTACCAATTGTGAGTCGACGATCCAAGTGCACCGGATCGCGCACCAGGTAGTTTAG
>CAKNYM010052292.1:260023-309098 GCA_932195095.1 Andricus curvator
ATTTTGGCTGTTGGAACAATATAAATTTTAAAAAAGTTCTCGTAGAACACGTGCTAAACTACCTGGTGCACGATCCGGTGCACTTCAATCGTCGACTCACCATTGGTAGTTATTTTAGCAATTGGAGGAACAATTTAAATTTTGAAACAGTTCTCGTAGAATACGTGCTAAACTACCTGGTGCGCGATCCGGTGCACCTGGATCGTCGACTCAACATTGGCAGTTATTTTGGCTGTTGGCGCAATTTAAATTTTAAAAAAGCTCTTGTAGATGACGTCTTGAACAACCTGGTGTACGACCCTGAGTACCCGGAGCATCGACTCACCATTTGGAGTTGTTTTGGCTGTTAGCACAATTTAAATGTTTTAAAAGTTCTCGTAGATGACGCCTTCAACGACCTGGTGCAAGTTCCGGTGCACCCGGGTAGTGGACATACCATTTAGAGGTGTGTCGGCTATTGGCAAAGTTTAGATTTTAATTTTCAACGCGGGCTAATGTTCTCTAACAGTTTCATATTCTTAAGAATATTCATTTGTGTCTAGTGTGGCCTAAGCATGGGTGACGGACACGAGCAACGCTTTAGCCATGTACCATTCAGCCGTGACCCATGCTTTAGCCACATATTTCCAAGTTTTTTACCATGCTTGAGCCATGCTTGAGCCATGCAAACTTTTTCACGCGGGTACCTACTACTGCAGATGACGAATAATGTAATTAATGTAATTAATGTTGACAATTAAACCAACGGCCATACCACGCTGAAAAACCCAGTTCTCGTCAGATCACTGAAGTTAAGCAGCGTTGGACGCGGTTAGTACTTGGATGGGTGACCATTCAAGAATACTGACATGAGTGCTGTTGGCACATCGTGGGTGTGGTGAGCCCATACTTGTAGTTATTTATAACTACAAGAAAAACCTAGAAACACTACCCGAATCGGGTAGTGTCACGCCTACCCTGAAAGGGAAATGGTTTAATGGTATATATAATGTACAAAGCAGAAAATTTACCCAAAAGCATAATTCCTGCTTGTAAAAAAATTCTTCACAAATCGTGAAACAAAAAAACTACATAAAAAAAGGAAATCAAAATTAAATTCAAATAAATAAAAAACTTGTGAATCATCGTCGTAACTATCCTAAAGTATGTAATTACCTTAATTCATACTCATAAAAGGTTTCTTAGAGGACTGAAGACGATTCTATTGATTTTTAGAATCACGGAACATGATGTGTTTTTAAAATTTAATAAAAAATACTTATTATTTATGATTATAGTTCAAGATCATAACATCCATTTCATCAAATTCGTTATAATTATGCAGAATAAACTTAAAAAATTCTACATTTTTGAGTAATAATAAATAATTAATAATTTCGAAACGTTCAAAATGCTATTTAAATTAACACATTATATTACTAGTAATATGTGTATTAGTAATGTGAATTTAATTTGAGAAAATCAGGTCATTTTCGGACTATAAATAGGATAAATAGGATCAAAATCTAATTACTAAGAATATTTTAAGTGATTTTAAGTGATTTTGACAAACAGAGAAATACTTGCCCTGGCCTGAGAATGAGAAACCGTTCCTTTAAACTAATTTTTCTCGTTTTACCGAATATTTCTACAAACAAAAGAAAATAATTCTAAATGGAAAACAATTTCTCCATCGAACAAAAAACTATTTCTTTAAAGCAATAAATTTCTTAGACTCAACAGAAATTTGTCTGCATCAAGAAACCTGTTATTTGACTCAGAGCCATTAAATATTGTTGTCTGATTCAAACAAATTTTCATTGAATAACGTGAAATCAATTGAAATCTGAAGAAATCTTTTCAAAAGTTCTTCAATCGCATGGAAATACTTTGGAATACTTTTGGTCTTGGCAATTTCTAAGAAATGCTCTAGAATCTCGTGAAAGCATAATAAATTCTTTAAAATAAAGTGGAATAGCTTTTAATATTTGGAATCAAGTGTCATTTTCAAAACACTATAAAATCTTTTAAAATCCTGTAACACTTGTTAAAATTCTGTTTTAAAAAACTTGTAAAATTCTCTGAAACTCCTCTTCATCTATTGAAAACTCGCGAAGCCTTCGAGATATTGAAATCTGGTGTATATATTTAGCAACAAATTAATTTAATCATATCTGATGAATATTCAACATATTGCTAATAGTGTAGTTTGAAATTCAAGTTATTAGCCCTTTATATCATCTTAAGTCTCTGTGAAACAACATAATATTAATCACATTCATATTTTTGTGATCAGATAATATCTTTGGGAGTTTCGATTGAAAATCGAAGTTAGAGAACGATGCTTTTGTTTCAAAATGACTTCTTTTCCGCCGAGTAGTTTCTAAAACATTAGAGCAAACACAGAAAAAGGTGAAATGTGTTTCTACAACTCTTTGAATTTCCGAAGCTTTAAATTTAAGATTACAGCCTAAAGCATAGAAGACTATATATGTAGATGGTGACATCAGTTTTGAAGAAATACGTAATAAAATTTTTTTCCTTGAAAATGATTTTTATCAGATGCAGATAATTTAGAAGGACAAGTTTGAGATATCTAATGTAAAATATAATGACAATGGTATAGATTATATAAGCCAATGACGGAGTAGAATATTCACAAGTAAAATTGTTAATGAAATTCTTAATTCATACATTATTGAGTTTGTCCTCTAGTTAGAAAAGATGAGGATTGTCTGTTCTCTGATTTACTCCTTGGCCGTTATCTTGAATTCTATTGGTGAATATAATAATATGATATATCTATAATTTAGGTAAATACCCTTTAAGCTTAAGGAAAATCAGAATTTTTAGGATTTCAAGTGCACGGATAAATTTTTTACGTACGAACTGTCGTATCAAACCTTTTAATGATAATCTTTTAAAAAAGATTGGAGTTTTAATCTTAAAAGTATATATATTCTTATAGGAAATTTAGTTGCGCATATTTTTTCTACAGGTAACAAAGTTATTGCTTTTGCTATTTGAAAAAAAACTCGAAATTCCCATTATACAGAAAACCAAATTTGGTTGTTTTCGAATACAATTTTTTGAATTTGCAATTTCATTTTATAATCATCTCACTTTATTGAAAACGCAACATTCATTTACATAACTAATTTATGATTAAAAAATAGTTCAAACAAAGTAATAATGTATCAAATGCAAAATCGAAATCACTATTTAATATGAAACAAACGTTGAACAGTGATTCAAATTTAATTTTTTTGCAAGAATAAAATTTTTCTCCCGAGATGTTGGGATGCTGAACTAGAATAAAGAATGTTTGATACAAAAAAGTATTCGGTCCCGAGATATTAATTTCTACATTGTATAAAAAAAATGATTTATCGCAAAAATGCATTATACTTCCAAAAAAAAATTCTTTCAAATAATACAATATTTGAACCTGTGTGGCTTAATCAAGTACGATCTTAATAATGTTTAGTGTCATAAGAAATAAAAAATATCATAAGCAGAAAATTCCATAGTAAAAACAATGTAAAAAAAGTATATTTTTGCTATATAATTCTTTAGAATATTTTTAAATTCTGAAAAGTTTGTACCAAACAAAAAAAACAGTATTACAGTACAAAGTAGTGGCGTAACTACTGTAAAGCAAAACCCCACTTTGTCGGTGTGGGGGGGGGGGGGCTCCTAAATTCAGAAGCGAAAATCTGTTGTCTTACTGATGAGCGTATTATAAATCGGCCTTCATTTTTAATTTCAAATGTACCTCCTAAAAAATTTTGCGGAGGGGGCCTACACGTTTCTAGTCATGCCACTGAACTTATTTACTCACCATTGCAAATAGCAAGGCTGACTATCTCGCTTAGTGCTTATTGCAATGGGAAAATGGAAATCGAAATCACTTGCAAAAGTCAAACTCCCAATTCTTTGCTTACTATAAAAATTAGTTATTCGTACAGCTTAATTGTTCAACTGTACTATTTCAAATACACGGAAAAAATTTATCCGTAAAAAAGTCACGAACTAGTAGCTAGGTCTCGGATATGAGAAAAATTCCTCGGATATTTATGTATTTTCGTAAATAACCTGCGAACTATGAGAAAGATTGACGAACTCGATGTGAAAATTCTAAAACGGTTCATAACTTTTTTTTACGTGAATAATTACAAAAATATTACGAGTGATTGGGAAAAGATTCTTAGACCACTCACGAGCTTGCCCGACAAATCTGGGAACTAGAAAGTAGATTCGCCTGTACGTGGCCCACACACACTCTCCCAAACGCGCGGTGCGTGTGTGCGCTCGTATGTGTGCCTCGAGCTCGTCGGATGAGTGGCTAGAAGTTTTATAATACCTATTTTGTTTGGCCTCGATGGCTGCGCGTGTTTACGCACTCCTGTTTTATGTTTAGAAACTGGTGAGTCAGCAGTCTTTGAGGGTTCGAATCTTCTGAGTTGCGAATTTATAAATTATTATAAAATTAAATCGCACAAATAAAATTTTTCCTCTTTATACTTCAGTCTGAAATTTTCAGGAACTGTTCGTAGGAAATTCCAACTGTTCGTAAGAAACTTCGAAATGTATCCATATATTTCTCATAGAAATAAGGATGTAATGTTTCATTTTTTTATCTCGTATCCGAGACCTAGTTACAAGTTCAATGCATGAATGTGAATCTGACTATCCACTCTTTCCCGTATGAAAATACATCGCTACTAGCATGGCTGCTAGCGACTAGGAAAATTGTTTCATGAAATTTCCAGAAAATATTCTGCCTACTACGACTGTTAGAGTAAATGAAACATAAATATATTTTTTTGAACAAATGTTAGAGTTGTATTTTCTTCCATATTTGGTACAATGAATGCTTCAGGCCATTTAGTATGACGATCGATCATGAGTGAACTTATTTTTCCTAAAAAGGGACCCAAAAAATCTGCGTGCAATCTATGCCACGGAGTAATTGGCCATTGCCAAGGTGTTAATGGAATTTGCGGAGGAGCATTTCTGGTTCGTAAACAAGATTCGCACGCCTTGACTAATTTCTCAATATAGACATCAATATTTGACCACCAAACAAAAGATCTTGTTAATTATTTAATTCGAATATCCCCAAAATGGCTGGAATGCAACTCACGAAGAACCAAAGGTCTAAGTTTTTCTGAAATTACTATCCTGTGGCTCCAAAAAAGGCATTTATTGTTAACTGTTGGGGCATCTTTTTTTGTCCAACACGATGTTGAAAACTCATCATCGGGTTGTTTTTCTGGCTAACCATCGAGATAAAATGTCATAACCTTATGTATTAAATTGTCATTTTGTGTTTCTTTCTGCACTGCTTTTCAGTCAATACTCGCAATGTCTAATTCTTTAAATTTTTTCAAATAATTCCCGTTTATCTCACTTAATAGTGAACTTTTTTACTATTATCATTTGTTTCCAGTAATGGTGAACGACTCAACCAATCTGCACAATTATTTTGACTTTCTATGTATTTGATTGTATACTGAAAGGGTGACAAAAATATAGCTCAGCGCTGCAACCGAGCTGCTGCAATTTCAGGGATGGATTTTTCTGGATGAAAGATACGTGATAATGCTGAATTGGCTGTCTGCAACAAGAATTTCTGCCCGTATAAATATTTGTAAAATCTGCGCACACCAAAAACAACGGCTAACCCTTCTTTGTCCATGTGTGCATAATTTTTCCTGCTGGTGCAAGCGTACGACTCGCATAACGAACTGGTCGATCTAAGTTATTTTCGTCTATATGTGACCAAATTGCACTAAAGACACGGAAGCTGTAGAAATACTGTATGGTAATCTCGTATATCTAAATAACCCTAAACAAGTACTACCAGCTTTTGTGATTCTTCTGATAAGGGTAACTTTATAATCGCCACACAAACGCACTGAACCGTGTGATTTTATGAGAGGAACAATTAGGGTAGCCCTCTCACTGAACTCGATCGGAATTAGTATACCTAGATTATTCAAACGTTTTATTTCATTTTCGACTTTATCTTTTAATAAGAATGGTAGCCTTCTCGGCTGAAAAAAAAATTGGCCTGGCCTCAGGTTTTAGTGTTATTTTCAATTCGACTTTATTAAATGAACCAAAACTTGATCAAAAACCTTGAGATTTTTTTTTTAATCTTGAATTTCCTCTTCAACGTTGGTGGTTAAATATGCATCGACTTACTGTTTACCGGATTATGATCAAACTTGGGTGGCCACATTCCTAAAACATGAAGCCAATCTCTGCCTATGATGGGAGGTCCATCATTTCGAACTGCATATAGCTTTTGCCTTGAATGCACTTTTTTCCTTACAATCTCAACGCTTCAATAACCTAACACATTAATATTACATTGGGTCACATAAGAGCGTAGTCACAATTACCATCGAATGGTAAATAGAAGGACCACATTTTTTATGTCATCCCTTAGAGGAAAGCATAATCGTTAATGCTTTGTATGATTCAATCATATTTTCTTTATTTTAAGTCAGTTTTACATTGTTTATCAAAATGAGTGCAGCTTATGCCTCTCGCTTCGAGGCAGTTTTTTTATGTTTGGACCCCAAGGGACCCAAATTGACTCAGGTGGCTGCTGCTAAATATATGCAAAAGTCAAAACAGTTTGTGAGCAAATGGGTAAACCGTTATAAGCAATATAAAAACGTCGATGACTTTCCCGATCGCGGATCTTTCGGCAAGATCTCAGGAATATGCGGAAAATCTATTCCAAAGCATGCCTCGAAGGTGCCAGGCCAGTATTGAAGCTAACGGGGATTGAACCAGTTATTAAATGTATTTGCATTCAAGTTCATGATTCAATAAAATAATATTTGGTGGAATTGTTCAGTTTAGTAAGTTTCTTTAGTAATAACAATGACTACGCTCTTATGTGACCGACTGATGTTTATCATATGCTCTCAATGGTGTTTTAATTGGTTCTAAAGGAACGTTGGAGAATTTTTTATCATACAGTGTTTCATAAATTGCTGTTATTGCAGCTCCCGTATCGACTTCCATGTCTAATTCAATTCCGTTTACAAGTATTTTCTTCAGAAATAGGTTCAACTGAGTAATCACATAATATTTCATCGTGTTTTATTTCTAAATCTGATGCTGCAATCCTAAATAAATCATTTTAAAATCTCTGATCTTCTTCATCAGATGATTCGCCATCTTGAACATTTTCTAAAAATTTTTGACTCCTACCTTCATTCTTCGCATTTCTCCAGCATACTCTAAAAATGGGACCTTCTTTACCACACTCACTGCAATATTTTTCACGAAGATAACATTGATCCTTTGTGTGATTCCTCTTTCCACAGCATCTGCAATTTGAGTCTTGATCTTTTGAGTATCCTGCTGCTGATGAATGAGAACCTCTATTTGAATCAGGTGTAGAGTTTGATCGCCTAGTTTGATGATTGTACTTCCATTTTCCTCTACCATTACCACTATTGTTATATTTCCGTTGCTGGCCTTGATTGTTATTCCAAATTGCGTGGACTGAAGAAGCCTCGTTACTTTCGTTATGTTCGACTTGTTTATTTTCTTGGATAACATTCTTCTTATCATGACTCGTCTCTGCTAAAGCCATTTCCACAGTTTCGGCCAGTTTTAGTAATTCATCTAATGTTTTGTCCGATGTTTTTAATAATTCATAACGGATCGTTTTAGATTTAACGCCCGATATCAATTGGTCTTCCAATTGTTCTTCCGTTTCGTTAGCGCCAAATTTACATTTTGTAACTAATCCTCGAAGAGCTACCATATAATCTTTGATTGATTTACCTTCCTTTTTTTTCGATCCCTAAATGTAAATCGTGAAAGGTGTTCATTGCCTTCAGACTCGTATAATCTGGATAATTTGGATATTGTATGTATGTATACCATTAAGCCATTTCCCTTTCAGGGTAGGCGTGACACTACCCGATTCGGGTAGTGTTTGTAGGTGGATAGTTTTCTTATAGTTATAAATAACTACAAGTTTGGGCTCACCACACCCATAATATGCCAACAGCACACAGTATTCTCGAATGGTCACCCATCCAAGTACTAACCGCGCCCAACGCTGCTTAACTTCAGTGATCTGACGAGAACTGGTTTTTTCAGCGTGGCATGGCCGTTGGCATTATGTATTAACGTTGCATAATTCAATGTTAGTCGATCCACATCTTCACACACAGCCAACAGTTCTTCAAACACTGCGGATGATAGTCTCGTAATTAAAAACGCAGATTTCTTTCAATCTTCCACATTATTTAATGCGATGAAAGCTTCTAACTGTTTTTGAAATGCGTTTTAATTGTTTCTGTTTTCAAAAAGTTCGATCGTCGTTCCTGCGAACAACATTTTAAATTCACTACTAATGTTCACTTTTTTTTATCGTCCACTGTCTTTCCTTGATCTGTCTTCTTAATCACTGCCGCGATTTTTTTTCTTAATTCGTCAATCGTATCCTTATCACTGAATTGAATATTATAAATCTCATATACTTCAATCAGGTCGACTTTTTGAATTGTATATATCCATGATAATTTCCGTTCTCGAAACCCTTGGATCACAACGTTCCAATCCATTTTATTTCCCAAAATGGGGTTATTTCATATACATAAATCCCATCCTCGTCGCCACTATAATATCCTTAAAAAGGGAAGGCGTACCACAATAAAGTCTCAATGATCTTTAATGAATGCGCTACATTATCACCGGCGATTAATTAACTCCGGAACAAGAACGTACATCTTATTACACGGGTTCGCTAGGACTGTCGAAACTGGGTCTCTCGTCCCTTTCCATAATCTCTCTTCGCCCTCGACACTATCGTGCTATCCATAGATACTACAAATTGTTTCCTAAAACACGGGGTTTTTGGGTTTACTGAGAAAACGGCCGAAGCTACTACGTTTCTGTCCATGAGAAAAAGATGTAGAATTTAATTTTCTATGAGAAAAGATAATTTTGAAATATGCAATTTGCTTTGGAAGTTTCTATGGGACAATGCCGTTGAATAAGAAACAATTATAGACGTTTATGGAATTAGGCCCCTCAATCACAACCTCATTTACAACACACGATGTACCAACATACTATTGTGTACTTGAAACAAAACGTAATCCTGTATTTCTTGTTTCAGAATTAAGTTCACAGTCCAAGCGTTTGCCTGATGATGAACATAATCCTCATGTCCGCGGCTGTAGATCTTCCTCTTCTTCTTCTCGTGGCAGACATTCTCCAGACACGACTCTTTCTCTTGCCTTGCCTCATTATTCTGCCAGGTCTCCACCACCTGCCGAGCCACCTCTTCGTGATAGGACCAGGTCTCCACCTCTTCGTGATAGGTCCAGGTCTCCACCTCCTCGTGATAGGTCCAGGTCTCCTCCTCTTGGGCAAATTTTTCCAAGCATATTTGGATATAGATTTCAAGATCTTGCATTTATTCGACTTAGTCCCCACAGCAATCCGAATCGGATATTCGAACTTCGAAGATACGTTTTTCCTCCCGATAACCCAATTCGATTGAGAAGCAGGAAAAAAGTCCTCAGTCCCATGCCAACCAAAGAACAAATTGTAATAACGACTTTCAATGGCGACGGCTGTGCAATATTGGAAAAATCACAAAGCAGACACACGGTTCTTCGTGCAATATACGCATCTGTTTTTCCGCCGTCAAAACGGGCGAAAATAAACATAATTAGCGGCGTGGTTAAAGAATTGACCACAGAAGAAGTCACGGAATGTCCAGTAGGCGACAGAATCCCAATCAAAAGAAGTTTCACAGTATTTCACGTGTGAACCACAATTCTTCACATCCTTAATGAATTTAGAAAAACGCGTGCGTCAGTCACAGCTGGCGCTTTGCGCTCAGTCTTCATGCTTACCCCGCGTTTATATATAGACCTGTTAAAATCAAAGTTGAAGACATTGATAACTTTTTACATTAACAATTACATTTGTTTACATTTCATGAGCTTATAGCTACTATGTAGTTAGCTGTCGAGCGCCGCTCGGCTCTCGCACGCGGAGAACCCCGGCTGGACCATAATTTGCTCTTGATAATTTCAAATTGAACGCGTTGGAAATTGAAAAAAAATGGATAAAATGATTTTGAATTCAAAACGTTCCAATTCTAAATATTTTAGACAGTTAAAAATTTGAACAAGGACAATATTTCGAATGGCATGAAAAGGAATTGAACTTATATCATTTCTAAATAAAACTATTCAAAATTCGCTTTCAAAATTCAAAACTTTCAAACTTAAATGTTGCAATTTAGACAATTTTATTAGGAAGGAGTTGAAGTTGCAAACTAAATTAAATATTTCAAAGTTCTTCTAAAATTCTTTTTCTAACATTATAGATATCTGAATGTTTCATTAATTTAAAAAATGATGATTTAACTTAAAAATTGATTAGACAAACTTTTCTAAAATCAAAAAATAAATTCCCCTTCAGAAACGTGAAACCTAAACAAATCCAAACAAAAAATGTTTAAATTTTGAGACGAAAATTGAAATTTTTGAATTTAGAATAGTATAACTGACAATTTGAAAAGCGTTAATTACGAAACGATTAGATTTACTCAAAGTTATGGACATTTTTAAGGGTTTGAGTATAAAAGAGTTTTAATATAACAATTCTTCGCGACTACATTTTTGTTTAGTCTTACATCAAGTTTGGATTTGTTTAAGTTTCAAGTTTCTGGAGTATACATTTTTTTATTTTTTAGTATTTCCCATTTAAAGTTACTTTTTATTTTGAACGCTTTTTTAGAATGATTCAATTTTAAAGGCTTAGGATTGAAATTTTTTCCATTTTGAACGGTGAAAATAAAGGTGAAATTATGTTTTGATTTTAGAGAAAATTTATCTAATCAATTTTCATGTTAAATCATCTTTTTTTTTTTAATTCAAAAGTTTTCATTTTTAAAATATTCAATTTTAAGTGTTTTTAAATAGAAATAATAATTTCTTAATTCTTGTATTCAAAATAAAATTTTTCAATTGTGAACGCTTTGAATTAGAAATGAGGCAATTGAAACGTATTCCTAAAGAAATTGTACAAATTTCAAAATTTTAGTTTGAAGGTTTTTAATTTTGAAAGCTTCCGTTTTCAATTAAAAATTTTCCATTTTCAACGTATATTTTCAATTTGAAGAATTTTAAGAAGCAATTTTGAAGATTCAAATGTATTTTTTATTTGTTTTTTGGAGTTTTATTTTATTTTCGCCTTATACTAATTTTTTTATAATCGTCGAATTTCAATAAATGATTGGGTTATTTTTTCGGAGAATACATTCTCTACTGTTTCGAAGTTTAAAAGTAAATTTTCCTACGGCTAAAATCGTTTAAACCATTATTTTATAAGGACGGGTTTTTAAACCAAATAAATATAATTGGCTACTTATTATACATATTTTCAAAATTGGAAACAGTAGAGTTGTAGGTAATGTTTCTTCAGAAGAATGAGCCAAGATTGATTAAAATTCAACCACTTTTTAAAATTCGTACGAAGCCAAAATTGGGAAAATTAAATTACAAAATCTATTAATGAATAATTTTTTTGGTAAGTTTCAAACTGTAGTTCGCGAAATCCAAATTGAAATATTAAATTTTTAACTCATTCAATTTTAAATCTTTCAATTAAAAAAAAATAATTTGCCAATTTTTAGCAATATAATTGTTTGCTCAAAATGAGCAATTTCGAATCAAATATTCAAAACTAAATAATTTGGAACTGAATTGATTGAAATAGAAAGCCTTAAATATTTATAATTTCAGAGTGTTAAATTAAAATTTTTAACGTCACGGGTTTAATTGATTCATTCAAAAAATTCCAATTTTCAATTGAAAGTTTTAAATCTGCATGTATGAATAACAATTGGACAATTATTAATTTGAAACGTCTTCAAATTGAAATAATTTAACATTTAATTTAAAAAATGTACCAATGGAAAAAATAATTATCGTTTAAATCATTTTTGTACCTCGAAGCGAATGTGCTTATTCAGATATTGCAAAATAAAGTAAAAATTTGATTCTTTATCATTATTTTATTTTAGTCACCCTCAGATAAGTATACGAACAGTTTTTTGCTCGACAATTAATTATTAATTTTTATTACTTATTTATTAAAATAATAGTGAAAATACCTGATGAATTACAATTTATGTGAAGCATTGATGTTTTAAAAAGTTATAGACTATTAATACAAATTTTAAACGTAAAGTAATTTACTCCTCATGAAAACTTGTTCCAAGGATGTTTCTTTTAATTATTAAAATATGAAATAGCTCGATTAAATTTCGATGTTTTGAATGTTGTTCCAATTTAAAATTTGAATTACTATTACAGTCATAACATGTATTTCTATAAGAAAAGGTTTATACCATTTTGTCGATATCAAGTTGCGTATAGGGGCAAATAGCTGGACAAATATCTCCTATAGTCCAGTCATCTTAGTAGTTTCACCTCGGAATTTGAGATAACCAGCTATAAACTTGTATAAACTTTTATTTTGACATCCCAAAACTTGTCTCAAAACCTACATATCGTAGGGTGTACGCGTCTGTCAAAATCTAAGGTCAAAGGTAAAAAAATTGATTTTTTGCAAATATCTCGTTTTCTTTTGGGTTTACGCCAAAACACGCCACATAAAGTTTCTAAATTATTAATAAATATATAATTATGAATATTTTTTTTTAATTATTGCTAAATATATTTAATCACACTTACCTGCTCGTGTAGTTAACAAATTAATAAGGGAAATACTTAAATTATATTTTATTGCTAATCAAAGTTATACTAATTACTTAAAGAAATAAAAAGAAAAGAATTAAATTTTTGATTAATGTTCTTATTAAAAGAATTTAGATCAGTCTGTGGGATGAGACTGATTCAAAAGTTATTAAATTAAACGGTAGAGGGAAACTAATTTACAAAAGGAAAAAAGCAAAGTAAATTTAGAATGAAAGTGGAAGGTTTATTGCTAATACTAGTTACATTGGAAGGTCGCGTCTCACTATAGCCGTGTAGGTATTGGGATTTTTGAGTTTGAGATGTAACTGGGGGGGGGGGGGGTGTCGCGCACCTTGAATTCGAGAAAATGTTACTGGGGGCAGTGAGTGTAGTAGGTGGTCCATTTGTGGGGACGGTAATGGAGACGATGAGCCAGTCGGTAGAAATCCAGGGAGATCCAGAGGGGGGTCCTTGGTTTGGCTCTTCTTCGCTCGGGCAAGGGTTGGAGCGGAGAAACCAGTGAGATGTGGCTTGGGCCGAAGCCCGGGGAGATCTGAAATCATGGTCTCGCGGACCGTACTTTTATGTACTTCGCTTCGGCCGCGGCGTACCACTTGCGACGCAGGCGAGTGGGGGTTCACTAGCGAGGATCGTTTCATCGATGTCGCTGGGAGGGAGCTTCGCGTGATTGGTTCGCTCTCGCCACACAAAAGTCTCCTACAAGTCGAATGACAGGTGGGGTTAGGACGCGCAGGCAACGAAAGAAAGAATCATGGATGTTCACCAAATATTATTCGTGGTTATAAATATTATTTATAACCATAAATACAATTTGGCGGACATCAGGTTATCATTCCATACATTTATGACTCTCAAAATTAAAAAAATTGAATAATAATTATAACAACTACTAGTTCTAATTTTAATTTTCTTCGTCTTCATCATTGTCTTCCGGTTGCTGTAGAATTTCAGCTTCCTCTTCATTATCGTCTTCAACGACATTTGTCTCCAGGTCTTCCATGATTTCGGGGTCAAAGGTTCCATCTTCATTGGCGTCACTCTGATATGGCAAAGCATTTAGACAAGCTTGCCCATTACACTGGCCACAAGCTAAAGAGCACTGCAACCCCGATTTCCTGCATCCACATGGCGAACCACAACCATTCTTGCAGTTGCAGAATATTGTGTTTAGCAATTGCTCTGGAGCAGGTGGTAAAATTGTCGTGATAGGTTCCAGGAATTCGTTAGCATTGTCCAACCCCATTCCTGGGGTTCCAAATTATGCCCTAACCAAGTTTGAACTTGATGATAAACACAATTAAAATGTTGATGAGCTGCTGCACTTGTTGGTGGAATGTATGATAACTACACAGGTTTATTTAGTTTTGTTGACTTGACATATTGGGCATAACGAAGATGATCGATACTGTCCACAGATTCAAAACTAACGAATAACCGAGGTTAGTAGAAAGTGGTTCCTTCAAAAAGAAAACGGTCGTAACTATACAATACAACTGAACATCTGTAGTGTTATTGAATAGATAGATTTTTAATTAATGAACAAAATTATTAATTATAACGTAATATTTAAAAAAATGGAAATTATTTATAATTATATATTTATTAATAATTTATGAACTTTATGTGGCGTGTTTTGGATCGGGACTACCGGTTATCTTAAATGGTACTCTACATAGTTTATCACTGCGCGCTCACTGCCCTCTATCTCGAAAACGATTCAACGCATAAAAAAAACTTTTGAAACAAAAGTTGTAGAGAATTTTATCCTCTACAATATTCATAATAAATACAAATAGCGTAAACCCCAAAGGAAACGAGATATTTGCAAAAAATGTGCCAAAAATCGATTTTTTAAACCTTTGACCTTAGATTTTGACAGACGCATACACCCTATGATATGTAGGTTTTGAGACAAGTTTTAGGATGTCAAAATAAAAGTTTATACAAGTTTATAGCTGGGTATCTCGAATTCCGAGATACTTACCTTATTTTGACCAAGATGACTGGACTATAAACTCTAGTCGAGCATCCTCGCTGTAGATCGCGCCAAGAGATTCGGCAACAACTGTCTAATCATACTGTGTTTGCTGGAAAACGATGAAATTCGCCTCTAAAACTTTTTGAATTTCCGAAGCTTTAAATTTAAAACCTAAAGCATAAAAGACTACATAGATGGTGACATCAGTTTTGAAGAAATGTGTTACCCAATTTTTTTCATTGAAACTGACTCTTATCAAAAACAAATGTCTCAGAAGGACAAAGTAGAAGCCTTTCAATCATGAGATAACGACTCTGTTGTGAAGTAAATAAGCTAGTGAGGCAATAGAATATTCATTAGTTACATTGTTAATCAAATTTATAATCAAGACATTAATCAGTTTGTGCTTCCTATTAGAAAATATGAGGACTGTCTGTACCCTGCTCTTCTCCTTGACCGTATTCGTCAATTCTATTGGTGAATATAATAATACAATATATCTATAATTAAGGTGAATATTCTCTAAGCTTTAGGCAAATCAGAATGTTTGCGACTCAAAATGCACAAAGAAAACATACAAATAAAACTACAAGCTAGGTTAGGGCAGTATAGTGCGTTTAAATTTCAGAGTAAAGTGAAACCAGTGACGCTGAATGAGTATGAAATTTAAGCAAAAAGCTGTTGAGCTCAGGAGTGTCCACATGTTGAAGATTATTATTTTTTTGAACAGTTACGACAAATTTACCTAAAACCTTGTGGATTTTATCTGAATTTCGTGATTAACATTACACGATAGTAGTATTCTAACCTTGAAATAATGTCTGTATATTGATAAATGGGTGGCCAATCGACGACCTCGTGAATTATGCGAAAACATAGTGATTGGCCACAATATCTGGAAAGGAAATTACTGATATCTTCGCAAAAACTCATTAATTTCGTATTAGGAATAATAAGTGGAAATCGTGTCAAAAACAGTTTTTGGCTCCGGCCAATGATTGTACGATTTGGTTGCTAATTACTGTGCTTTCAGAATTAGTAATCTATAACCTGGCGTGGCCAACGAGGTGGCCAGTAACTGTATTCCGCCTAATTTCAGTGGCCAATCATACAATCATTGGCCTGTGCCAACCACTATGTCTCAATGGCTAATGATTGTCTGTTTTGACATTATTGTTAATTTATTTTGATACGTAATTTTAATCTTCATATAATTTATTATCCATCGGTGCAGTTAGGAATTTCGGTCGACTCTTATAGTCTGTTTTACAAATTCATAAACTGGAAAAATTCCTTAAGGCTCATGTAGGGGTAATCTAACCTACAAAACTCACCTCAAAAAATTGGTTTCGAATGCTGGCGCACCGAAAGGATGTCGCGGGGCAATTTTTTTACAAACAGGAAGCACATATCCCTATTTGAGGGGGAACGTCCCTCCGAAACGTCAATACTCGCGATAAATATTAAAAAATTAACAAAATAACACAGTTTTCAAACGCCGAAAAAAAGTAAACATAAACAATACAATCAGTGCCGCGTGGTATCTCGATCGATCACTAAATCTATTTAAAAGGACTTCTGGCGCCTTATTCAAAATAGAAAAAGCATTGAAACATATGTAGGAGTAATAATTCTTAATAACAAAAGAAGAAAAAATATATTTAACGCAAAATACTGACTGATAAAATAGATAAATAAAACTTTCCACATTTTCTTCTAATTCTGAGTTGATTTGATAACATTCCCTTCACACCACCAACACAGAAAAAATAATTTACATATAGCTAAGGAAGATTTGGTAAAGATTTTCCAAATTTGTAATTAGCAAAAATAAGCATTTTCCACAAAATGAAATGTTATTGTGTTTATGATTTTTTCAGAGGAACCTTAGGCTATATAATTAGGGTTACCATCCGTCCTGGTTTTTCGGGACATGTCCTCTTTTTTCGAGATCTGTCCTGGTGTCCTGGTTTTTTCTTGAAAATAGGCAAAATGTCCTGGTTTTTTACGAAACCAAGATTTTTGACAGCAAATATTTTATATTTTTATTTTTCTTGTTGCGGCATTAACGAGCGTGATAGTATGCATGTTAAAATATATGTTATATTATTAAATAGATAATTAAATGATTAAATAACAATAAATACAATAATCGTACATTATTTATACCATTTTTGTGTTGATGACCTTTTTTTTTTTTCTTTTAAGGATCGCTTGAAAATTTTTGACCGTCCTGGTTTTTCACCCGACCCAGATGGTAACCCTAATATAATGTACACCTAACACCCCATCAAACACACTCTTTTGGGGATGTTATAATGATAATCCAGAACCCAAGGACCTTTTTAAAAAATCAAAGTCGCTATAAGTTTGCTTTTTTAGAGAAATGATTATATTCCCATAGACTGAGATCGGAAACTATTCACCGGATCTTTCCAGCTTTCTAGAGTTGAGTTCTATTGCGTGGGTGGGTTTGATGGGGTGTTAGGTGTACATTATATAGCCTAAGGTTCCTCTGAAAATATCATAAACACAATAACATTGCATTTTGTGGAAAATGCTTATTTTTGCTAATTACAAATTTGGAAAATCTTTACCAAATCTTCTTTAGCAATATGTAAATTATTTCTCCTGTGTGGGTGGTGTGCAGGGAATGTTATAAGATCAACTCAGAATTAGAAGAAAATGTGGAAAGTTTTATTTATCTATTTTATCAGTCAGTATTTTGCGTTCAATATATTTTCCTTCTTTTTTTTCTTATATTTTTTAAAAATAATATTTATTTGTTATGTTTTTTAAATAATATATTATAACTTATTAAGAATTGTTACTCCTACATATGTTTCAATGCTTTTTCTATTTTGAATATAGCGCCAGATGTCCTTTTAAATAGATTTAGTGATCGATCGAGATACCACGCGGCGCTGATTGTATTGTTTCTGTTTCCTTTTTTTCGGCGTTTGAAAACTGTGTTATTTTGTTATTTTTTTAATATTTAACGCAAGTGTTGACGTTTCGGAGGGACATCCTTTTGGCGCGCCAGCATTCGAAACCAATTTTTTGAGGTGAGTTTTGTAGGTTAGATTACCCCCTACATGAGCCTTAAGTGGGCAATGATTATACCCATTACCTTTCAATCATGGACTTCAAAAAAATGTTAAGCCCCGTTATATAGAATAACAAATTTTGTTGTATTTTTTACTTCAACTCGGCATAATTCTGCCGATTCCTGAAATTGTTGATGGAGGCTACACTGCCGGCGCCGCACAGTGGTCCAGATGATACAAAGAGGTGATCTAAAGTCGAAATATTATCCGATTTACATGAAATTTATTTTGTTAATACTTTTTGGGTCCCTGATTATAAATCTGTTGTCAAAATTTCAAAATTAAAAATGGCGGCTCAATATGGCAGCCAATACATTCTAAATATGACTCCAATTTTATGAAATCAATTTAAGAAACATTGCGTAGGTTGCCGGTTTTAAATATTTCATAAAATGTTCAAAATTCAGAATGGAAAATCTAATACGTTGGTCAAATTGAAGAAAATCCCATAGGAGCATGAAATTCATTTTATAATACTTTTTCGAATTCCCGATTTCGAAGCTCCTATTCAGTTGTATCGAGTGAAAGGTGATTCAGTACTGATGAAATAATAATTAGGCAAGCAAATAAACAATAAACGAACATTTATTCAAATTTACTGTTCGAACATTGCATAGATATTGAAATTTAAATTTTCAAAATTATTGTACGCATTTTTGTAGATTGAACATGTATACTAATCATTATATTACACTCATTCTGAAAGTATCCTTTCCTTTTTCATAGGATCAATATTTTCGGAGAGATTGAAGATTAAATATTCAATATCATACAAAAAATGTAAAAATCATATTGCACACGTGCAAAAACGTAAGAAAAAACATATGGCCATTTTGAATTAGAAAACTTTAACATTTCCGAATTGTTTGATAAAAGGTTTCAGAAGCAGCTAAAAAATGTTGTTTTTTTACTTTTTGAACAACTTTCATCTTACAACACCGAAAAAACAATATTAATCAATTAATGATAAACAAAATTTTGTTACCTAGTGTTATTTTCAATTTTGTTTAAAAATAATAATTGATTTAAATTCAAGTACAGAATCCTCAAATTCTTCACATTTATTTGAGCTTGTATTATCATCACACTCTTCATTTTCTTCATCAGATGATTCCATTTTTTCTTGTGGTATTATAACTAGCTCTAAAACTGATTTTGGCAATTATTTAGGTTTTTTTCTGAATAGACTAATAGAAGAAAGATTCGGACACGAAATAAAAAGTGACCTGCTATCTCCAACACCTTTATTTTTCACTTCTATTAAGAAAACTTAGTCCTTGGTTGTAGTGTCATTGTCGAATGATACTACAGTTCTCATGTGAGAAAATTTTGCTTCATATTTTTTTAAAATTATATTTAATAATTGTTTAAAATAAATTTATTCACAAAAAGAAACAATAGCTGTATAGAATATTGGAATACCTAAATAGCTAAATACTAAAAACGATTTAAATTGAAATCTCTATTTCATAAAATTATTGTAATAGGGAAACACGCGCTTCAACGCAAGAAAATTTCTACCTGTGTGGCTTTCGTAATTAGCATCCCATTCGAAAAGTCGCAAATTGAGCAAAAATCTTTCATGGAAAGCAATTCATTAATTCTTCCACAACAACTTAGCGTTTCTCAAATTTTTTTTTTCAATCGAAAGCTGATCAAATGAAAAATATTTTTACCCGTGAAACATTATGAAAAAAAAATTAATAATATTGATAAATATTAAATTTTTCACGCTTGAATCGCATAAAGGAGATAATACGTTAAATTCTATATAAACATTTTTAAAATATTTTTTACTGGTGTTAATGCATATTCTTGTAGTTTCATGTACTTTAGATACTTGTTAATAGATTGACATCAATATTTCATTAAGAAAATGCAACTCATTTTTTGGCTTCTGACAAACGCGGAAATTACTGGATCAAACAATTATTTTAGTTATCAGTTATTATTTTTCTCTTCGTTATATGCCAAATTATGGGAATTCATGAACACTTTTGGAAAATTATGAAAACTTATGTAAATTAGGAGAACTTGTAAAATTTTTTAAACTTCGAAATTTGTGAAAACATCAAGTTTGGGTACATTTTCCGGAACCTTGGAAAAATATACACATTTTCTCATTTATTAATAATCTGCTAAAGGCTGGTGCCCTTCTCAGTATACAACACAAACCAAGTAAACCAACTGGTTAATTTTGACATGACTTCGAAGCACAAAATACATTTCTCGCATCAAGGTGGTAGTTGGATACGAGGGTTATAAGAGGTTCTGAATGTGAAACCGATCATTACCTTATAGTCACAAAAATAAACTTAGGACAAGGATGGAGAAAAAAGAGACCCAAAAAGACGAAACAAACGCGAATCAAAATTGAGAATTCACAGACACAGGAAATGCGAATAGATTTTCAGAATCGGATATGCGAACGCATAGATAGGGCAACTTGGGAGGGGCTCATATGCAATAAAGATATAGAGGGTGCATGGACTATGTTTCGGGATATCATTGTTAGAAGTGCGACCGAAGTGTGTGGTAATGCGGTTGTCGGCAGAATGTCTGGTGATGCATGGTGGAATGATGAAATCTGCGCATCCGTTCACAAGAAGAAGCAAGCGCATCTAAGAATGATGAGCATTACAGGCCTTAGCGATAAGGTGAGAAATAGACTTGAAACTGATTACAGAGACGAAAAAAGGAAAGTAAAACTACTAATCAAACAAAGTAAAGATAAAATCAAAGCAGAAGAAGAGAAGAAAATGCCAATCGATATTGGAGGAAACAAAAAAACTGTTTTATAAATTGGCGTTGATCAGTATAAAAGGAGGTAGTAGTACAAAGCTAGTCAGCAAGAGAAATAGCAAGGGAGAAATCAGATATGCTTCATAAGGGATATTAGACGCCTGGAGAGGCTCTTCGAAGGAATTATTTGTAGGTGAAACTATAGGGCAACACAACTACGCCATAGAACACGATACGTTAGAAAACCCGGTTGAGAGAGTCTTTGAATATGAGATTAGGGATAAAATAAAAAATTTAAAGAATGGTAAGGCTACTGGTGTAGTCATTTTTAACGCTAAAATGATTGAGTTCAATATGGTGGCGACTACATACCTCACAGGTTGTCCGAGTTGATAAATTTATATATCGAGATGGGAGGAGTTTCAGATGCCCGTAAAAAGGCGCTTATTGTCCCAATATACAAAAAAAGGGAGGTGAAAGCAACTACAATACTTACAGAGGTATAAGCTTATTAAGTACGTATTAAGTAAGCAAGGATGCCTTATGTCCTCATGGCTATTTATTATATTCATGGGCAAGTGCCTAAGAATGGTCCTCTTGGTTTAGCTTTCGCAGATGATAGGATTATTATGCAAAGTCAATCAAAGACTTGCAAAGAAAGTTGAGCATTCTAAATACAAGCATGAAAACATGGGCCTCAAAGTTAACGTCAGTAAAACCAAAATTATGGTGTTTAAAGGAAACGGTAGGAAAAAAATAGACAGCATTGTCCTAAAAGATAAGAGAAAATAACAGGTTGATAAGCACCTATATCTTGGTAGCCTATTCACTGATGGCGAAAAGATAGATGTAGAGTTAGATAGGCGTATAAATTAGAGCAAGAAGGATATTGGTAGAGCGGGATTCATTATCAGATGTAAAAATACTTCAGATGAAGCTAAAAGAACACCTCTATACACAGAAATTTGTATATCTCATTTACTCTGTTCATTGTAGAACATCATAAAGAATATTTTCTGTGAATTGTGTTAAAAAATTCTGAGAATTGGCAGAATCACGGCGATTTGAAATATAAAACACAATTGTTTCCGGAAACACGAGCTTTTTGAGTTTACTGTGAAAGCGGCAGAAGCAACTACTTTTTGGTCAAAAAAAAAGATGTGGAATTGAATTTTCTATAAGAATATATACATTTGAAAGATGCGATTTGTTTTAAAAATGTCGAAGGGGCCAAAGCCGTTGAAACAAAAATGTAATCCGGTATTTCTTGTTTCAGAATTAAGTTCACAGTCCAAGCGTTCGCCCGATGGTGACCCTAATCCTGGTGTTCACCGCTGTGGACCTTCTTCTTCTTGCAGATATTCTCCAGATACGGCTCTTTCTCTTGCCATGCCTCATACTTCTGCCGAGTCTCCATCACATGTCGAGCCACCTCTTCTTCTCAGGTCTAGGTCACCTATTCCTGTCAAGTCCAGGTCTCCTCCTCGCAGGCAAACTTTTGTGAACGTACTTGGATATAGATTTGAAGATATGGCATTTATTCGACTCATTCCCCACAGCAATCCGAATCGGATATTCGTACTTCGAATCTACGTTTTTCCTCCCGATAAACCAATTCGACTAAGAAACAGAAAACGAGTCCTTAATCCCATGCCAACTGAAGAAACAATTGTACTATCAACGTCCGAGGGCGACGTCTGTGCAGTATTGGAAAATTCATCAAACAGACACACGATTATTCGTGCAATATATACGAGTAATCCCGTTTTTTCGCAGGCGAAGCGAGCGAAAATAAATATGAATAGCGGTGCTGTTGAAGAATTGACAGCAGAAGAAATCGCGGAATGTCCAGTATCCGCCAAAATCTCAAATAGTTATACAGTATTACGTGAGTATACAATAATTCTTTACTTTGTTAATAAATTTTAGAAAACGAGCGCGTCAGTCAGATCTGGCTCTTTGTGCTCGGTCTTTATTTAGGCTCACCTCGCGCTTATGCCCAGACCTTTTAAATTAAAGTTCAAGATATTGATAACTTTTTACATTCAAAAATACATTCGATCACATTTAACAAATCGACGCCTTCATTCTGTATCGCTCAGGTCGCGTTTGGTCCGTCTCACATTTCAGTTCCTGTGTATAAGCATAGAACCTGAAGTTATGCAGTGATCAAACGCGACGTGGAGTGGCATGGAATGGAGGCGTCCAAACGTTTCAAGAAAAACATCTATTCAATCACTTGAAATATAAAAAATTTCATTGCACATGATATAGTGCCATACAAAATCAGTTTGATTTCAAATTTTGTTATAATAAGTTTAATTGTTAACTTTTTCAATTATGAAACTATTTAGTTTACAACGTGTAACTCTAAACTCTTCTGGATTAAAAATTTTCCGTTTTAAACGTATATTTTCCATTAAAAAAAGTTTTCAATTTGGTTCGAAAGACTTAAGATTTAATATTTTTGTTTTTGGAATTCGAATTTTTTTTATTGTTTGTAAGGAAAAATTTGCATTGCTATCCAGAAGCACGAACTTTTTGGGTGTACTGCGAAAGCGATCGAAGCTACAACTTTTTTGTCTAAAAAAATATATTTCCTATAAGAATATATAGTTACAAAATTGCAATTTCTTTTAAAAGTTTCTATGGGCTACAGCCGTTAAACAAGAAAAAATTATAGGCGTTTATAAAATTGGGCCCCTCAATTACAACCTCATTTACAACTTGTAATGTACCAACATACGACTGTGTACTTAAAACAACAATGTAATCCTCTACTTCTTGTTTCAGAAGTAAGTTCACAGTCCGAGCGCTTGCCTGATTGTGACCCTAATTCTGGTGTTCATCGCTGTGAACCTTCTTCTAGAGCTCCTGGCAGAAATTCTCCAGATACGACTCTTTCTCTTGCCATGCCTCATACTTCTGCCGAGTCTCCACCACTTGCTGAGCCACCTCTTCGTCCCAGGTCTAGGTCACCTCTTCGTGTCAGGTCCTGGTCTCCTGCTCTCAGGCAAACTTTTCTAAAAGTATTTGGATATAGATTTGAAGATATGGCAGTTATTCGACTTAGTCCTCAAAAAAATCCGAATCGGATATTCGAACTCCGAAGATACGTTTTTCCTTCCGGTACTCCAATTCGATTGAGAAACAGAAACCAAGTCCTCAATCCCATGCCAAGCGAAGAACAAATTGTATTATCAACGTCCAACGGCGATATCTATGCAATATTGCAAAAATCCCCAAGCAGACACACGATTCTACGAGCAATATATAAACCTGCTGATTTGGGTTCAACAAGGGCGAAAATAAACATAATTAGCGGCGCAGTTGAAGAATTGACTAAAGAAGAATCCGCGGAATGTCCAGTAGGCGACATAATGCCAATCATGAGAACTTTCAGAGTATATCGTGTGTGAAGCACAATTCTTTGCACCTTTAATAAATTTGAAAAACCGCGTGCGTCAGTCAGATCTTGCGCTTTGTCTCAGTATTCATCCTTACCCCGCATTCATGCTTACCACGCATGCATGCTTACCCCGTTCTCACCTTTTAAAATTAAAGTTCAAGACATTAATAACTTTTTACATTTGCAACTACATTTGTTTACATTTCCCAAATTTTTAAACAAAAATCTATTTAATCGCTTGAAATTGATTGAAACTGAAATTGATACTAACTTTCTTTATGTTAAGTTCTCTTGCGAACTTTTCAATTAAGAAACCATTCAAGTAACACTGGGTAATCCTAAAATATTTTAGTTTGAAAATTTTCCATTTTGAACGTACATTTTCAATTTGAAGAATTTTAAAATACAGGTTGGAAGATTTAAGATATAGCTTTTGTTGTTTTTTTCCTATAGCTAAAATCGTTAAACCCATTTTTTTCTAACACCACATATTTTAACAAATGACTAATTAGTGATTTTGTATACCTATTTTCAAAATTGGAAATACTAGAGTGGCAGATAATGCTTCCTTAAAAGAATAGGCCATGATTCATTGAAATTCACCCATTTTTTGAATTGGTAAGAACCGACAGAGGGAATAACTAAATTACAAAAACTATTAATAAATCTAATAATAGATTTGATGCTCTCACGATGATTCATTAAAATAAATTTAAAGGAGTCTTTTCGGGTTTCAATCGGGTGAAAAACTACTATCTTGCTGCCGTTTCGTGAACATTGCAGTTCACTAGTTTAAAGCTAACCTGAAACCGAAGTTTCAGGTTATGTTGTTCTTATACATATTCTCTATAAGCAGCCTGTGATTGACCAGAGCACCCCATCGTGGAGACTGGTCGAACTTGATTGACCAACAAAGTCTTTTTTTTTAAACCCTGGAGGACGGAAAGCGAAATCGGATTGGTATTATATCCATTGTCCCTGTTGATGTTATCAGGGTGTTTTCAGATTTTGATTATTTCTCTATGTTTTCTTGGAAAAATATTGTATATTTGTGCGATGGCGGTGGTTTTGTCAAATAAAATGCTATGAAATATTTTGACATGATGCTCAGCTAGTGCTGATTGCGTGAAATGTTTTAGCCTGACTTTACTCTTATGTTCCTTCACACGTTGGCTCACCGCCCTCCCAGTTCCTGCAATATAGACTTTGCCACAAGAAAAAGTGATTTTACATATTCCCGGATCAGTGAAAGGTGCTTCTTCATCTTTAGGGTTGTTTAGAAGTTGTCCTATTTTCGCTAATGGTTTAAATATGGTTTTGATGTTGTGTTTGTTGAGAATTCTTCCAATGTGTATTTTCTTATTGCTTTAATAACTTGTCTGTTTGTGTAATCGTTCTGCATTAGGATTTGTTCAAAGTTTTGTAATTCGTTTTATAAGTTATATTTACCTGTTATGGATACAGCTCTGTATACGAGGAAATTGGTGAACGATTGCTTTTGAAATAAGTGGTTGTGGGAGGAGGCATGTAGGTATCTGTTTGTATGGGTGGGTTTCCTGTAAACTTCATGTCCTAATGTGTCACCAGATCTTTTGTAAACTAGCACGTCCAAGAAAGTCAATTTTCCGTTTATCTGTACAGTTTACCTTCTAACTGACGATACATATAAAAAACTGAAGTAAAACCCCAGAAAAATAATAGTCAGAAAAACTAAAACCCTTCTAAAAGATTTAAAACTTGACAGCGAAACAATATCTGAATTAATACTAACTCACCAACTTACAACCTACCACACTTCCGCGCCAAGGAACTAAATCCTTTCACAGGAAACTCTACCACACACGTCAAAAACTCTTCTGACTTTATCAGAAAGATACAACAGATTCACATTCAACCCCAAGACATCCTAGTGATTATCGAAGTAATATCTCTCTTTACAAAAGTACCAATCTCTGATACAATCGCTATTATTAAATCCTTTAAAACTCCCTCCAATATCATACATTTGATAGAAGACTGCCTCAATAATACCTACTTCTCTCTCAATAACAAATTCTACGTACACACCTCAGGAGCAGCAATGGGATCTCCAAAATCACCTGTAATAGCTAACATCTTTATGGAAAATCTAAAAACTAAAATCTTCAACCAATCCAAGCTTAAGCCCGAATTTTGGTACCGTTACGTTGACGACACTTTTCTTGTCTGGATACATGGACTAGATGAACTACACAAGTTCTTCGATTTCATCAATCAACTACACCCTAATATCCAGTTCGCCCTGGAAATTGAACAAAACGGAAAATTACCTTTCTTGGACGTACTAGTTTACAAAAGATCTGATAACACATTAGTACATGAAGTTTATAGAAAACCCACCCGTACGAACCGATACCTACATTGCTCCTCCCATAACCACTTATCTCAAAAGCAATCGGTCATCAACTCCTTTGTATACAGAGCTGTCTCCATAACCGATAAAGATAACTTACTAAAGGATTTAAAAAAAGACCAACAAATCCTAAAACAGAACGATTACACAAAGAAACACATTGATAAAGCAATAAGAAAATACAATCAAAAAAACAACTGAACACAACCTACTAAAGAAAGGGAGAGAAAAACGACCACCATCCTACCCTACATTCAAGGTATCACAGAACGAAGAGGAAGAATTCTCAACAAACACAACATCCAAACCATATTTAAACTACCTGCGAAAATAAGACAACTTCTAAACAACCCTAGAGATAAAAAGGCACCTCTCAGCGATCGGGAAGTGTATAAAATTCTTTGTTCTTGTCGAAAAGTCTATATTGGAGAAACCAGGAGAGCAGTGAGCCAACATGTAAAGGAACATGAGGGTAAAGTCAGGTTCAAACATTTCACGCAATCAGTACAAGCTGAGCATCATAACGAAATAGGACATAGTATTTTATTTGACAAAACAACTGTCATCGCAAAACGTTACAATATTTTTCCCAGAAAACATAGAGAAGCAATGGAAATCTGCAAACACCCTAATAACATCAATAGGGACAATGGATATAATACCAACCCGATTTGGCTTTCCGTCCTCCCGGGTTTTTTAAAAAAAGACTTGATTGGCCAAAGAAGTTTGACCAGTCCCTACGATGGGGCGCTGTGGCCAATCACAGGCATCGTAGAGAATATATATAAGAACAACATAAAACATGAAACTTCAGTTTCATGTTAGCCCTGAAGAAGTAAACTGCAATTTTCAAGAAACGTCGGCAAGATTCGTAGTTTTGCACACGATTGAAACTTTCTTTCATAAGGTATGACTGATAGTAGCATTTCAAATTTCCAAATCATAGAAACCTTTTTTTGCCAGAGACATGATTTGATTTTTGTTTGAAATTTGAAACTTTTGACAACAAACGTTTTAATTTGATCAACTATTAATATGAATTGATTCAGGATTTTAAACATTCGAATGTATTCCGTGAAATCAAAATTGAACAATAATTGATTTTACAAGACGATTCTGTATCTGCTCAATAATAAAATAATTTCATTTAATTTCAGGCAAAAATATTTCATTGTTATCTCATTCAATGTTAAATCTGTCAATTAAAGAAAGGATAATTTTCTAATATTTAGCAATATTGGACTATTTGGTCAAAATAAGCAATTTTAAATCCAATATTTGAAACTAAACAATTTGAAACTGAATTGATTGAAACAGAAAGCCCTTAATCGATCAAATATGAGAGTGTTAAATTTACATTTTTAACGTTACGATTTTAATTGATTCGTTTAGAAGATTTACATTTTTAATTGAAAGTTTTAAATTTAAATTTATAAATACTAATTGAACAATTATTAATTTGAAACGTCTTCAAATTGTACATTTATGTTTTCAACCCAGAATCTTTGAACTGTTCAGTGTATAAAAGATTACAATTTTGTAGTCAAACGACAGGGAAAATGTTGGATTTTTTTAATGAAGTGGCCACCCTGCTTTTGTTAAAGGACATTCAGCTTTCACGAATACATTCTCATCACTTGTATGGAATGAAATGAAATGTATGTATGAAATTTATGTTTTAATCATTTTTGTACCTCGAAGCGAATGTAATTATTCAGATATTGCAAAATAAAGTGAACGTTTTATTTGTTTTCATTATTTTATTTCAGTTACCCTAAAATATGTACACGACCCGTTTTTTTCTCAATAATTGAAGAATTTTCCTTCCTACCGTTTGTAACATGTGCGTGCCTATTATGTAGTGAAGAAAATAAATATATATAAAAAACTGAAAATATATTTTTTGAAAACTAAAAAGTTATAAAAAATAAATAACTGAAAAATTGGAACAAATTATAAAAACTTCCGGTTTTCGTGTGGCCCACTATTGTAAAAATAAGAACATATTATTTTAAAGTCTCTTGAATTAACAACTGAAAATTTTGGTTCAGAATATGAATTTTCAATTTTTTATTCGATGGTTGAAAACACGACTAATGGTTTAAGAAAACGACGACCCGAGATATTACATTTTTGGATGCCCCCCCCCCCTCCCAAACATGAAACCACTCAATATATTTTTCTATTTATTTTGCATTAAATCTCCTCAAATGATGTTACCAAACATGTTAAGTAATGAACATTTTGTATTCGATATCACTTTCTTATTTTATAATAATGATTTATATTTAATATTTACGATCAGGCAAATGAATATGTTTTGCTGAAATTATAGGAATTGGTTAAAGATATATAAGGGCACGTTAGTTTGGCCATGACAGTCTATGACATGCCCTTAAAGGCAAACAGAAGTAATTTTCTCTTTTAATGTTGATCTATTGTTGTCGAAAACCTGGGGGGCGATTATGTAAGTTTTCCACTTTGACTTCCATCCCCACTTTTACGAAATATGCACCCTCTTTTTCATAATTTTGTTATGTGTCAAATGCTTTGATTGAGAACACCGGAAAATCAAAACAAGGGTCAACGAGGTTTCCACTCAAATTGCTTCTAAAAGCCATTTGAGTAAAGGCCGAACGTGACCACTTGATGATTTCACGGATTTTCTGAACAACGAGTTTTGCTTGCCCCAGTGAGTGATAAAACATAATAGCCACCAAATAGCTGCCAACTTCCCCGGCTTGACGCCGACAGCCTGCCAACACGTGCTCACGCCTGTTTACGAAGACATCAACGGCAGGTTTGTCACGTCCGCCAAACGCCTTCCTCTTTCTTACTCCCATTCGCGCTCTCTCTTCTCTTTCACCAATATCTTCCTTCTCTATCCACTCCTCTCTCTCTGACTCATTCTGGCGTGGCGGAAAATATGGCCGGGGATCTCAACCAGCACTTAAAGTATTTTTTTTTTGAAAATCAATTGCAAAATATTCAGGCTTTTTATTTTTAATTTCAGAACTCTTCTTCAGGAGATAAAGGGGAAATATAATCAACTAATTAAGGGGATTTACATAAGCGAGACAACGAAATTGAGATTAAAAGTTAAATAGAATAAACAAATGTACTCATTTGTACACGTACATCCATCATTATTAGGGAATAATAAAAGCAATAATACAAGGTCATTCGGAATTTTTCATTGAATTAATAATATTTCTAAAATTCATTAATTAACAATTGATTATTAACAAGTAAAGCCGAACGACCTTCCCATTCATCCCAGCTTCTTGTTTCTTTCGGAAAAATAATGCTGGGTTAGAAATAAGGAATTATGTTAATTTCTATAATATTTAGATTATTATTAATATTTTAAAAGTTAAGTTATAGCTTTTAGATAACTGTATCGGTCAGGTTAGTGTAGAGTCGGTGCGTGGGGGCCGAGGCAGGCGGGCCTGGCTGACGATCCCTTCCGCTTGGTTGCGACTTCGTTGTCGTTCTCGCAGCCAATCGGTCCGTCGCGCTTCAGTTTGCAGTATATCCCTCTCATCCTTACCGTTGGGAGTCGCTGATTTTTCTACAAGCCGCCGCCATCATCAAAGCCGAGTCTCTGGGGATAAAGTGACACCGGACGTCCCAACGACGCCGCCCATCGTGTCCGAGATCATCGTCGGAATTATTTCCGAGTAATTCGCTTTTGCTACCTTCCTCGCTCTCAATTAGCACCGGATCACGACAACCTGGCAGGTTCGGGGGTTGATGAACTCCCCTTTTGCAATTGGGTTAACCACCTTGGGTTAACTTTAACTCACAAAAGGGGAATTTTTGGGATTAAAGGAAGCGACGCACGGGGAGCCGTCGGCGAGTCGTCGAGACGCGCGATTTACGTGCTCTCTCAAACCAGTCCGGAACCGAGCCGCTGCGGAGCGCCAGCGTGAGGAGGAGGCCGAGTGGGCCTGACGGGCTGCCGCCGCCGAGCGGCGCCAACAAGAACGGGAGGAGGAGAGAGCCCGTCAGCTCGCTTCCGCGAGGCGAAGGATTCAGGAAGGAAAGGTTCCTTGGGCCACCGCAGAAAAATACCCGTTGTCGGCCACACAACACGTCGCCGCCGTCGTCAACCCCTTGGAATACAATCCAGAGGGCCCTGTTCATCGAGGGGGCGTACCGGCTGTTGGAAAGGAAGTTGGGACGGCCGGGCACCAGAGATCCGCGCTGTCGAGGGCCGCCGACAAATAGGAAAGTGTCACTGGTAGTGAGGGTTCCAACCTCGTACACGTACACGTCACCGGGGCCGTCGTCTAGCGCCACACCATTGGTGGTCAACTGCCTGGATTCGCCACCCCGCCCGCGGGGTTTACAAGCGCCACCGACGGCGCCGTTACCTTCTCCCCGCGAGATTTTGTGCTCGCGGGTCTCGCAATCGACCTCTCGACCGCAGACCGAAAATCCAGAGGGAAGCCCGGATTTAGACGTTTTGTTCCTGTCCGCGTGTGGCACGCCGGAACATTTCTCTCCCTCTTTGCTGGGGTCGCCGCCCGGTGGACCCAGTCGTGCTGTCGCCTCTGCAAAACAAAACTTGCGCCTCTGAGCGCCCTTGACGGCATCGCTTTCTAAAAAAAAAATTTAAAAAAAAGCTCGTCTACAGGCGACCCCTCACCAACCCCCACACAAAACGACTACACAAGGTGCACTCACCGACGATTATGGTTCATTTTTTCGCGAAAACATTTCCTACAACTCTATTGTTTCCATTTTTTTAAATGAGCAAATAATCTTTAAAAATAGTTATTTGTTTAAAAAAATGTCATGTCGATACGAGGTGACCGTTTATCTCGAATGAAAGCGAGCGAGCTACAATCTAAATTGAATATAATAATAAATATAAATGAATAAATACTTTTGTAAGTTCGAAAAAATTGAATTATTTCAATATTAACCTTAACATACGTGAATCTTGACCTATCTTGTCATTGAATGTGATATATAATACTAATTTACATTTGTAATTTTTATTGTAGTGGAATTTCGCAAGATGGTACAGTCTTTCGAACAGAACGAAGGAAGCATAATGGCCAGCTTCTTCGAGATTCATTTGAATTAAGTTCGGATCAAGACAATTCATCAGTGCACACATCTCAGTCACTAACTAAAAAATGTTATAATTCATTTCATGATTTTTGTCTTTAAAACGTTTTGATAACTAAACCTGGTTTTATGACATGCTATGCAACTCAGGCTGCAGTATTCAGTATCCCACCTTCGATTTTTATCTATCCATATGACAAAAATTATTTCTTTCTATACATTCTTTTTTTGAGCCTGAAAATCTTAGGTCCGATGTCTCAACCTCGCATTTATCCGCCAGGAGCACAAAAACGTTGAAAAGCGGCAGGAAATGAAAGTCAAAAGAAAAAATTTCTAAAAATCAGTGAGTTCTTCACGGTCAAGAACAGTAAAATTGCGGATAATAAGAATGAAAGGAAGATATTAGACACGAAATCTATAACTTTGTGGTTCAAGTAATCGTAGTATCACATATTTTCTTTTGTGAGAAATTCGCTTTTCATTCGCGCTGTAGGTCAAGTACAAAGCATTGACAATGTCAATGATGGAAAAAGCCACCGGATCAAATTTTGAATTCCGAAAGAGCCAATGGTGAGAATCGTACCACATTCTTAAATACATTTTTTCCCCAAAAATTAGAAGTGTAGTTCTATAAGCTTTAACGTATTCAAATTATTTTATGTATTTGCACTGTGAAACCAGAGTTTCAAGTTCGTTCTAAACTTTCCTATGATTTCCGCGCTCTGATTGGACCTTCCTTTGATGTGATCTAGACTCTAGACTAAATGCACTTGTTGCCTTTGTATTTAAAATCAATCATTCATTTGTAAAGAGTAAAATCCAATAATTAATCGCTCGTGGACTCTAAAACACTATTTTGTGATCCAAAAATTAATTTTATTAATTCTACAATGAGGATTTATCATAAAAAATGTATTTAAACATTTAATAATTTCAAAAAAACGCGTTATATACTGCCAATGAGAATGCCGATGCGACGCATGCGCAGTCCAGTTAGGGAGCCGAATTCAGAGCACTGCACATCTAAAAAATAATTCACGGTGCAATCTGCGCAAGCGATCAAAATTACAATTCTAAACTCATGACAGTGAGAACAGAGAGTTCGATGGAGGATGAATATGATAAAGAAGAAGAAATTTATTAAAACGGAATAAGTGTGCTATTTCTGAGGCTAATGCCATAGGAAAAGAGAAAACCCAGAGATTAAAGAAAAAGAAACCGTCGGAAAAAAGCAAGAGAAAAAAAAAAGATTATTTGAAAATCGGAGAATCATTCAAGACTTATAATGAACTCGTGTCTCGTATTGAACGTTTGGAGAAGGCGACAAATACAGTATTTTATCGTCGGAGATCGGAAAAATTGGACTGAGCTAAAGCTAAAAAAGTAAAAAGAGAGTTCAATCCTGAAATATAGTTTTACAGTTTAGTATATTGGTGTAATGAAGGGGGTAGGAATTTCAAAAGCAAAGGAAAAAAGCAATGAATCCATTAATTTAAGAGTAATATGAGAATTTTATAAAATTTTGAGTGGTTAGAAGTATATAGATTTTTTTTATAACTCAGCGATTCTTTACTTTCGTTCTAAGAAAAAATTGGTACATGTTTAACCAAAATTGAAAGGAAGCTTACTTCTTCTCACATTGCTACTTACACTTAAACCGGTGAGCATCTTTCTTTAGTCTAGACCGTTGGCTCGTACTGCATGTTATAAAAAGTATATTTTTCTAAGTGTGACAAACTTTATAATTCTCAATTCACACAGAAATTTTGGTTTCATTCTATATTTTTCGTTTTAATTCTGTCTGGTATGCACTTTATAAAACAGTTTTTATTTGCTTTTACTAATCTGAGGTTTTGACTTTTTTTGTACGTATTTCTATCCTAGCACTGCACAGAAAGGTTGCAATGCTTCATTCACTGTAACTGCACGCAAAGATGGGCAAGCACTGGTTGTCAGATCCGTAAATAATAACCATAATCACCTGTGTTCAAAAGTATATATCTTGAAAAATTTTTATTTCAGAATTATTTGTCACTTCGCGTGTACATTTTCAAGCAAAACTGCTTTTTATTCTCTTGATGTTGACAAATAATTTCGGGTCATTTGAAGCACAGTACACTGATAATTTTTGACGCTTTAACCACAAATAATGGTGAAAATACCAAAAAAATTGATTTTCAAGGTCAAAACTTGTTAAGACTAAAAATTTAATTTTTTTAAATTTATTTCAATTATAAATACAAGCCCTGTGACTGATCACAGAAACAATTTAGGTCAAACTGTTATCCCTTTCCAATGTCCCGTGGAGGCGGGAAAGCACTTCAGTGACTAATCGCAGAAATGATTTAAGTCGCACACCTACTCGTTTCCAATGTCACGTGGAGGGGGGGGGGGGGTCAAGGCACTCCTGTTAATGGTCACAGAAATAATGTAAGGTCAATCCCCTACCCCTTTCCTAACGCATCATGGGGGTGGGAAGGCACCCTTGTGACTAGTCACAGAAATGATGAAAGGTCACACCCCCTGCCCCTTTTCCAACGTCTCATGGGGGCGGATAGGTACCCCTGTGACTGATCACAGAAATAATGTAAGTTCACACCCTCTACCCCTTTTACAACGTATCATGGAGAGCGGGAAGGCACCCCTGTGACTGGTCACAGAAATAATGTAAGGTCCCATCCCTTACCCCTTTTCCAACGCCTCATGAGGGGACAGGAAGGCACCTTTGTGACTGGTCACAGAAATAATGTAAGTTCACACCCCCTACCCCTTTTACAACCACTCATGGGGGTCGGGAAGGCACACATATGACTGGCCAGAGAAATAGTGTAAGCTAACACGCCCACCCCTTTTTAAACGTCTCATGGGGGTCGGGAAGGCACACATGTGACTGGTCACGGAAATTATTATTCAAGCCACACACCTACCCCTACTCAATGCGTCGTGTGGGTGGGGCGGGGGCAGGACACTCCTGTTACTGGTCACAGACATAATTTAAAATCAAACCCTCCCCCTTTTCCAACGTATCATGGTGGGCAGGAAGGCACCATTGTGACTGGTCGCAGAAATAATGTAAGGTTACATACCTACCCCGTTTTAGTGCTTGTGGGGGGCACACCTGTGACTGTTTACAAAAACATATTAGGTCACATTCCTGCCCCTTTTCCAGTGCCTCATGGGGGAGGCCTTCTTGTGATTAGTCACAAACATAATTCAAGTCACATACTTACCCCTTTTCAGTGTCTTGTGGGGGAGCGTGGGCAGAAAGGTACCCTTGTGACTGGTCACATAAATAATGTAGGTGTCATCCCTACCCCTTTCCTACGTCTCGTGGGGGGAGACAACCCTGTGACTGGTCACAAAAAGAAAGTAGTAAATATTTCAGTAGTACTCTATTCATTTGGAGTAGTTCCATGCACGAAGGACGAGCTCAGATCGCTGGATATCGGGTCCCGAAAGGTTATGCACGTGAACAAAAGCATGCACCTTAAGTCTTCTGTTCCGCGACTTTACATCTCACGCTGTCAAGGTGGTCGCGGAATACTGAATCTTGAATGTCTTCACAATAGGATTATTCTGGGTACAGCACATATAGTCGCAAATGGACAAGACCCACTTCTTAAAATGGTCAGGAAACATGAAGAAGTGAGCAAAGCGGCGTTTCTGTACAAAGCAGCGGAGGAGGCTGCTGAAACACTCGGCCTTGACTTCAATATCAGGGATGAGCAAAATGCATCAAATCTTATCCATCTTGAATACTCGCTTCTGAAGGCCCGGATTAAGAACGCACATTAGAAAAACTTCCGCGAACAGCTTCTCGACAAGAGGATACACGGCATCTTCCACAGAAATGTGGAAGATCAGTCGATGTCGTATGAGCTAACGTTTGCTTTCCTTGAATTACCCGGATTGAAGTCGTGCACGGAGGATTTCATTTTGGCATTTCAAGATGGTGTCATTCCCACTCTAGCATACCGTCGCCACATTTTGAGCCAAGACATTCCCGATGATAGCTGCAGAGCGTTACATGGACACCCCGAGCATCTAGGACACATACTATCTAGTTGTCCAACTCATGCGGGAACAACCTACATCCAAAGGCACAATGCGGCACTAAAAGAGCTTTATTACCATCTCTGTCACTCTTATGGCATTAGCCCAAATACCGCTCCGCTAAACGCTCCTAGGGAAATAGAGTTAATTGTCTAAAATGAGAAGTGCCGCATATACTGAAACTTCATATTCTTGACAACTGTTTCTGTTGTGCACTCGAGGCCTGACATAGTTCTCCTTGACTTCGAAAAACGAACCATGTTCGTTATCGAATTTTCGGCACCAGCTGACACAAACGTCACAGCTAAGGAGAAAGAGAAGAAAGAGAAGTATAAATATCTTATAAGGGAGTTGCGACGGTTTTACCGGGAATATTCTGTTAAGCTATTCGTCTTAAACATCCGGGCTCTTGGAGGTGCCTAAGTTTCACTGACTAATAGCCTGAAAAGCATCTCTGTTCGTCAACAAAATGCTGAGACACTTGCGGGGAAGTTGTAGAAGGCGGTCGTCCTTCGGTCGCTCCGTGTCCTCAGGGTGCACGAGACTTTTGCCAGATCATCGTATTGAACTCATCGCAGACTGTAACTACCTATCTCGCGCTCGTGAGGCGTGATTACGGCTGAAATTTTACCTCGATTTCGCTGAGAGCGGCTGCAATTTTTTTCAGGTTAGCACCCGCTCCCAGCGAAATCCTGCGGTTGTCCTTATGACAAACTTTTAACTAGACAAATTTAAAGGTCTGTTTATTTCTACCGACGATATGAAACAAAATTTAAAGGCTTATCGGGAAATCGTGGGAGTGGACGCTACCTATAGATTATTGGACATCAGGACGCCTGTGTATATAATAACTATTGTAAGTGGACAAGGCTCTACTAAAATAGCTGGAATCGGCATCTTAGTTGACGAAGATAAGGAGAGTGTAAAATGGTTATTCGAGGCATTCAAAGCGGCGAATTCCTGTTGAGAAAAAGTAGAAAGCTTCATGACTGACAAGGACATCGTTGCGAGGATAAAGGAATTTTTTCCCAATGCTAAACTTTTAATATGTATTTACCACACTCTTCGCACATTTAAGAGAGAGATTAACTGTAAAAAGATGTCAATTATTGTCATAAAGAGTGTACAGTCAAAAATATTCCAAAGAGTAAATATTGGATGTGCAAAAACTGCCACAAGAAATAAATATTTAGTAAAACCGCGATGTGATAATAAAAACTTCAGTCTGAATTCAGACGTTTTTATGTAAATTGTGATGAATTACACAAATTAGTTTTGAACTTAATCTTGAATTGGTGATCGTACGTAAATATGGAGAAACTACATATGATATCTAATACGTACTGTTATTGCATTACTGTTTATATCCATGTAAAATAAATTATATTTTATATATTATTTATTATCATATTTTCGTATTTCTCAATTTACTTATTTTTCCTTCCATTGCAAATTAATTTTTAGCTTTTTTTTTAATTTAATTTTTTTTTTAAACTATCTATTCAAAAATAAATTCAAATTAAAATAATCATGCTATACTTTAATGATGTTAGTTTAAGAAATAAAATATCAATGATTTGTCTATTTCTTTCGAATTTTAAATAATAAAATTTAAAATAAGTTGGTGGTAAGCCTGTACTTAATGGATTCCGCTGAACACAACCTATTTATCTTGATGTTGGTAGAGGTAGACCAGCTGATAAACTAGAAGTGGAGTGACAGGTGATGACAGGAACGAAGATTATTCCATGATAGTAACCGTATGAATTGATTGAAAGAAAGTAGTGTTTTATATAATATTTTAAAATTTTTTTAAAGATAATAAGGCCGAAAAGTGGCGCGAGGCTAGAGGACCGGAGATACCTTCATTTTATAAACCATAATTAGAGTATTAGCATTTTTTCGGCACAACTAGCCGAATGGTGAAAATAGGATTGTCAATTTTTGTAATTTTTGTCTAGTTGAAAACAGTAAAATTGACAAAGTGCATTATTTTCTGGATGATTGGCCAAATGGTAAAAATAGGCTAGTCCTACCGAATTTCGGGATGACTAGAATTTATCTTGATTTCCGGCTAGTCGTCCCGAAATTCGGGATAACTAGCCCAAAATTAAGAAAAATTGATATTTTTCCCGAAATTAGGTACGACTAGACGCAGCCATAAAAGTAATGAAAAATTATTTTCGGATTACGATGGGACAAAAAAGATTGAGCTCTCTGGCTGGAATTTCAATCAAAAATGACGAAGAAAAAAAGGTTTATGTATGAAATTTGGTGTCAGCGTTTGCGATGCAAAAGCTCAAAAAATTTTTTTTTAAGACTGTGTTTGTCAAATAATGTGATTTTCAACTCTAAATAAATCTATTTCTCACACTAAAAAATTATGTGTGATTGTCAAGAGGTGACCCTCTTTTTCCTCCGAATACAAGTTTCCTGAACGTAGTTACGCTACTCTCAGCGTGCACCTCGTTCCCCGAAAAAATAACCCAATCATTCATTAAGTTGTAACTATTTTTCGAAATTTGTTAATAAGTGATATTAGGAAAAAATTAAATTGCAAAACACATTGTATATCCCTTTAAATCCATGGGAGAAACTAACTTTCTTAAAAATTATTGAAAGCCATTCAAATTCCTTCCACTACTTTAATATCCCTTGATATTTTGGAAACTCAGCAAAATCCATTAAGATCATTTAAAAACCATCACAGAAGAAACGGAAGTGAATTTCAGTTGCGGGTAATTTCGAAGTAGATAAAGTTGAATTCGTTTGCATCGAAACACTACAAGATTCAGTAGAGTTCACATGGTTCAGCAGGTAAATACTACTTTGAAATCACTGTGAAAATTACATTTGGGTTTTTCTGCGATTATAATACTTCAATACCCCTTTAAATCTTTGAAATCTCGCAAAATCAATTGAAATTTGACGAAATCTTCTTAGCGGTTCTCTAGTTGCATGGAAATACTTTTAAATTCCTTTGAAATTTCGAAATCATAAGGAATCCTTTCAGGTACTATAAATTTCTACGAAATCGTTCAAAGTCCCGTGGAGGCATGAGAAAATCTTTGAAATAAAATGGACTGGCTTATGATATTTCAAATCAAATGTAATTTTTGAGATACTATAAAGACTCTTAACATATTTTTTGTGTGAAGAGGCGCTTCGTTAAGCATAACCGAATATTCATTTAATGTACGAAACTTGTTCATAATGAGAATGAACAGGTGTTAAAAAATGAAGAATATCAAGAAACGGATATGATAAAAAATAATTTTTTACGCATACATTAAAAAAAAGAAGTTTCCAACATTATTTCTGTTCTCATTCACAAGGGTGCCTTTCCACCCCCGAGAGTCGTTAATCGTAATTCTTGAGTCGGAAATTGACGATAAAAAGTGATTGATATATAAGACGTTCCATCCAAAGTGTCAAAAGCCAAACGCTAACCGCAGGTTATTATTAATTTAAATTCAAAGTCCAAAACACAAAAGACTGCATAGATGGTGACATCAGTTTTGAAGAAATATGGAACCAAATTTTTTCCTTTGAAACTGATTCTTATCAAATGTAAATATCTCACAAGGACAAAGATGACGCCTGTCATTCATGAGATAACAAGTATATTGTTGAGTGTTAGGCTTATAAAGGAGTAGAATATTCATCTGTTCCATTGTTAATCAAATTCTTAATTAACACATTAATCAGTTTGTCCCCTAATTAGAGAAGATGAGGATTGTCTGTACCCTGCTCTTATACTTGGCCGTTATCCTGAATTCTATTGGTGAATATAATAATATAACATATCTGTAAGTTAGGTAAATATTCTTTAAGGTTCTGACAATTCAAAATTTTTGCGATTTAAAGTGCAAGGATAAAACTAACAAATAAAACTACTAATAAAGAGCGCAGAATAAAGCGCAAACAATTTCGCGCACCGTATTTGACAAACTAGGTTAGCGCAGTGTAGTGCGTTTGTATGCCAGAGTTAAGTGAAAAGCATTTAAATTGATAAATGGGTGGCCAATAAATGACCTAATGAATTATGCGGAAACATAATGACTGGCCACAATATCTGAGTAATACATGATTAATATCTTTGCGAAAATGCACTCCGAATATTTTTAACTTTCTGTAGACTCTGTATATAAATATTTGTGACTGTCTTACGAATCATGAGTGAAAATCGTATCAGAAACAGTTTTTGGCTCAGGGCAATGATTACAAGATTCGGGGGCTAATCACTGTGCTCTCAAAATTAGTGATCTGTAACCTAAAGTGGCCAACAAGGTGACCAATGACTGTATTTCACCTCATTTCAGTGGCCAATCATCATTGTGTTTTTTGACATTATTGTTAATTTCTTCTAATACAAATTATCTACTACTTTTAACACTGAACTTACTGCGGTAATTATTTGAACGCTGGAAGGGCCCCCACCTCTACCACGAGTATTTATGTTATTTTTATCAAGCGATGTTCATTGGCTACTCCGGTCTTGTATCGATGCGCCCCCTGTAAGCAACTTTTTCAACTACGCATGTACCGAAAAAGCGCCGGTCGATTCGAAATCAATAAATACTATCAATAATAATACACATCAGGCCGCGATTTGCGCAGTTGAAAAAGTCGCGGTCCGTTAGCATCACTGGTACGCATTTGCGCGTCATGCATGATGTCAGTGCTTTTCAAGTATTTTTGTTGACGTACGACATTTTGCTAATTAAAAATTAATATAATAGAATCAAAAAACGACTCCAATATTTCGCGGCATATTGAGGAGTGCAGTATACGATCGCGGCCATCTTAGGATAGGTGGAAATGTCAACCGTCAGGAAGGTTAGTATCATTGACACATTTTGACATGGGACTGCAACTGCATACGTCTTTTTAGAGAAAATATTAAAAACATAAAGGTAAGAGATAAAGGTCTGACTAGTAATATTTCTCAAGTGTAAAATATATTTTCTGAGTCATGTTTCATTATTTTGTCGATTCATGACCTTTCAGTGTCACGAAATACAAGCAACTATCCGAAATTTGAGGTTAGAGTGCCACTGACCACAAATTTCGGACAGTCGATTGTATTTCGTGATACTGAAAGGTCGTCAATCGACAAAAAGCTCCAACGACATAATTTTGGTGGAACTGACGTTATAACTAGACTCTCCACCTTACGACGATTGTTTAATTAATTTGAACATGATTTCGACTCACAAAATACGTTTCGTGCATTAGGGTGGTAGTTTGATACAAGAGTTATAAGATGTTCTTAATGTAAAACTGATCATTACCTTCCAGTCTCAGAAGGATATACAAACGCATAGATGGGGTAACTTGTGAGGCGCCAATATGCAATAAAGATATAAAGGGCGCATGGAATATGTCCTGGGATATCATTGTTAGAAGTGCGACCGAAGTGTGTGGTACTGCGGTTATAGGAAGAATGCGTAATGGGATTATGAAATCCGCGCAGCCGTCAACGAAGAGAATCAAGCGTATCTGAAAAAGGTGAGCATTACAGGAAGAAGAAGAAGAAAAGAAAATGCAAATCGATTAAGAAAGAAGCAAGAAACTGTTTTATAAATTGGCGTTGATCAGTATAGAAGGAAGTAGTAGTACAGAGCTAGTCAGCATGAGAAATAGCAAAGGTTAAATGTTCTATGATACAGAAACTGAGTGACCGGTTCGATATTATGCAAGGTGTTAGGCAAGGATGCGTTATGTCCTCATGGCTATTCGTTATATTCATGTACAAGCGTCTTAGAATGACCTTTTTCAAAGAAGAAGGTGTGGATCTCGGGACAGTAAGGGTTCATCGATTAGCGTTTACAGATGATAAAGTTGTTATGCAGAGTCAATCGAATACTTTGCAAAGAATGTTGTGCAGAAGGAATACAAGCATGAAGAACATAGGCCTACAAATTATCGTAAATGCAAGAAAAATTATGGTTTTTAAAGGAAAGGGTGAGAAAACAATATGCAACATGGTCCTAAACGAAAAGGCAGTAGAACAAGTTGATAAGTACGTATATCTTATACGTATATACAGGGTGTCCAAGTATTCAAAATACATATTTATATTTTCAGATTCCTTGTGAAAAACTCAATAGAAAATAATCAATAAAAAAATTTGATTGAATGCATAATTACCAAGTAATTAGCAATTAAAGATTAACCAATCAAAAAAATGCGTTAGATAGCCGACAGTCCATGTGCCATCGCTGACAGTGTATGAGAATACAAGTTCAGATCGTATAATTTCCCCTTCGTTTATTTGTGTAGGAGTTTTTGACTCTTTGGTGCAACTTCACACTTAAACGAGATTCGAAAATTAAAAATTATCTTTTTTGTAGCAACCAAATTAGAAAACATTGCTCGTCGAGTTGACAAACTTATAATTATAATGCATGCGTTGTTTGAGATCTGTGGAATCCTCCTGAATCTTTAGCATTCCGCAGAATTCTCCCGAGTTCTGTAGAAATAATTACTTTAACATTTTTGAATTACCCTGAACACTTTTGAATTTAAGGAATTCATGGAACTCAAGCAATTCATGGAATTCAAGGAATTCAGAGAATTCAAGGAATTCAGAGAATTCATACAATTCAAGGTATTCATGGAACTCACGGAATTCACGGAATCAACAGATTTCATGGTGTTCAGATTGCACATTTTAATTTACGTGCTTTTCTTCCATCAGCCAACTAGTTCATTCATTTTCGCCTGCGATTGCGCGACTTGTCCTTCCACCCGTTACTTGCTAATGGCGAACGAGTGAGCACGTGTTTCTCCTCGTAAACCACACTTAAAGTCGCGATTAATTAAACTACCATTTTTGTTTATAATTTTAAGGTTTATTAATTATAAAACGAGAATGGTCCTTCGAGCCGGATTATATAAACTTAAGAACAATTAATCTATGCTATCTCACTCATGGAGAGTAGTAGAGTAGTTGTGAGTCGAGATAGATAGCTTCTTAATTCCTGAAAGTGAAAAGCAAGCATCTGACTATGAACTTGAATAATCATAGAATTAAAAGAGTTCCGTGCTGCGTGTACTGTGAATTCCTTCGCTCGTGAGAAACGTAAAATCGATAGACACCATGATGTCACCTGTGGATAAACAGCAAACGATATCTGGGCTTATTACCCGCTTCTACGACAATACTAAGAAGCAAGGACAGAAGGTAATGAAATCTGTAACATACATGGAAACTAGACTGGCTACGCTGGAAAAATACTGGTCGGACTTTAATGAGCAACATTTTGTCATAGTTTTAGTTCCGAAAAACGCTGAGGATCCTTATGATTTTGATAATAAATTTGAGGAGATAGAAACTGACTATATCGCAACAAAAACTTAATTCACCATAATACTAAAAAACCTTCGCGTCATCCCGGAGAAAATACCAGGTAATAAAAAAAGGATTTCTTCCACTTTAGCGTCTCTTTATCAAAAGAGCCAATGATTTACACAAAACGGATGGTGGCTTCCGAGGTGGCTCAACTGTTTCATCCACTTGGTTGGCTGGCTCCTTTTCTCATCAGAGCCAAAGTATTTCTACAAAATTTGTAGATTTCTGGACTGGATTGGGACTCAGAGCTGACTGAAGAACTTTTGTCTGAATGGAATGCCTTTCGCCAACATTTCAGCCCCATAAAAGAAATCAGGATACCACGTTGGCTTGGAACCTCTGAATGTGCCGCTCCGTGGGAATTACTAAAATTTACTAAATCTGTAACATACATGGAAACTAGACTGGCTACGCTGGAAAAATACTGGTCGGACCTTTATGAGCAACATTTTGTCATAGTTTTGGATCCGAAAAACGCTGAGGATCCTTATGATGTTGAGAATAAATTTAAAGAGATAGAAGCTGACTATATCGCAACAAAAACTCAATTCACCATAATACTAAAAAAACCTCGGCGCTATCCCGGAGAAAATACCAGGTAATAAAAACTCAAGTCCCGTAGCACGTTGTTGACAAATTTCCTTTAAGTATTTACCCTTTCTTCCTCTTTCATAATTCAGTGGTGATCAGCTCGAATGGGAAACCTTTCGAGATATCTTCAAATCAATGGTTCACGACACTAGTATTTCAGATGTGCAGAAACTTTATTATTTGAAAAATGCACTTCAGGGTAAGGCTGCAGATCGCTTAAAAATATGTCAATTAGAAGCGCTAATTATAACAAAGCCTGGACAACGTTAGTTAAACGTTATGACAACAAATGAGTTCTCCTTGCGATTCACGTGCGTGAGCTGCTGTCTTGTCCTTCAGCTTCAAAAAAATCAGTTGACGAAATCTTACGTCTTCTGGATGCCACGAATGAATCCATTCGTGCGTTTTCAAATATGAGTAGACCCGTAGATCAATGGGAAGATTGGTTCGTTCATTTTCTGGTTCACAAATTAGATTCTCATACTCGTGAGGATTCGGAAACGTCCTCCAAAGACCAGGAAGACTTTCCTACGTTTAAGGAGTTATCAAGTTTTCTTGAAAGTCGAGTTAGAGCTTTAGAAGTTGCTCGTCCAAATGATTGCTCATCCACTTCGTTATCTGCAAAAAACTCGACCAACCCCTCTTTCCAAAAATCCAAGAAACAGAATCTATCGGTTAATTTAGCGACTTCTGAAAAGCAAAACAAACCTTCGAATTCTTGCTCCATTTGTCATGGTTCTCACTTCATATCCTACTGACCACGATTTAAGGGGCTCGGTTCGTCCCAACGGATAGAGAATGTCCAACGCTTAGGACTTTGTTTCAATTGTTTACGTGGAAACCATGCTTCCAATTCGTGACCTTCAAATGAACGATGCTTTGTTTGTTCAGAGAAGCATCATACTTTTGTATATGCTGACACTCAGAGAAAAAATGACCAAGTGGTGAAAACCGACTCACGGAAAGAGCAACCATCTCCTTCGGGTTATTCTAGATCGGCCAGTAACTCTTCTGCTTTGGTCAATCATCTGACTTCAAAACCTGAGCGCAACAAGCAGAGAGTATTTTTGCAACAGCTTATATAAAACTAAGTTCCTTCAGTGGAAACTCAATTCTGGTTAAAGGCTTTCTGGATTCTGGGTTCAAACGCTCATTCATCACTGAACGTATAGTTCAACAATTGGAAATTCCAGAACAAAACTCTGATATCGCTTCAACACAAATGGGAGATTCACCATCGGGATCTTCCAGTTATCAGGTTGATCTGTTGCTCAGATCGCTTCGAGACTAGCAATTCGAACTTCCAATCATCGTCAAGCACGCGTCGACTGTTTGATAGGTGTTAATCTCTTCGGTCATGTACTCCGCGAGGGCCTGAAACCGGGTCCTTTAAACAGTCCCACTGCACTGAATACATGTTTTGGTTGGGTGGTGTTTGGTCGTCCTGTGGATCGTCAAGAAGATGATACTATCGATTCTGCCAGTGTTCTTCATGCTGTAGAAAACAACTCTCTCAACAATCAATTGCGTCTCTTCTGGGAATTAGAAGAAATTCCAAAAAGAACCTTCTTAACGAAGGAAGAACAAGATTGTGAACTCTTATTCAAAGATAATCACTATAGGAACTCCTCAGGTCGATATATAGTACGGCTGCCCTTATCAGTGTCTCCAAATGACTTGGGAGAATCTCGCCGCACAGCAGTTTCGGACTTCCTCCGAAACGAGAAACGATTCTCAAGAGATAGCCCAAGCCAAAGAAACCTAAAACAAATGTATGATTGAATACCTTACATTAAATCACATGAGGCCCGTAAACAACCAAGATCTTCAGGTTGAGAAATATTACTATTTGCCTCATCATGTGATCTTTAAAAAGAACGATCTGTCTGCAAAAATCCGAGTAGTATTCAATGGATCTTCACGCTACAATTCAGGTACATCATTGAATGACTTGATGCATACAGGACAGAAACTTCGAACGGATATTTGGTTAATTGTGACACGTTGGCGAATCTTCAAGTACGTGTTCACGGCCGATATCGTTAAAATGTTTCGTGAAATAGATGTAGAAGATATTGACTGTAACCTGCAGAGAATAGTTTGGAGACTGGAACCAAACCAAGACCTACAAGATTTCTGTCTCACGACTGTCACACACGGTACTAGGGCTGCACCATTCTTGGCTATCCGTACCTTGAATCAACTGGCAAGCGATGAACAAAAACGATTTCCATTCGGTTCGGAAATATTGAAGAAGAACAAATACGTCGACGACATCTTTGCGGGGGGGGGGGCCCGGCTCAATTCAATCCGCGGAGATCAACAGAAAGGAACTGATTTCCATTCTCAACTCAGCAGGAATCGCCTTAAGCAAATCGGCTTCCAGCCGTTGCTTCCAGAGTCTTTTGGATCTCCCTCACGGCAAGACAAGACCTTTGAAATTGAAGATTCTGTCTCTACTTTAGGATTGAAATGGAGTACATCATCGGATTTCTTCCACTTTAGTGTCTCTCTATCAAAAGAGCCAATGATTTACACAAAACGGATGGTGGCTTCCGAGGTGGCTCAACTGTTTCACCCACTTGGTTGGCTGGCTCCTTTTCTCATCAGAGTCAAAGTATTTCTACAGAATTTGTAGATTTCTGGACTGGCTTGGGACTCAGAGCTGACTGAAGAACTTTTGCCCATAGAAGAAATCAGGATACCACGTTGGCTTGGAACCTCTGACTGTGCCGCTCCGTGGGAATTACATGGATTCTCTGATGCCTCACAGCGAGCCTACTCAGCTGCGGTTTATTTTGTCTCTCGAAGCAACATTGGCACTCTCCAATCTAATCTGATATTAGCGAAGACGAAGGTAGCCCCAATTAAAACGGTATCGATGCCCAAATTGGAACTTTGCGCCACCGAGCTTCTAGCAAAACTTCTCGATGCTGTATCTGCAAACCTTGGATTCAAAGATGTCCCAAAATATTGCTGGTGCGACGCTCAGATCGTTATTGATTGGCTTCAAGGCCACCCATCTCGCTGGCCAACTTTTGTGGCAAACCGAGTGGAGGAAAGACATTCCGCTCTTAAGGATTAGATTTGGCGACACGTACCTACAAAGTTCAATCCTGCTGATTGCGCAACTAGAGGTTTTGACTCGAATGAGCTGAAGAATTCATCTCTCTGGTGGCATGGGCCCAACTGGTTGACTGAACCACCAAGTAATTGGCCTCAGACAATCGTACGACCTATCAAGGTTGTGGATCAAGAGACACAAGAAATACTAGGAACTCCAAAGATGAACATCAAGTTGAACCTGGCCACCTTGTCTTACATCCAGGACCTTCCTAGTCGATATTCCTGCTTGCAAAAACTGATTCAAGTGACAGCTTATATCTACAGGTTCTGCAGACTCTGTTCTGCTAACCACACGTCTGTGGCACCCTATCTTACGACGGAGAAGTTAACAAAGTGTCTCAATTTTTGGCTCAGGTTTGCTCAGGTTCGTCATTATCAGGCAGAATGCATGGCCCTGCATAACGAAAAGAAGATCTCAAGGAAGAGTGAGCTCTTGAAATTGCATCCTTTCCTGGACGGTAATGAAATCCGGAGAGTAGGAGGTCGTCTTAAGAATTCTCTACTGAGCTCCGACGAAAAACACCATATTATATTACCGAAACGAGATCAACTCTCGTATTTGATCGTCTTACAAGCAAACACCCTCAGACTCCATGGAGGACAACAGTTGACTTTGAGCCAAGTGTTAAGCAAATATTGGATTATCGGAGCCAAAATCCTGATTAACCAGGTCATTCGCTGTTGTGTAACATGTGAGCGTTTTAGGGCTCGAACACCTACTCAACTTATGGCTCAGCTGACCACTGACCGAGTCTCAGAGTCGAGGCCGTTCGCTTGCACCGGAGTGGGGTACGCTGGCCCTTACAACTTTCGAGCTTCACCAGGACAAGAAATTAAATACTATAAAGGATATATCTGTCTCTTTATCTGCCTCTAAACAAGAGCGATACATCTGGAGGCAGTGGCTGGCTACACCTCAAATGCTTTCTTAGCCGCATTCAGACGCTTCATCGCTGGACGAGGTGCTTGTTTAAGGCTATATAGTGATAATGGGACCACGTTCAAAGGAGCTGACCGGGAGCTGCGATCCCTTCTTGGAGGCGCTACAAGGATAGTCACCAAAGTGGCCGAAGACCTAGCCAACCAAGGGACAACTTGGTCTCTTATTCCGCCGAATGCACCTCACATTGGTGGCATTTGGGAAGCCGGTGCAAAATCGGTAAAACACCATCTGAGATGGTCGATAAATGCAGATTGTTGTCTGACCTTCGAGGAAATAAGTACCGTTTTGTGTCAAATCGAAGCTTGCCTCAACTTAATACCGCGTTGCCCCAATCCAAATGACCCAATTTCGATAAATGCCATCACGCCAGGTTATTTTCTAACTGGTGGTCCTATGACAGCTGTCCTAAAGCCATCGCTAACTGATCTCGATGATCAGGCTCTGACATGTTGACAGGTCAAAGTGGGAGACATCGTCCTTCTAAAGTAAGGAAAGGTGCCACCAGCCAAATGGAGTGTGGTACGCATCGAAGAACTATATCCTGGAAACGACGGTTTGGTCCGTGTGGTAACAATTCGGACACCAAAAGGCATCTATAGCAGGGTCCTGAATCAACTGGCCTTACTGCCAGTTCAGACAAAGAACTTAATTTAACCGTATGTATCATCGAATTTTGGACGAGAATAGCAACTATGTAAAAGTTTCTTTAATTCTTTTTTCTTCTATTTCTTTTGTCAAGCTAATGGCGAACGAGTGAGCACGTATTTCTCCTCGTAAACGACATTTAAAGTCGCGATTAATTAAACTATCCTTTTTTCTAACATTAAACTATCAATGTCAATTATAGTGATTTAACCAAGTGCAATCTAGTTATTATATTTTAGTAAAGTGATGTGTTATCATTCTTCCACCTGTGAATCCTATACCTCTAACTTTCTCACCACGTGTTCTCCAGCACCTAAAATAATTCTTATCCTTGTTTTATAATTAATAAACCTTAAAATTACAAGCACATGGAATTTACGGAATTCCACGGAATTCACGGAATTCATGGAATTAACGAAGTTCATGAAATTAACGAAGTTCATGAAATTCACGGAATACAAAGAATTCATGGAATTCCAAGAATTCTTGGGATTCACGAAATTCAAAGAATTCGTGGAATTCACACTGTCGGTACCGATGGAAACAAATTTTCGGTACCAGTAAAAAATTCACGGAATTCAGAGAATTAACGCAATTCACGGAATTCAAAAAATGCACCCCTTCCAACAGCTCGTGGCGGCTGGATGGTGCCCCTGTGACTGGACACAGAAATGATGATGGTCAAACCCCTACCCCTTTCTAACATCTCTTGGGAGCTAGAAGGCAGCGCTGTCACTGGTGGCACAAATAATGTTGCTCAAACCCCTACCCCTTTCCAACACTTCGTAGAGGCGGGAAGGCATCCCTGTAACTGGTAGCAGAAATAATGTTGTTCAAACCCCTACCCCTTTCCAACACTTCGTAGAGGCGGGTATGCACCCCTGTGTCTGGT
>CAKNYM010052292.1:309108-453463 GCA_932195095.1 Andricus curvator
GAAGCGGGAAGGCACCCCTGTGTCTGGTCACAGAAAGAATGTTGGTCCGCCAACTACCCCTTTCCAAAACATCGTGGGGGCGGGAAGGCAGTCCTGTGACTGGCCACAGAAATAATGTTGGTCAAAGCCCTATCCATGCATCTCTCTGATTCGTCTTCTGTGATTAATCACTGAAATACATGAGTTCAGTTTTACCCCTAACCTTTTTAAATATTTTTTAGGCTGCGGCGTCACCTAGCAAGATGGCCGATATTGAGGATGAAACAGTAGCGTTAAAAACATGGGAGAAAAATTAATTTTTAAATATTTTTGCGGGCAGTCTAGGCTCTACCCTTAAAATATTCTTCTCACAGGTACCGAAATTTTTCCTTACCGGTAGCGGCTTTGCATACACAACCTGTTAAATACTTTAAATCCCTGCGAATTCTCCGAATTTTGATACAAGCATTGCAGTCTTTCTAATTCTTTCACAATTAGTCTATTTAGAGTCGACTACCAAGCTAGCAGTGAATGAAGATGTACTTGTTAATTAATTCCCGCTGAATTCTCACGAATTTTGTCGAATTCTCTTCAAAATGTTTTTTATTAATTCAAAGAGTTTTTAATACTCATCAACCTATGAGAATACAGATTAAGTTATTTGAAATTAAAAGATTTTCAAATTTTCAAATTTTATTTTCGCTTATAAAAACCAAGATAGTAAATTTTGAACAATTCACACTTTTCTAAAAGCTCGTAAACGTCTTCTGTCAAAAAAAACACGCTTGGTTGTATTCTCCAGTCGAAAAACTACTGGAAAAACTTGGGAAAAGGACGATTGAAAATATGTATAGAAGCTAGTTCCTTATTTTCGGTTATAAAAAGCAAGACTTTATATGTTTTTAAATTCCAAAGAATTCAATGTTTATTCTCATTGCTTCAAAGTCTTTAAAGATTCTTCGAATGGATTCAGAACTTTTGAGGGGAATTCGACGTAATTCAAGAAAATTCCGCAGAATTCAAATAATGATTACATCCTCATTCAGTGGTAGCTAAGCCGTCGAAATAACTTGAATAATTTGGAAAGAATTAGGAATAGTGCTATGGTTTTAGTAAAATCCTGAAGAATTCAGAAGAATTTGTTAAATTTATGAGCCTTTCAATTACAAATAATTCAACATGTATTATCGAAGCTTGAAAAGTATTCAAAACTCTTTTGATTACATCATAAGTATCGAATGTATTTCTACAGAATTTGATATAATTGTATGGAATTCAAATAAAGGGTACATCTTTCGTTAGTCGTACCTATGTGCTCTTCAATTACAACCTCATTTACAACTTGTGATGTACCAACATATGACTCTGTACTTAAAACAAAAATGTAACACTCTATTTCTTGTTTCAGAATTAAGTTCACAGTCCAAGCGGTTGCCTGATGGTTACCCTAATTCTAGAGTTCATCGCTTTGGACCTTCTTCTTCTTCTTCTTCTTCTTCTTCTCCTGACAGACAGTCTCCAGATACGACTCTTTCTCTTGCCATGCCTCATACTTCTGCCAAGTCTTCAGCACATGTCGAGCCACCTCTTCGTCTCAGGTCTAGGTCACCTACTCGTGCCAGGTCCAGGTCTCCTCCTCCCAGGCAAACTTTTCTAAGAGTATTTGGATATGGATTTGAAGATATGGAATTTATTCGACTCAGTCCTCACAACAATCCAAATCGGATATTCGAACTTCGAAGATACGTTTTTCCTTCCAATACCCCAATTCGATTGAGAAACAGAAGCCAGATCCTCAGTTTCATGCCAACCGAAGAACAAATTGTATTGTCAACATCCAACGGCGACGTGTATGCAATAATGCAAAAAACATCAAGCAAGCACACGATTCTTCGAGCAATATATAAACCTGTTTCTTTGGGTTCAAAACGGGCTAAAATAAACATGAACAGCGGCGCGGTTGAAGAATTGACTACAGAAGAAGTCGTGGAATGTCCGGTAGGCGACATAATGCCAATCATAAGAACTTTTAAAGTATATCGTGTGTGAACCACAATTCTTCACACTGTTAATAAATTTAAAAAACCGCGCGGGTCAATCTTATCTTACACTTGCTTACATTTTACAAATGTTTAAAAAAATCATCTATACAATCACTTGAAATATCACAAATTTCGCATCACATGATACTGTGCCATTTAAAATAAGTTTGATTGCAACTTTTTTTATGTTAAGTTGACTTGCTAACTTTATGATTATGAACCCTTTCAGTTTACAATGCGTAATTCTGAAATATAAATAAATATTTCTACCAGCACATCTTTTAAACAAATCATTCTAATTAGCGATTTGGTATACCTATTTTCAAAATTAGGCACGATTGATTAAAATTGTACAATTTTTTGAAATTGGTAAGAGGCCAAATCATAGAAATCTTTTCCTTTCCAGAGACTGTAGCTAGCGGAATCAACATTGAACAATAATTGATTTTACAAGATGATTTCCAATCTTCTCAATAACAATAGTATATTGTGTTACGACTCAGAAAACAGCTTCTTTGACGTCCGAGGCTGATGTACGCCTTGTACTGCAAACAGCGGGCGAGGTCTTCAAAGGTTTGCTGCGGAGTGACACACGATATTTTATGCAAAACCGATATAGTTTAGTATACTAGTCTTATTATAGACATGTGCGGTTATGTTCATTTTAGTTTTAGTTAGTCAAATAAAATCTTTGCCATCGCGACGCAAAACAAAAGACTCTCGGACCCACGTGTTGCTGCGTGTTGCCGGCCGGCATGCTCCGTTCATTTGTATTGCACAGTCCATTGAAGAAATATTTATTCGTTTAGATTTTAATTTTTTGCCCTAGAATTGCTTAGAGTGATATTATTTTTTTTCAAACTTTTTCTCGGATGAACCCGGTTTTTCGTCATAGCCACAGACGAAGTCAAGTGACTGATGAGATGAGGATATTATAAGTGATTTTAATACGAAGTTTGAAATCATTTGCGATTATGTTGTAGGTACAAAATTAGGAGCATGGTGTAGTTTGCAGTTCGTCTTTACCGCTGTTATCCTTACACAGCGGCCGTGATTGTTGGAGGTGACAACAGTCATCTCTGGATGCTTTCTTAGAGCTACCATGTATCACGCCATAGGTTCTTAGTCACACTCTTAGTGACTTCTAAATGTTCAAGATGTTCACTGCAACTTGCGTGCACATTGCCTGTAGCCGAAATCACAGTAGGATGAATAGATGCATGTTTCACATTCCTCCATATTGTCTTTACTTCATGCCTTAGCTCGCTATACTTATGGATCTTTGTTGTATAGGTTGCCTGCAAATTTCGGTTAAGTGGACAAGCAATGTCGATGATGTAGACTCTTCCACCTTTTTTTTCTCGCATCACAATGTCAGGTCGATTGGCTCGGATGTAATGATCCGTCTGGATGGTCACATCCCAATATAAGATGTAATCTTCATTTTCTAAAACGGGCATTGGAATGTATCTATAGAAAGGCATCCATTCTGTTAAGAGTCCTAGGTTTAGGCCAAGTTGTTGATGTATAATGCCCGCCACGTCATTATGTCGGTGCGTATATTCTCTTTGAGCCATTACGCGATAACCATCAATAATGTGCTCGATGGATTCGTTGGTATCTACACATAATCGGCACCGGGCAACCACGTCTTGATGTAACACGTGTTTGCGATAATTCCTGGTGCTGACAACCCTATCCTGAATCGCAATGACGAATCCTTCCGTTTCTGGATACAGGACTCCCTTTCTCAGCCAAATATTGGATGCCTCACTATCCACTTCATATTGATCTAACGTTTTGGGGTGTTCGCCGTGGATGGCTTTCTGTCTCCATTGCGTTTCTAATTCCTCTATGGTTTCTGCCCTGATATTCAAGGCCTCCTCTGAGAACAAATTCAAGGGCGTGTAGTCAAGATCCGCTTTACAGATCTTATTGTAAAGCCTAACATCTCGCTTGCTGTTAAAATAGTCCCGCAACTGTATAACTTGTGACTCACACAGTTTCCTGACATCTACAATGTCCCTACCCCCTCTATGTCGTGGTAGAACTACCCTTTCAATCGCCGAATTACTGTGGTGCATACGGTGTTTCGTCATTTCTACGCGGATGATTCTGTTTAATCGTTCGAGGTCGGTGTTCGACCATTTGATGAGCCCAAAGGAGTACATGAGAATAGGGATGGCATAGGTGTTGATTGCCCTGATCTTGTCTGCCGAGTCAAGAGAACTCTTCAGAACCAATCTGAGTCTAGTAGTAAAGGCAGTCGTTAGGCTTTTCTTAACTATCGTATGCTGAATACCCCTGGATTCGAGAATACCCAGGTATTTATACGACTCGCCCTCAGCCATTGCCTTGATGTCATTCACGAAATCGTTCTCTTGTTCTGCGGTTCCTAATTTTCCTCTGATTAAATGCACTGTTCTCCATTTATCTAGTCCAAACTCCATATGGCTATCGTTGGAAAACTCCTTTGTGACATCGATCACTTGCTGCAGTCTCTTGTCCGAAGTAGCGTACAGCTTCAGGTCATCACCCATGAGACATGCTATTTAGAGTTTTACTCAGTGGGTTCAACGCTAAACAGAACCAAAATGCACTGAAGGAGTCTCCTTAAAATATACCCGTCGTAATGCGTATTGATCTAGTTATCCTTGGTTGTCCATGATCAAAATACTGGATTGTTGTACCCCAAAGCATCATCGCGCTACTTAGAAAGTCAATGATGCGTGGACAAATTTTGTATACTTTTAAGACTTCAAGCAAATAGTCATGTGGTACGGCAGGAAACGCTTGCTTGTAGTCAATATATGCCATGTGCAAATTCCTTTGATGTTTACGAGCTTGCGTCATAGCAACAGCGTCTATGGCGACTAGATCTTTACTGCCTCAAAAGTTTTTACAACATCCTTTTTGTTCTTCTGTAAGGATGTAATTCTTGTCGCAGTGAGAATATAACTTATCTGCTATGATAGCTGTAAGACATTTATATATTGTTGGAACACAGGCTATCGGTCGAAATTCAGATGGATTTTGAGCGTCTGGTTTTTTAGGCAACATATACGTAGCCAACGCAGGATGCACACTATTCAGGTACCTGTACCAGAAATTGTGCACCATGTCCGGACCTGGAGCTTTCCAGGTACATGCTTTTTTCAAAACCGCTGAAACATCTAAAGCTGTGATGTTCGTCAGCTCTATTTCAGGGTTATTGCTTGCTCTTGCTTTCTCCAGTTGGAACCACGCAGTGTCCAAATTACTTCTATTAGTTTTTCCCCAAACATCTGACCAATAGTTAGTCATGTCTTCCAATTGAGGGACTTCGGTGTCTTGTTGGTTATTTTGCTTTACACTCAGTTCACGATAGAACCTTCTTTCATTTGCCTAAAAGGTTCGATTTTGTTGCCTTCTTGCACTACTTTTCTTGTACCGACGCAGTCTAGCAGTAAGAACATCAAGTCTATGCCGCTGGGACTCTATAATCTCATCCAATATTGCTGTTGTCAATGTCTCGATGAACCGAGGGTGAATGATTTTAATAACATGGTGTATCAGCTTTCTGGTATGATTTCCTTTTTTATATTGAGTCAGTCGACCCAATTTGCACCTTACTTTGCTGACATCCATATCCAACCTGATCTTCCATGGTGGATCTCGCTCCTGTCTTGGGGCAAAGACAGCATTTATAGGCCTAGTTCTGCGGGCCAACGTTCTAACGGTTGCCATAGCTGCACAGTATGCAAGAGTTTGCACCCCTAACGCATTTTGTGTTGCATTAAAATGCATAGATAAAACCTTGCTGTTCAGGTGTTCTATTAGAGCACGCAGATCATTTGTGATGTTCATCTTGGGCAGTGAATGCCTTTGTGTTGCTTCTACATGTCTGAACTCTAGTAAAGCATGACCAAAATTGCTTTCAAGGTGCTGTAGTTTTTCTGGGACTTCGCTGTTTAGATCATCGTTTATAATGTCTGGATGTGGTTCTCGTCCCTCCGGTAATTGATGTTCATAATCCCTAGCACCTATGCCTTCAGCTGCATTCAAGTCCTCGTTGTCCACATCTTCCAATGGAAGTTCATCAATAGGAATCTGCTGTTTCACTTCCATTTCGATGACAGCTATTTCAACAGCCGAAAGCAATTTGTTTACAGATATTGAGCATTTTTGATCTGCTAGATTCTCATCATTTATTCTTGTGGCTAGTCCTGAGTACTTAAGTAAGAAGAGACGATGATGTTCTCTCCTTACACTTTGCCCACTTTTCTTTGCCAAAAAATAAGAGCGCATCACATCTCTGTTCATATGTATTAGGCCATCTACCTCCGGAGGATGTGGTGGTTCTGGATCATCACCAGGTTGAGGAAGAACATCAATTGCCACTGCTTGTTGATGTGACGCGGCTTCCTCTAACTTCTGTTCATTGCCGTTGTTTTTCCACTCCAAATCAACCTGCTGTTCAATCTCCATTGCTCGATCTTCTGAGATGAGTAGATTAGTCCTGATGTCCTTCACCTTAGCGATAAGATCTCTTAGTGCGACTTTCTCTATTTGAGTATAGTTTGCGGCAAATTTCCTTCTAAAATGTTGTCCTTTTTTGCGTGAGGTTTCAAACTTCGCACTTTCATAATAGAGACGCATCAATTCCTCATTCATTGTGGTATCCCACTTGATGCTCTCCCACAGTATTTATGTTGAAGTGGTTGGCTGCAAATAGCTAACGCTAGCCAAAGCATCCTCAGCAGACACAGTTGATGTTTCACTGCTTACCCTATGTCGCAGATGTTCTTGCTGGCCAGCTTTTCGATTAGTGAGATCTGCCTGACCATCTCGCAGCTCACCATCACCACCGTCGCGCATGCGGTGGCTCCCAGCGGTGGCTCCATGGGCGCCCCGACGATCCTTGGGTAGCGACAAGCGTTTCAAAATTTTTAGAATACTCTCCATTATTATTTATGGTTTTGGTGTTCCTCTTAGTCACTTTCCTCTTCGATCTCTGCCTGTCTGGCATGGGAAACCCTGTCAGTAGCAATGATACGGCCAACATAGCCGTCAAATTCATGAGAGGAAAGCTCAAGCCCTACCGCGACGACAACGCGAGAACACCTTCGGCAGGGGAGTGATATTATTATTATTAGTTATTATTATTATATTATTTTAATTTTTTGCCCTTAGAATTGCTTAGAGTGATATTTTTTTATTATGAGAAGTTGTAGACTCCGGAAGCTACTATCATGGTTCTTTAAAGCAACCAGTCCCGATGCAACAGGAACGTCTACGTCATCCGCTTCTGCACCTTCTGTCGCGGCAGACGGCACAGTTGGAGATGAAGTTTCACCTCTGGATACTTTTTTAGAGCTACCAATCTTTGTAGAATGTTATGAGGAACAGTGTTGACAGACCAGTTGAAGTGATCAAAGAAGAACAGCCTTTTGCATCCGGTTCGCGATGGAATGAGCCTGACGCTGGCAAGCCGGAATCTTGTTGAGTTGGCTCATAAATGAAGCTTTCATACCTCCAAGACAGCCGATTATGAGAACTACAAGATGCACTTTGAAGCCTTGGTAGAGCCTACTCAGCTCGAAAAGAAGTGCTTGATATTTCGCCCGTTTTTCTTCCTCCTTTGCCGTGATATTACCATCGGCTGGTGCCGAAAATTCAATCAGGTAAATGATCTTGTTCTTCAGATCTTGGAGGACAATATCAGGCTTCGTAGCACTGATACGTTGAGTGGTGGAGAATGAGAAATTCCAGTAGATCTCACACTGATGATTCTCCACAACGGACTCGAGTTCCCCCTGGGCGTATGGCAAGACGGGCAATAGATCAACACCATGGAAGTGCCTCAGATGGTAATATAACACTTTCAGAGCCGCATTGTGTCTCTCTATGTACCCGTATCGTGCATATTTTGAGCATCCACTGAGAACATGTCCAAGTGTTTCTGTCTCTTGCTTGCACGCTCGGCAGTTGGTATCGCCTAGAGGTATATTCATTATGCGCTCACGGTAAACTAAGGTGTCTATAACGCCATCTTGACAGGCAAAAAGAAATCCCTCAGTCTCCGATTTTAATCCAACAGACTTGAGAAACATGTTGGACAGACCCATCGAGAGCTCTTCTCTACGTACAATGCCGTAGAATTTACCATGAAGGGGCTTGTCAGCATGTTCTCTTAGTAGAAGCGTATGTTCTGCTTCCTGTACACGACTTTTGAGCACCAAAGGTGTTAGTGATGCTAGGCCATGTGTAGTGTCGCTGGAATCAAGTGGGAGGCCAAGCTCCTCTGCGGCCCTATCTGAGGCACGATATAGAAACGCCACAGCATTGACGACTTCATGTTGATGTACTAGTTGCATAACAAAATCTGTGCTATTTAGAACTGAGCAGGCTGTAGCCAGAACCGTTCTGCTATGAAGACACTCTAAGCTCAGCAAGCCTCTACCCCCTTTATCTCGAGGGAGGTATATTCGAGGTCCGGAAGATCTAGGATGATGACTTCGATGGATTGTCATCATCTTGCATGCGCTTCGGTCAAGTTGCTTCAACTCATCGACGATCCATTTTACTGCACCAAACGTGTAGAGCAGTATAGGAACGGCCAGCATATTGGTCGCCTGGATCTTATTCTTTCCAGATAATTCGGAAGCCCAAATTTTTCTGAGAATTTGGCGATACTTTTTTCCAAGGGCCGTTTTTAACGCAAGCACATCATGGGTTTCCGCTTGCTGTATTCCAAGATATGTATATGATTCTCCAATATCAAGATGTTGAATGGTATTTCCGCCTATGAGTTGAACATCCTGATCGTGACGCGATGATGTAGTTTCTAATCTTCCTTGGCGTAGGTGGACGCAGGCACACTTGTCCAGTCCGAAGCTCATGCCAATCGCTTTAGAGTACCTATTTACCGCCTCCACAAGGATGTTCAGGTCCTCTTTCGAGGAAGCAAAGAGTTTAAGGTCGTCCATGTATAAAAGGTAGTTGACCTTATATTCTCTTTTGTTCGGCGGGCCACATAGGTATCCAGAGCTTTTGCCTCGGAGCACAATAGATAGAGGCAAGAGGGAGATGCAGAAAAGTATCGGACTTAGAGAGTCTCCTTGGAAGACAGGCTCGGTCAACTCTGTGGGAAATAAATGGCGATATTCCGCGCCATCTGTGATGAGCCAGAGAACTACAGACGCGTGCATGTGTTGGTCTTTATATATGTATATGCCCCTTCCTTACATGTATTGAATACTAGAATAATTCAATAAAAAAGGAATAATAAAGACAAAATGAAGCAAATAAGAAACGAAAAATAGGAAATTAAAGATAATTATCATTCTATTTCCCATTTTACGTTTCTCATTCACTTAATTTTGCCTTTATTTGAAGGACTGCAGTACAGAACTACATAACCAACAAAATCACAGCCACAAGCGTCAACAAACAATTTGCCGCGCACGCGCTTTTTACATCGCCCCACCCGTTAGCGTTGAAAGTTAGCGCCATCTGCGATGGGCCAAAGAAATAATATCGCACCCCTCAATGCCTCTCTGTCCCCGCGCCATAGTCCTAAGAATTCGCCATTTCACTGTACAGAGTTGACCGAGCCTGTTGGAAGACTCCCCTCTTATATGTGATATAGCTTGTAGTCACTTGTCTTTTGTCAGATGTTATGACAAATCTTGTCCGCCACAAGAGCATAAGCTCTTTTATGCATCTCACTATTTTTGGATGCACCTCCATGCACTCAATGAGCTTAATAAGCAGCTCATGGTTCGTGTTATTAAATGCCTTACGGTAGTCAATCCGAGCCATGGACAGATTGCGTCGATACCTGATCGAGTCCTGGGTAATACACCTGTCTATTAACAGGTTCTCCCTGCAACCTGCCAGACGACCTCTTGCATCCACGTTGTTCAACTATTGCACTCCTTATCGGCTCGATAGATGTTAATATCCTCTCTTTGAGGATGCCAGTGAATAGCTTGTAGCTGGTCTTTAAACAAGCTATGGGCCTGTAGTTCTTTGGACTTGAAAAATCTCCGGTCTTAGGGATCAATACCGTGCGTCCTTCCACTAGCCACTGAGGGACGGGTTGTTCTCCGTTTAAGAAAGTAGTAAATATACGAGCTAGATGTTGGTGCGTAGAAGTAAACTTCTTCCACCAAAAGTTGTTGATTTTATCTGGCCCTGGGGCTGAAAAGTTCTTAGTTCTAGCGATAACTTTCTTTACTTCTCCAGCAGTAATTAATGGACACTCTTCCTCTGGACCTTGTAACTTTTGCCTTTGGCAAAAGTTACGAAAGAGGGATATAACTGAAGTGTCTTCATTTAGCTGATAAGTATCTCCATATACTTGTTCCCAGAAGACTTGAATCTCTTCTCGAATAGGCGGATTTTTAACGGGACGTGACGTTTTATTGAACAGACGGGAAGGATGAGTAGAAAAGGTGGAATTTTTCTGAATCCACTTTACTCGTTGTTCAAGGCGCTGTTTCGCTCTTGAAAGAGATCTTATTTTTTGTGTCCAGTGCTGCTTGATGGTCAACAGTTTACACTTGTTCAGCGTGTGATTTGCTTTCCTTAAGTTTCGAGCAAGTGCCCTAAGTTTTAAAGTAAATTTTTTATTTAATGTTATGTAGCTAATCACGCACTGAATATTTTATGCATGCCGTCTCGCCGTTTTAATTTTGAATTGAAGCTGTGCAATATGCTCGCGAGTCTTACTCAGACATACTGAAGTGTCTTTACTTCTACTGTCGCTAAGCAAGGAGACCGCCTTCTCGTAAACAACACGGTTCAGATTCCAGAGATTAACATCTTCGGGGAGCAAATCGGGGAGAGCAGTATTAGCTTCAGCTAATTTTTCCATCCTGAGAAAGACTTTTTGGTGGATAGATCTCCTACTTCTCATGTTGGCATTATTGGCTATCTGCAAAGGTGGTCTTGCTGGAACGGGTGGAATGTTCGATGGAGGATGTTGCTCTTCTTCTTCTTGATAAAGAGCTTTATATCCGTTTTTTCGCAAAAAGGATACCTGATCTCTTAAATACTGAGGCGTTTGATGAGCATATTCCGGGTGCATATTGACCCAACGGTCATGAAACCTCTGCATAAATCCTCTTCGCGCCGGTGAGCTTCTTTGCCAACAGGTAAGGATGTCTCTCCTGAGTTGGTCCGACCATTTAAATCGATGTTCTCGCGTTTGCCTGGGGCCATTGCCTGGTCTTCGCCTCGGTTCGGTCCTATTGCCACTCCCAACTGAACCATGGCCTCCATCCGAGAGAGGCCTATTGTGGGTGGCACTGCGCGATACTGGTGTCGTAACCGCATAATTCATTGCATTGGGGAGTTAGCCCAAAACAACGTGGCTGACTGCAAGAACCGGAGCTCTCGGGCGATGGGATCGCCACATCCCTTTTTATTATCCCTTTATTATCTATGAGAAGTTGTAGGCTTCGGAAGTTACGATCGTGGTTCTTCAAAGCAACCAATCCCGACGCAACTGGAACGTTTACGTCATCCGCTTCTGCTCCTTCTGTCCTAAAAGGTAAGCAAGAGCAAGAAATTTACGCGAGATAATATCGGGCAATACTGTTCCTCGGAGTCAGGTCTCTAGCCGCGGATCATCTTACGCGGCAGACGGGACAGTTGGACATGAAGTTTCACCTCTGGATACTTTTTTAGAGCTACCAATCTTTGTAGAATGTTATCAGGAACAGTGTTGACGGACCAGATGAAGTGATCCCAGAAGAACAGCCTCTTGTATCCGGTTCTCGATGGAATGAGCCTGACGCTGGCAAGCCGGAATCTTGTTGAGTGGGCTAATAAATAAAGCTTTCATACCTCCAAGACAGCCGATTATGAGAACTACAAGATGGATTTTGAAGCCTTGGTAGAGCCTGCTCAGGTCGAAAAGAAGTGCTTGATATTTCGCCCGTTTTTCTTCCTCCTTTGGCGTGATATTACCATCGGCTGGTGCCGAAAATTCAATCAGGTAAATGATCTTGTTCTTCAGATCTTGGGGGACAATATCAGGCTTCGTAGCACTGATACGTTGAGTGGTGGAGAATGAGAAATTCCAGTAGATCTCACACTGATCATTCTCCACAACGGACTCGAGTTCCCCCTGGGCGTATGGCAAGACGGGCAATAGATCAACACCATAGAAGTGCCTCAGATGGTAATATAACAAATACAAGAAACTATCCACCTAGAAACACTACCCAGATCGGGTAGTGTCACGCCTACCCTGAAAGGGAAATGGCTTTATGGTATACTTATTATTATTATTATACCATTAAGCAATTTCCCTTTCGGGGTAGGCGTGACTTGCTCCGTGAGGAAAGGAGTAGTGTGAAGTAGGGCGTATAGATTTTTGAGATTGATCTGAAATTCTCGTGTTATTTATTTAAATGACACTTTCATTCTGCAACACTGATCCGACCGAGGTTACTGATCAGTCTCTCTAGAGATCACCCCAAGTGAAGATCCTCACAAAATTTTTATATGTGGTTCCCCACTTGGGCCAATTAGTTTCCAAGTTCTTTGTTTCAGGCATCATTCACTCTATTGTCACTCTGTTTACAAATTATTTTTGCCGCACTTTTCTGTCCTGGCATACTACTCTAGCTTCCTTCACGTCCATACATTTTTTCATACACTTGTTTGGTCAGTCGTTCATCTTTCATTATTTCAACATGTCCGAACCATCTTAACTGATTTATGTTCCGTATGTCAACTAGTGTTTCTCCTGTACCACATTCTTTGAGGATTATCTTGTGCGCAGAGGTTTCATGCCAATCGTGCTAATTTTACTCTTGTCCTTTTGTTGACAGGTCCATGTGTTGCTACCGCATAGCACAGCGGATACAAGTATAGAATTATGTATGGCAATTTTAGCTTCTTTCCATACGTTTTTATTTCTGAGAATGGACCTTGCTTTACCGATAACGTTGTTACCCTCGTTCGTGCGCCTATCTAACTCCCCATCTCTTCTTCCATCTCTAGTGAATAGGCTACCCAGATATACGTACTTGTCAAATTGTTCTAATCTCTTATCATTTAGGAAAATGTTGCAAATTGTTCTCTCACTTTTCCCTTTAAATACCATGATTTTTGTTTCATTTACGTTAATTTTGAGGCCCATGTTTTTCATGGTTGTATTAAGTTTATTCAACATTCTTTGCAAATCCTCGGTGGATTCTGACTTAACAGTCCTGTAATCTGCAGAAGCTAACGCATGTACCTTCACTGTTTGAAAATCTACACCTTCTTTGTCGAAGAGGGATATTCATAGACACTTATCCATAAATATGATAAATAGCCATGAGAACATAACGGATTTCTGATTCACGCCTTGCATAATATCGAACCAGTTACTCAGTTCTCCATTAACTCTTGCACTCGCTTTACTACCTGTATATATTGTTTTTATTGCTTGTAGGAGCCATTCATTAACTCCGTACTCTTTAAGGACTTCCTAAAGTTCACTTCTATTTACCTTGTCAAATGCTTTTTCTAGGTCAACAAATTCACAGAAACTTTCTTTTTCTATTCTCAAGATTTTTTCTGTGATCTGTCTTAAGCTAAATATTTGATCTGTACATGATCTTCCTAGCATATATCCACTTTGGATTTTCCATATCTTTTCTTCTGTTATTTTCATTACCCTGCAGATAAGTATTTTTGAGTATATTTTACTTACGGTACTTTATAAGCTGATACCTCTATAATTATTGCAGTTGCTTTTATCTCCCTTCCTTTTGTATATTGGTACGATAATCGCTTTTCTCCAATCGTCTGGGACTTCTCCCGTCCCGATACATACATTTATCAATTCGCACAACCTGTGAGGTATGTACTCGCCACCGTATTTAAGCATTTCAGCGCTAATACTGTCTACACCAGCAACCTTACCGTTTTTTAAGTTCCAAATTATATCTCTAACCTCAGTGACACCGAATTTTTCAATTGGGTTTTCTAATGCATTATGTCCCATGTCGCAGTTCTCTTGCCCTATATCTTCACCTCCTAATGAGTCCTTAAAAGAGTCTTTTAATGCGTCTACTATCTCGTCTTTATCATATAGCATTTCACCTTTGCTGTTTCTCATGCTGACAAACTCTGCACTCTTACTTTCCTTCATCTCTTTAAATAATAGTTTCATGGTTCCTTCAAAGTCGTTTCGTATTTTCATCTCTTCTTCTGTTCTAATTTTATCTTTGCTTTCTTTGACTAGTCGTTTAACTTTGCTCTTTTTGTGTCTGTCATCATTTTCAAGCCTATTTCTCTCCTCATAGCTAAGTCCTGTATTGTGCAATGTTCTCTTGTATGCTTTTTTTTTCTTGCCGGGCTGCCTGAATTTCATTATTCCACCATGCATCACCAGACTTTCTTCCTACAACCTCCGTACCACACACTTCCGTCGCAGTTTTAACAATGAAATCCCGTAGCATAGTCCATGCGCGTTCTATATCTTTATTGCTTCTAAGCGCCTCCCAAGTTGCCTTATCTATGCGTTCGTTTATCTTATTCTGAAAATCTATTCGCACTTCCGGTTTCTGTAAATTTTTAATCCTGATTCGCGTTTGCTACGTTTTTTTTGTTCACTTTCTTCTCCATCCCCGCCCTTAGCTCATTTGGGAGACTAGAAGGTAATGATCAGTATTGCATTCGGAACCCCTCATGACTCTTGTATCTTTTACAAGTTCTCTAAGTCTTCCATCCACAATAACGAAGTCAATTACACTGCGGTTATTTCCTTTACACCAGGTGTACGTGTGGATCATTTTATGTCGAAACCGAGTATTGGTAATAAATATGCCCTTTTCTAAGCATAAGCTAACTGATTTTTCCCCGTTATAACTTTTTCTTGTTAGATCCTCAAAATTACCTGGCACCCTTTCTGTATCTGTATCCTGGCGTTGGACGCCGACCCATCCGTTCATATCTCCTAGGAGAATTATTCGTTCACCTTGATCGCAAGTACTTATTGTATCATTTAAAGTGTCCCAGAAGGCGTCTTTGACTTCTCTCGGATCACTATCAACTGGGGCTTAGTACGCTATGATAAATAATCTTCTGATTCCTTCCTTCATTCCGAACCACAGCAATCTGGGCAATACATATCCTTGATCTTTGAGATGCTGCCTTGATTTTTCATTCATAATTAAACCGACCCCTTGACTAGCATGTGATTGTCTACATACTCCTTAACATATTTCAAAATTGCCTTTCAACACCCTATTTTCTATTTTTCTTCTTTCGCAACCCTTTTTCTTCGTCTCAGATACACATAAAATATCTCGTTTCCTTACTTGCATAGTTTTTTGTCAATCAAAGTTTCAGTCCATTCCGAGGCCATTTTATTGTTTGTATTATTCATTGTTTAGATTGTACACCCAACTTCCACCTTTATGCGCGAAATTTGTTTTGCGAGTCGAAATCATGTCCAAGTTAAGTAGTGATTCGTCGTATGGTGGAGAATCTAGTTGTAACGTCCGTCCCACCAAAACTTCTGTTACTGGGAGGGGGGGGGGGGGCAGATAATCAATATGTAAATAATAACCGGTTGGTGAGAAGGTCACCAGCCATCAGCAGCGTTGTATTAGAAAGGAGTTCATATGATCCCACCTGCCCATTCCCGGCCTACCTCTAGGCACGGAATCAAAAACTTATAAAAAAAAAATATATATATATATATAATTTTTTCTGCTTGAACTGCAATATTATAAGTTTGAGGGAAAAAATCCATGAACATAAAATGCATTTAGGAGTCTTTGAAAAAAACGCGGCAAGAGAAACTTCATCAGTTTAATTTTCGAGTTTTCAATCACCTTAAAGTATCTTTGAATACTACCCCCGCTCAATTACTGTCAAAATAGGCTTCAGGCTCTTCTACTCTCTGTCCAATTTCCAGGTTACACTTGAGTTACGCGGTTATAAATCTTTTATGTAGTTGTCTGTATACAGAAACAGTTTAAAGAAAAATAATCAAACTGTAAAATTTCATGTTTGGTTTCTTTCCTATCTTCGGATAAATGACTGACTCCTTCAAGCCCTAGAGCTAGACTGATTTTTGAGCACAAAAGAGAGCCACATGAGAAGAGTCCAAGTAGAAGCACGTAGCATTTTTGAGTTAAAACGTTGGGAATATTGAGTGCTTTAAAAAATTAATTTTTAGAATGCACAGAATTATTTTATTTTTTATTTTAGAGTATCGAATATGATAGGGTAGCGCAGATTCATATATTTTCAACTATGAATCTTTGAACTGTTTAATTTATAAAAGATTAAAATTTTGTAATTTGATGACCGGGAAAACCTTGGAGTGTTTGTTGTCGATGAAAGTCGCCACCCTGCTTCTGTTAAAGCTCATTCGGCTTTCAGGAATACATTCTCATCACTCGTCTAGCGCTTCGCGCTCAATTATAGCGTGTTATAAATGCGACATTTTCTATATCATGTTAAACTCTATTATATTAAATGTGTGTTTCAATCATTTATGTACCTCGAAGCGAACGTGCTTATCCAGATATTGCAAAATGGAGTACGAATTTCATTCGCTTCCATTATTGTATTTTAGTTACCCAAAAATATGTACACGAACCGTTTTTTTTTCCTCGATAATTAGAGAATTTTCCTTCTCACCGTTCATAACATATGCATCTCATGTGAAAAAAATTATGCCATGATCTTGCAAAGATTATAAGGTGGTCCATAAAGAGGAGCATCAGAATCTTCTTCGCAGAGTCCAGTGTCCCCTTTCTCCTCCTAAACCCTGCCTGTTCTTCCGGAATTATGCCAACCTCCTCGGTCCAGTCCATAATTCGACTTGCAAGCGTAACTAAAAACTATAGTTATCGAGTTAAGAAGGATCATGCATCTATAATTAAAGGGGTCAGTTGTGTCTTATTTATTGTGAATGATGCACATTTCTGCCAACAACGAACTATGAGGAACAAATATATATAATAATGATATATATAATATTGCTCCCATGTTGGCGGTAGGTTTTTTAAGATTTCGTTAGTAACTTTATCTACACCCGGAGGCAACTAGATAATTCTTCTAATCTAAAATCTTTAACAATATGAGGGTGCACGGTGTGCCTGGACCAACTTCGAATGCAAGGTCATAGCTCATCACATTTTTTTTGGATTCGACTTACGGGCTCAAAAATAGTGCGCAAAAAAATTTTTAGCCAAATCCCCCGAGCCGTTTTTGAGAAAAGTGTTTTTATGGGTTAAAAATAAAAATTTTCAAAAAAATGTGATGAATTTACCATTTTTTCACTTTATGTAACGAAATATGGTTAACAAATATAATATCAGTCCATATCAATACTGAAACAAAAAATAATTTATTTTAACACATGTCGGACATTGTATTCTTTTACAGCTTTTAGTAAGTTACTTGGGTATTGAGGGTGTGTGCTCGAAACTTTATATTTAGCCCAGGTCGTTTTAAAATGCGAATGGACAGATTCCATGGCGTCTTCACTGTGAAATCCAAGGCCTTTTTCAACTTTACTACAAAAATCAGGGACATGAAAAAAACCGCATGAACTTTAGATGTAATTGAAATTTCGAAATCACAGTAACTTCGCTGAAACTCAGATATACAATCTACGTATTTTGGGATTAATGTTGAAGAAAAACAAGGATCAACGACAAATTGAGAAGATTTAAAGCACCTTACATATTTTGAACAAACAGTGCTACATATTTCACGCAATAAGTCGATTTTTGCTAACAGCATTTTACAAGAATTACCTGCGAACGCTGGACTCCCATGTACAAACTCGCGAGTAACATTACACATCCTAGCCCATTGGAGACTCTAATTTCCGAATTCCGTCAGCATGTGTTTATACATTTTGTTCACAACCCCGAGCATCAGATGTCGTTCTGGTCGTGGAATTATTTCTAATATTTCTGTGTTAGCGTTTTCTGAGAAAGTTATAGGAGTATTTGTACAATTTTTATACTTCTTCTCGGATGATGTTTTACTTCCACTGTCATGCCACGCAAAAAAATTTTCCTTACAACGTCCAACAGTTCTGTATTCCCCACACGCGGTTAATTCATCTTTTGATGCAGTACACCTTGTACAAGAAAATATGCTTGCATGTGACATGATGCCCGTTAATACGTTGGCAAGTTTTAAATCAGTTGCTATGTCCCTTCTAAATCCTTCAATTTTAAGAGTTCAGTATACTTCTGTCGACCTTCTACATTTGCAAGTTCTAATTCATCCAAAGATTGCATCGAAAGGCAAACGTCGAAAGTGCGACCATTACACAAGACAAAATTATTTGGACAGTCCTTCGCTGAATATATTAGTTTAATAGAAAGTATCCTTATCACAATAATTGAGGTTTTTTAGTCTTGCGTTAAAATCTCCTGCGACTATAAAAAATGCATTGTACAATATTTGGAAGTTCTAATTTTACAAAAATCCAAAGATTAGACAGGTCTATTATTGTTGATGATATAAAACAATCTTTCATGACAAGCATTTTTAGGCCTCCGCTCCCTCTTCCCTTACTAAATTCTTTGGTTGCGCAACTTTAAAAAACTAAATAATCATCAAGAAATCTAGGAAGACTGAAATTCTCGGTCGTCAGCCACGTTTCCGGTAAACATATTATCTCGTTATTAGTAATACATTAAATCTGTTCATTATCTAGATTGTAAACGTTACCGCAGCCGCTGATATTCCAGAAACAGAAGATCTGGAGGTGGTGCAACTCTGCAGATGGCGAACAAATAAATGTATTTTGAGTTGTTCGATTAGCATAATAATTGCAGAACCTCTGATTGTTGCTAGCGCTCCCGATGGCCAGACTGGCCTGTCACGCATTCTTAGTTTGATCTTCTTGTAAAGTGTCATATTTTCCGGGTTGGTCGTTTTTTGTTAAATACGAATCCATAGTTTCCAGCATCTTGCTTTCCAACCTTACGCGGGGCATTTTTGCCAGGACTTTCACCAGGACGCCCTCTTTTACGTTTCAGATCGGTCTTCTTATTGGCTGAAACAGGGTTTTCGATGCGCTAATATTAGATTGTGTAGTATTTGACAGCAACTCTTCTGATTTCGTGGATTCAAGTTGATCACAGGTGTAAGATGTTCTATAGATCCAGGTTTTACCGTCCCTCACCCGCACCTGGGCTTTAGAGTTTTTTAGTTGGTTTATGATTGTACGGTATCTGCCGTAAATTATTTGACTTTCCTTACCCAGATTGTTAATGATGTAAATATTAGTACCCTTTATTTTCGCTCGGATTACCATGCCATACCACGCTGAAAAAACCAGTTCTCGTCAGATCACTGAAGTTAAGCAGCGTTGGGAGCGGTTAGCACTTGGATGGGTGACCATTCGAGAAAACTGAGTGCTGTTAGCACATCGTGGGTGTGGTGAGCCCACACTTGTAGTTATTTACTACAAGTTATCAACCTAGAAACACTACCCGAATCGGGTAGTGTCACGCCTAACCCGAAAGGGAAATGGCTTAATGGTATACTCCTGTGAAACCTAGTAGAACAGGTCTATTGCGATCTGAAATTGGTGCTCCCAGTCTTCTCAGTTGGTCCACAACATTAAAGTCAATTGCGATTGCTAGTTTAACTTTTAGGAGGGTTTGAATATTATTGAATAGATACATTCGTGTGTCCTCAATGGTTTCGGGCAAGCCATAAATTACAACGTTATTTCTTCTCTTGACGTGTTTCATGGATTTGTTTTGTCGCGAGATCTGTTCGCACAGTTCATCGCAGGTGCCTCTTATTTCCTCAATACTCTCTTCATTCGATTAAATTGTTTTTACATACTCTTCTAATAATGTTAAAATCGCATTTTCCGTATCCTTCTTTATGTTAGCCTGAAGATCTTGCAGGCATTTTACGAGGGAGTCCTCAGTTATGTGTTTATCCATAATTTTCCTCTGCTCGCGACGGTGAGTAATCATGAGAGTTGATTAATTGCGACACGCAAACGTACATACGTACACATAACCTCTAGCTTGATAGTAGCACAACCACCAAATACACAGAGAGAAACACAAACTACAGGATAGAACCGAAATCATCCTCCACTTGACACACCCTTTGAAGATATATATCGTTATGAAGAGCTTGAAAACCTTTATTTTGCCTTTATATCTGAGTACAGTTTTCACCACATAACCGCCATTACAATTAACAAAAAACCATGATATTTGCGGAGCGATGAAAAGCGTAAAACCCGACGGCCAATACCGAGGACCTCTATTCGATATTACTTGCTTATTTTATAATAATAATTTAATATTGACTGATAAAAGATATATAAGGGCACGTTATTCTGGCCTATTCGAGTTTTCATTTTGTTTAAATAATGCAATGATATGAATTATATTATAGTTAGTGCACCTAAGCCCTGTTCTGAGTTAAATTCCATAGCCACTGAGAAATCTCAGTTTGCAGGGCTCGAAGTCTTAAGAGAACTCTCTGAGGAACTCTTGGAACTCTTAGAAATCTTCGAAATCTTTCACCAAGTGCGGAGCATTCACACCATCAACCATTCACACATTCACACCTTCGTTATGTAATGAGACAAACTAACAGCTGACTCCATCCCAGCGCCGCCGAGTTCAGCTAAGTCTGATGTCTCCTGGAGAGTCCCGATCGCCAAATGTTTTGGAAATCTCGGCACTCCCGGCAATCACAAAGAAATCCTAGAACTTTCTATACGAATTCGATTGAGACTGACGCATTCATAATCTTAAGATTTCCAGATTTCTTAGTGAGCAGCCCCTCGGGACAAAGCTGACACCTTAAATCCCAGAGATAACGACTATAGTGTGGATTATATAGTGAGGCACATAATATTTCAACCATCGGTTGTGTTCTCACCCATTAAAAATCCGAATGAAAAATCGAAAATTCATATTCTGAACCAAAATTTGCAGCCATTGATTTAAGAGACCTTAAACAAATATGCTCTTATTTTTACAATTGTGGGTCACACGAAAACTAGATACTCGAAAATGAAGAAAAAATAATTTAAAGGATTAATTACATTTTTAATGGTACAATTTTTACATTCAAAGTTAAAATTGCTTATTTTCAACGCACAATCGAATATTGCTAAATATTAAAAAAATGTTCTTTTCTTAATTAAAAGATTGAAAATTAAATGTGATTCAGAATCCTCTTGTAGAATTAATTATTGTTCAATTTTGATTGCGCGAACTACATTTGAATGTTTCAAATCCTAAATAAATGTATAATAAAAGTAGTTGATCATCTTGAAACGTTTGTTATCAATCATCGCTTATTCTTTGGAGTAAATATTACCTACAACTCTACTGTTTCCAATTCTGAAAATGAGTATAATGTATCGCCATTTATAGACATTTGTTTAAAAAATATATTGTTTTATTAAAATGGTTTTAACGACTTCAGTCATAGCAAAATTTACTTTCAAACTTAAAAACAGTAGAAAATGTTTTCCCCGAAAAAATAACCCAATCATTCATGAAAATTCGACCATTTTTTAAAAATGTGTATGATGCGACAATAAAATAAAATTCAAGTGCGAAAAAACAACAAAAATTACACCTTAAGTCTTTCGATCTGCATCTTAAAATTTTTTTAATTGAAAATTTATGTTTAAAATGGAAAAGTTTGTACCCAAAATAATTTAGAATTGCGTATTGTAAACTGAATGGTTTCATAATTGAAAAAGTTAATAAGAGAACTTAACATGAAAGAAAGTTGAAATCAAGCTTATTTCAGATGTCACAGTATCATGGAATATAAGATTTGTTATATTTAGAGTAATTTGATCATTTTTCTTTTAGAACATTTGTGAAATGTAAACAAATGTAATTGTAACTGTAAAAAGTTACCACTGTCTTGAACTTTAATTTTAAAAGATCTATGCATAAACGCGGGGTAGGCATAAAGACCGAGGGCAAAGCCTCGGATCAGACTGACGTGCGCGTTTTTTTATTTATTACTTAACCGTGTGAAAAATTGTGATTTACACACGAAATACTCTATACATCGTTGTGATCAGTTCCTTGGAGGATACTGGACATTCAGCGATTTCTTCTGTGGTTAGTTCTTCAATCGCGCCGCTAGTTATGTTTATTTTCACCCGCTTTATCCGCGAAAGAACAGACGCATATATTGCGCGAAGACTGGTGTTTCTGCTTGATGACTTTTTCAATATTGCGCAAACGTCGCCATTGAACGTTGATAATACAATTTTTTCTCCGGTTGGCATAGGCTTGAGGACTTGATTTCTGATTCTCAATCGAATTGGTTTATTGGCAGGAAAAACGTATCTTCGAAGTTCGAATATCCGATTTGGGTTGTTGTGGGGACTAAGACGAATAAATACAAGATCTTCAAATCTATATCCAAGTACGCTTGGAAAAGTTTTCTTGAGAGGAGACCTGGACCTGACACGATGAGATGGCTCGGCAGGTGGTGGAGTCCTGGCAGAATAATAAGGCAAGGCAAGTGAAAGATTCGTGTCTGGAGAATGTCTGCCAGGAGAAGATGAAGAAGAAGGTCCAGAGCGAGGAACAACATGATGATTGTCACGATCAGACAAACGCTCAGACTGTGAACTTAATTCTAGAACAAGAAATACAGGATTACTTTTTTGTTTGAAGTACACAATTAGTGACGCATGTCGATCATTTTTGGACAAAATCGAGATTTGCTTAAAACATAGTTAGATGGAACTGAAATTTAATGGAGATCAAGAATTTGCAATGAAAAAAGTCGATCGAGACGAGACGAACATCTCGACTGAGTGATCGTTTGTCTCGATGTGATGAGTATGGTGTTCAAGGTTTTAATTTTATCTGACGAGATTTTCTAAAAAATTTTTAATGATTGACATGCATCACTATACACAATCGTGTGTGGGTACATCACGATTTGTAAACCTATAGAAACTTCTAAAACAAATTGCATTTTTCAAAAGCACATATTCTTATAAGAAATTAAATTGTACATCTTTTTCTTTTAGAGAAAAAAGTTGTAGCTTCTGCTGCTTTCGCATCTAATCCAAAATGCTCGTCTTTTAGGAAAAAATTCTTTTTTATACTTCAAAACGCCGTAATTCTGCCAATTCTTAGAATTTTATAATGCAATTTATAGGACATTTTCATTACGAAGTTCCGCACGGCAAACTGGCTGTAAATATAAAATTATATATTGTTCTTCTAACTTTATCTAATATATTTTTACTTCTGAGAATGGACCCTGCTCGACCGATAACCTTCTTTAACTCGTTTGTAGGCATATCTAACTCTTTATCTATCTTTCCGTCATTAGTGAATAGGCTACCAAGATATAGCTACTTATCAACTTGTTCTATTCTCTCATCTTTTAGGACAATTTTGCATATTGTTTCCTCAACATTCTCTCTAAACACAATAATTTTTGTTTTTATTACGTTAATTTTGAGGCACATGTTCTTCACGGTTGTATTTAGTTTGCTCAACATTCTTTGCAAGTCTTCGATTTTACTCTGGCATAACAATCTGATCATCTGCGAACGCTAATACACGCACCCTCACTTTCCCGAGATCCACACCTTATTCGTCGAAGAGGACCATTTTTAGAGACTTTTTCATGAATATAATAAATAGCCATTAGGACATAACGCATCCTTTCCTATCAGTTTGTATAATATCGAACCAGACACTCAGTTTTCTATTTATACTCAGAAACGCTTTGCTATCTGCATATTTTGTCACAAAATATGTTCTCACATATTTTCTTCTGTTATTTTCATCACCCTATGCATAAGTATTTTTGAATATGTTTTACTTACGGTAATTAATAAGCTGATACCTTTGTAATTATTGCAGTTGCTTTTATCTTCCTTTCTTTTGTATATTGGGACGGTAATCGCCTTTTTCCAGTCAACTGGAACTTCTCCCATCTCGAAACATTAATTCATCAACTCGCACAACCTGTGAGGTATGTAGTCGCCACCATATTTAAGAATATTAGCTCACCTGGATTTTCTAACGTATCGTGTTCTATGTCACAATTGCCCTATAGCTTCACCTTCCAATAATTCCTTAGAAGATTGTCTCAAAGCGTCTAGTACCCCATCTGTATCATGTAGCATTTCACCTTTGCTATTTCTCATGCTGCTAACTGTGTACTACTACTTCCTTCTATACTGATCAACGCCAATTTATGAAACAGTTTCTTGTTTCCTTCTAAATCGATTTGCATTTTTTTTCTTCTTCTGCCTGTAATGCTCAACTTTTTTAGATACGCTTGCTTCTTTTGTGAACGGCTGCGCAGATTTCATCATCACATCCCGCATCACCAGACATTCTTCCTACAACCGCAGTACCACACACTTCGGTCGCATTTCTAACAATGATATCCTGCAACATATTCCATGCGCCCTCTATATCTTTATTTCCTATTAGCGCCTCCCAAGTTGCCCTACCTTTGCGTTCGTATATCCTATTCTGAAAATCTATTCGCACCTCCGTTGTCTGTAAATTCTCAATCATGGTTCGCGTTTGGTTCGTCCTTTTGGTTTTCTTTCTTCTCCATCCTTGACGTAAGTTTATTTTTGAGACTAGAAGGTAATCATCAATTTTACGTTCAGAACCTCTCATAACCCTTGTATCTTTCACTAGCTCTCTTAGTCCTTCATCAGCTACAACAAAGTCAATTATGCTGTGGCTATCTTATCTGCACCAGGTTTACATATGGATTATTTTATGCCTAAACCAAGTATTTGTAATAAACAAGACATTTTCGAAGCATTAGCTGAACAATTTGTCTTCGTTACCATTTGTTTTTGGATCCCCAAAATTATCTAGCACCCGTCCGTACCCGTTACGTTGGACACCAACCCTTCCATTCATATCTCCTAGTAGAATGATTCTTTCGCCTTGATCGCAAGTACCTATAGTGTCATTTAAATTTTCCCAGAACGCATCTTTTACTTCATTTCTTTTACTGTTAACTAGGGCATAGCACGCTATAATAAATAATATTCTAAATTCCCCTTTCATTCTAACCCATAACAATCTCGGAGATACAAATCCATCATGATTGACATGCTGCCTTGCTTCCTCGCTCATAATCAGACCGACCCCTTGATTGCCATGTGATTTACTATCTACTTCTGACGATATTTCAATTCCGTTCTTCAACACTCCATTTTCTGTCTTTCTAATGTCGCATTCCTTTTTACTTGTATTGGGTACACCTGAAATATCTAGCTTCCTTACGCGCATTGTTACATTCTCATTCTAATGAGAACGTATTAGTTTTATGTACAATTTGACTTTGTCGGTCCTCAGCAAATCTCCACGTTTTGAGATCCCCTGAGTCAGAAAAAGTGATTTTCACGAAGGTGTCTCTCTGTCTGTATGTCTGTCTGTCAGTATCCTGTAATCACCTAACTTATAGATATATTATATTATTATATTTACCAATAGAATTTAGGATAATGGCCAAGTATAAGAGCAGGATACAAACAATCCTCATCTTCTATAATTAGAGGATAAACTGATTATTGTATTAATTGTAAATTTGATATAACAATGTAACTGATTAATATTATACTGCTTTATTAGCTTATTATGGTATTTCATGGAAAGTCCATGTAATCAATTTTTGTGAGCCTATAAGTTTACAGATTCGAAATTACTTTACCAATATTAAAATGCTCACCGTTAACTTAACCTAACCTTGGGTTTTGAAACAAATATTTTCTCTCAGATACAATACGAATCGTAATAACGAAATTCAGACGAGGAGTAAATCATTCTCGAAATCTGATGTACATATACAATAAAACTGTGCTGACGTAACAAAATTATATGAGCTTCTGAATATATAATTATGTTGATAATACACTTATTATTAGTAATAAAATGTGTCGATTTAAATAAAAATTTGGAAGTTTTCAAATTAAAAATTATTTATTTCCTCATTAAAAATGTAGAATTTCTAGAGTTCATTCTGTATAATTATAACGAATTTGACGTCATGGGTGTTTTCATCTTTGATTGTAATCATAAAAATAAGAAGTTCCTATTGTACTTTAAAAATCCGTGACGTTTTCATAATCTTCAAATTTAATAAACCATCGTAAGCCCTTTTAGAACCCGAAACAATCAGCTGTGGAACCTGATAATTTTTGTTGAAAATATAATAACTTTCTGTTCAATAATTTTCTGTTTTTTCAATAATCAAACATCTTTCTCTGAATCTTGGAATATTCTTGGATCGAGCAAAATATTTGCTTGGATCAATCAAAATATCTGAAATGATCAACCAAATTTTACTAGCCAAAACATTTTTGTACATATTTGTATGGATGTGTCAGCGAATCTTCCATTATTCAATTGTCAAAACTGTTTTCTGCATAATTTTTCTTTTAAAACTTAAATTTTCAAGACTAGACAGAGATAAGTTTGGATCGACAAGAATACGTCCATTGTAAAACAATGTTCATAATATAAGGCTAGAGATTCTTGCTCAAGGATTTTTCATTCTGCGTCGTAGTATATGCCATAGAACGAATTGTGTCGAGTAACAAACTATTCTATTAACTACGCACAATTTCAATAAAGATTTCCGCAAAATAGATTATTGTTGATCGAACGTTATCTCTACTGAGGCTTCAATTATAGAGAAGAAAATTCCAGTAAATTCAATATAAATGACACTTTTTTTGTATTTTCTTACAATTCTTCAAAGCGAAGCCTTTTCTGTTTCCTTCCCTGATCGGAAAACTGCCCACAAAGCTTCTGAAATATGAATTTCAATGATGCCGCCACAAAAAGTGCATTATTTTTTGAAAATCATGAAGTGTGAAAAATTACTAGCTTCTGTAACATTAATTGTTAAAAAGAAAGTAAATGAGAGGTTCTCGTCAAGGTGAAACCTTTTTTGTTGCGTTCCTTGTTGGATTTTGAGGTTGAACTAGCCAAAGAGGAGGACAGCCGATTTTTCATTGCACTGTCTGAAAAAAGATTGTATGAGAAAACAATAAAGATTTACGAAATTCAGGGAAGAAACAGATTTTTAAAAACCTTAGCAATGATACGAAACGTCTTCATGCTGGAATCACTAGAAACAGACACAATTTTGATAAACAAATTTTAGAATCTTTTCTCACGTATGTACAGTAACACAATTAATATGACTTACTTTCCAACCAGAAGAGAAGCTTTAACAAAAGAACTCTAATGCATAGCAAATTTATGTAACATGTCGATGTTTGGAATAACCGAAACTTTCGAAAGCAACATTCAGACCTCTAACAGCATTGCAAAATTTAAGCCTTTCTGACCTTAAGGTCATTTTCAAATCTAGATAAAATCAAAATAAAAGATCTTCCTTCGACGCAAACCTAATTTTTTGCGTAAAGGGATAAGTGTTTTTAATTATTCAAACATGGATTAAAATTTATATCTCGGAAATTTATCATGTAGTTTTTCCATCAAGGAATGCAACAGACAAGGTTTCAATTTGAAAATAAATAACCTTCTATCTATTTGTTAAGATCGATGAATGTCAGAAAAGTTAGAAATTATTTTCAGTTTTCACGATCTCATGATTCACGATTTGACCAGAAGGTGTTAAGATGTTAAGTTTGTTTTACTTTTTCCCAATTCTACAGGAGGGTAGATTATTTTTGGTGAAGTGGGTACAAATGGGTCCTAAGTGAAAATTTAACTCATTTTCAAAAAGATACCACTGATGGGCAAGGGCATTTTCAAGAAAGCTGGTTTGGTAGGTTTCGCAAATATTGTGATTTTTTGTTACTTTTGTTACACATCATGTAAAAGACAAAACTCTCTGAAGAATCGAAAAGAATAACTTTTGTTACTTCGGTAAAGGTGTTATCTTATGTAAGACTTGCTTATGAATTTCCAGAAGAAGCAACTTTGCTGGCTTTCGCGAATATTCAATTTGTTGTTGGTCTTGCTTCAAGTTAGGAAGCAGAAATCCTGAAATGAATCCTTGAAACGCTACCAATTCTTTTTAAATCCCATTAAATCTACGGTAGCACCTCAAAGTTCCTTACAAACTTCAAAAGCCTTTAAAATTCCTTTCAATACTTTGATATCCCTTCAAAATCTTTTCAAATCCGTTACAGTACTTCAAAACCCCGTTAATTTTTTGAAATCTCGTGAAATCAATTGAAATTTCAAGAAATCTTTTCAAAAGTTCTTCAATTGTATGAAAATACTTTGAACTTCATTTGAAATATTGGAATCGTAAGGAATCCTATCAGGTATTATGAATTCCTTGAGAAAAAAATCTGCTTCTCCCAACACGATACGTCGTGTTGAGAGTTTTCGTTTTGCCGCAACACGACGATCGTGTTGGCACAACACGATGCAAGTTTTTGGAGAACACTTCTTTAAGTGTCACGGAAAAACGATGGGATCGTGTTGTGGCAACACGATCATCCTTTTGAGAATTCAAAGAAAGTGAAAACATGAGAACCACTGAGTTCTCTACAGCGACGAGACATTTTCCTCTGTCACGGAAAATTCAAGTTACTCGCATCTCTACGTTTTTTTACCTGCCCTCTTTTTTCAATAAGAGAGGACGTCTGTAGTATTTGGCGTTTCATGGATCTATTTATTGTTTTATAACGCTTCTTCATTTTCATTACTACCTGAAATAATTAATTATAGTGAACGATATAACTTTCAGGTATCAATTATCCTTTTTTGAATAAACAGACTTCGGCAGACCACTTACTTTAAATTTGATAACCAATTTTATAGGCAGACGTTCGGCACCCCTATGGGTTCACCTATCTCCGCAATTCTTGCCGAGATTGTTATGCAAGATCTTGAAACGAATGTCATGAAAAAATTGGGTTTTCAAATTCCAGTCTATTTTCGTTATGTAGATGATACCTTTCTTATCCTTCCTGAAGACAAAATTAAATTTATAGTAGCACAGTTTAATTCTTACCACAAGAGATTACAATTTACCTTTGATATTGAAAACAAAAAATCCATAAATTTTTTAAACTTACAACTTTGCCGAGACGATAATAACTTTATTATTACGAATTGGTTTAGAAAACCAACTTATTCCGGAAGACTTCTGAATTATTTATCCAACCATCCTATCCAACATAAAATAGGGATTGTTAAAAACCTTGTTGATGCCGCTATTCTACTATCTGATAACACTTTCCACTCAGATAATCTACAAATTGTTAAGAAATACTTATGGTATAACAATTATCCCAATGAGTTTGTACAGAAACATATAAATAAAAGACTTTCTGAATTAGATTTAAAGAAAAACCAACTTTCTAATAACAATCGAAATGTTGAAGATACTATTGATGTTAAACAAGAAATCATCTCCATTCCTTTCTTAGGTACAATTTCACAAAATTTAAAAAGACTACTTAATAAATTTAAAATAAAAAACTGTTTTCAGAGTTGATTCTAAGCTAAATAAATTTATAAAATTAGGTAAAGACAAATTAGATATTTTAAACCAATGTAACGTAGTTTATAAAATTACATGTAGCTGCGGCAGGACTTATGTTGGACAAACGAAGCGTCCTTTACGCATTAGAATAAAAGAACATAAAAATAATATCAATCATGTAGAAAAAAATCATAAAGTTATAGCGAAACATTTGGTTCAATGTCATAATAGAGATTCAAGTGCCATTAATTGGGATGGGGTTGAAATCCTACATATTGAACCTAATGAGTACAAACGTGCCTTTGCTGAAATGGTTTTCATTAAAAAAGAAGGCGAAAACTGTCTCAACAAAATAACTGATTTAGACTTTTTCAACGAATCATACAACATGATCTTGGATTCACTATGTTAGGTCCACTTATATCTACGAGTCTGACTATTTTTATCTAACTTCATCTGTCAATTTATATACAACTACGAATTTCATACTTCGATTGTTCAATTATTATTAATCAATCACTTATTTATGATATAGTTTTAATAGTACTTACGCCTATGTCCTTTGGAAAGTTTACTGCGCATGCTCCAAGGCATCATTATCCAGATAATTTCTCAATATAACTAATGCTCATACCTCAAGATGGAGACGGAGGGTGCACTCTCTGTAACCTCTATACATTCTATAGATGCCCGATTTCACGTACTATTTATATTTTAAAATATTGACCGACTGTATTAAAGGTATTATAATTTACCATTCCGTTATTTATGTTTACATTTTTACTTAAATAACTTTACATGTAACTAATTATTCAATTTTTTATAACAGATAATCTGATGAGGGAATCGGTATGATTCCGAAACGTCATTTTTGATTTTTGTGTACAACAATTTTAATAAATGGTCTGGAAGAAGTCGACAAAATAAGGTTTTTCCTTAAAAAATTCTTTTTTGAATGTTTCTGAGCCTGACTGAAATGTTCAAAATTATCTATATCTGCCATTGCCATTTTTCTTCTCAGGTCGAATATTTCGGAAGTATCAGATGACACATTACTACATTCGAAATAGTAGGCAAGTGGAATCTGGTGTTTCGTAGAGAGTGTAAAAGGTAAATTGACGTTATTCTTGTTTCTTCTGGCGTACAAGAGAATTTTTTGATGCTTTGCTTCGTAAACCATACACCACACGTTAATGATAGGTCCATTCTTTTTCAATAAATCTGGGTAGCGACGCAAATAATGGTCTTTTGGTTACTCGTTCTCGTTTGGAAACAATTGTTTTCGCAACGAAAAGTAATGTTCTAGGCGAATGAATAATACATTGTGCGAATCTTTTTTTACATTTCTCAATTGAAGAATGTCTAAAACGTTTCGCAAAGTGAGAAACAATTCCCAAACTCTTGTACCCTGCAAATTAAAATCGCGAAAAATAAAAGTAAAACATTTCACGAGGGTCTTCGTTTCTGCAGCATAAGAAAAAAGACATTTTTGTTGAAGGTGTTTTTGTGAAATTTCTGGTGCTTTGTCGCCATCATCGGACATACATTTTTAGATACATTAGATACATTTTTGATTTCCATTACGCTTTTAATAATGAGAGCCATGTCGAAACGTAAAAACCCCAAATATGCATCATGCATTAAATCACATCATTCATTTTCAATGTTATGATAACTTTTTAATGCATTGAAAATGCATCTGCAATTTATTCCTGACAATTTCGGATTATTCGCTGCTAGATCGGATTCGTAATTGATAGTATTACGAAGTAAAGAGTAATCAAGTGCATCAGCTTTGCGAATACTTTCAATGTTGGCCTTACAAAACCGACATGGGTGACAGACGTTAAAACCTTCGACAAAACCGAGAAGACTGTGAACTCCCAAATTGTCACCAAGTATCAAACTCAAAGAAAAGTACATTACAACATCGTTTCCATTTACTCGAACAGTTAAGCCATCTTTTTCCAGAGTCGATAGTTCATTGAGCAACATGGAAAAAACTTTGGAATTTCCATACCGTTCTCTTTTTTTAGATTCGAACAGCGAAATAACGAAAATATTGTTAAAATCATTTTGAAAATCAAAGGGAAACGCGGGAACACTAGCGTACATTGCACCGATTTTAGTAGAGGAACCGCGAGGCCCTGATGAGTTTCCGGTCGTAAAGTCATCGAAATAAATAAAAAATGGAACTACAAACTTTCCTGAGAATTGATTTTTTATCTTTTTCTACGTGGAACCCCGGTAAAAATTTTTTACTACTGTGGATTCATCCGACTTTAACTTGGCAAGAAATTCCTTCATTACTTGGAAATTATTCGAATTTTCGACATATATTTTCAACGTTAAACTGAGAGGTACATGCTGACCAATTGGAGGCTTTACTGGATTTCGTTCATCATCAATAACTTACAAGTCTTGAGGAGGGATGTACAAATCAGTGTCGCAACTTTTTTCTTACGTCTATGATCGGTCTTCACACTGTCAAAACTGTTTGACAAGGTTTGAAGTAATTGACTGATTTCACTGATTTGATAATCATTGCACTCAAGAATTTGAAATATTGATTTTTTCAATAATTCTATCATGCCGTCATTCAAGAGTAAATCAAAAAGATTCACAATTATTTGAAATACTGAATTTTCGATAGACATACGCTCTTGAAGGATTTTCATTATGTTCTTTACTGCATTAGCTACTTTTTCGTTGAATCTCTGTGTTATGTCATCTGCATTAGCTAATTTTATTTTGTTCGGAGCCAGTATATATTTAGAGTTGCATTCTTGATTTTGAGCGACTGTATTATTTGATGGAATTTGATTCGAACTACATTCTAGAGTAATGAGGGTATTTGTTGTAACAGCAGTATAACACACAGTCAAGTGTTTTACAAAAAGTGTTTTAACATAGAATACGCGACCACAGCCATTTATACTGCATGTGTAAGAATCTGATCTTTTGTATGAATGTTGATATGTGAATTCTTTACGAATTTCACTTTTCACGAAGGTTACGTATGTCATTTATGACTCTCCTTATCAGTGGGATTTTGATGTCTTTCGGTGGACTGTCGATATGAAAAATTAACCCCTGAATGAAAATCAAGAGATGCCGACAATCCGGCGCAAATTCAAAAGACAACGTAAGATACAATTGAATAAGAAACGATTCAGCTTCTTCCACAGATTAAAAGTTCCACTTTTCCTGAACAAGATACACGTAAATTAATTCAGGAAAGTGAGGGTTTTCTTGGCCGGTGACGACAACAATGCAAGGAAATGGTTTGACTTCTCCTAAGATAACATAATGCTGTGACCGTCCTTTGAGTTCATTTTCGGCCTCCTTCGAAGTTTTTGCGAAAAAGAGCAAACCTTGTTGCGCATCCAAGACAGAAGGTTTTAGGGAAGACGTTTTTGCTTTCACCATGCCCTTGAATAACAGAAGATGCGGCAACAAAAGCAGGCGTATGAAATCGATCTCGTCCTCAGACGATGTTACGATCTTGTCGTCGTATAGCAAGCAAAGACTTTTTCCAGAAGATTGAGAAATCAATTTTTTCCTCAAGTCATAGAGATGTCCAGTTCTGTATCAATAAGGAATTCTTTGTGTGGTAAAGCTCTGTTAAAGTCCAACGATATCTGTAAGGCGACAAAATTGCAAAATTCATAACCAAATAATTAAATGTATCACACCGAAGATATTAATTACATTTCTTAATCGATATATTCCAGTATTAGTCTTATAACGCTGTGCAAAAAAATAAGGGTTGAAAATTCTAAACAAAATTCTGACAGCTGATTATGACAGCTTGAGGCGAAAAAACACGTGTCTTGAGCTTTTTCTTGATTTTCTCGGACCATTTTAATAAAAAATTTTGATTACAAGAATTATTATTGTTACAATTACCAATTGTGTGCAACAATCATTCTTCAAAACGGGACACTCGTTGAAAATTTCCGCAACTGTGCCGATGCGACATTTTTTCACGCGAGACGAGTAACTTGTTTCCCAGTGCGGTTGAAGAGCTGCGTATGAGCTGCTGTGGTTTTTTTTGCAGGAATTCGATAGCAACTTTGACATTCCAATTGACGATGGGTGAAATAGGAATAGGCATAGGGATAGGCGACGACTTATCAAGCTTTTTGATCACTCCGGCGTTTCTTAAATCGCGCAATACATTCCTCCACTTGTCCGGAAATTTCCCTTTCGGATTTCGGCCGGTTCCTCTATCAAACCAAAATCCTACATCTTCGCATGTGAATAATTCGGTAGTCGCGTGTGCGAAACGTTTTAAAAACTGCAGGGGTTTCGCAGATTGGATGACAGCGTCTACATCAGTTCCCTCAAGCAAGATTCGGGTGATGATTGTTCTTTCATTGTCATCAAGAGAACGGTTCAAGTTGTATTGGAAACAAATGGAATTCCCTTTGGTATTCTCCAGTATGAGGGCACGAACAGCCTGTTTTCGAAAAAGCGGATATTGTATTTAAAAAATTTCACAATTGTCTCATAAAAGAACCATTTCCACCAAGAGGAAGCGATTGATGAATCAATGGCTCACTCAATTGAAACACATTACTTTACAAAATTATGTATTGAAAAAGTCTTACATTCAGTGTGATATTCTGAGGATGCAAAAATATAGACGTCGTTGGGCTCGAAATGGGAATCGAAACGAAGACTTTAAATGAGGAATTCTGATGTTTAAGGCTGCCGTTAAACTCATTCAGTTCCGCCGAAGTTTCCAAACCAGTAGCATGATTGTCTTGTGACGAAGTCTGTGAATTTATCGTAGTAGTAGTAGTAGTAGTAGTATACCATTAAGCCCTTTCCCTTTCAGGGTAGGCGCGACACTACCCGATTCGGGTAGTGTTTCTAGGTGGATAGTTTTTGTCGTAAATAACTACAAGTGTGGGCTCACGATACCCACGAAGGGCCAACAGCATGCAGTATTCTCGAATGGTCACCCATCCAAGTACTAACCGCGCCCAACTACTTCACTTCAGTGATCGGACGAGAACTGGTTTTTTCAGCGTGGTATGGCTATAGCTGTACAATAATCAGTTGAGGAACATGTGAGCAATTGTATGGTCGGGGAAAAAAACAGAAATGATTCACAGATAAAAAAAAAAGAAAAGTGAAGACTTGAATATGTACGGCTGCCACGTAAATGTATGTGGCACCGGTTTGCAAAATAAGCAATTCAATCTCTTCGTAAAAAAATCAGATACACAAGTCAATCAGTCTGCCCTGATAAATCTGCTTACAAAAGAAAAAATTATGTAAAGGATGAAACTCGGGGTGTTTGACTCTGAGTTTTCGTCTCCGTAGGGGGTTAGGCTTTTTTTAGGGGATGGAGGTTGATGATCGTGGATTGATGCTAAACAACAACCCTTACGCTGACCATGCCGTAAGACTTTTTTTTCTTGATGATCCGAGCTTTTTTTGCCCTATTCGTTTTCAGCGCGAGGGTTCATGTTAGGAGTGAAAAAAGGATAAATTTGGAAAAAATCAGTTTTTAAAGAATAACTCGTCAAGACAAAATCGTAAAATTGGCATCGCGAATCAAAAGTTGTAGATCTCAAAAAGAAGAGTCAATTAATATAGAAACATCCCCCAAAAATGTCTTCACCGTTACAAAAAATTAATTGCATTTTTTTAAATATTGATAAATAAATAACGGTGTGTTTTACGGCTATGATTTTCATGTACAAAATGTAGGAAAAATTATTCTACATATTTTCGTGCATTTTAAACTACCCTTTCATTACACGTTTAATTCCACCCCTTTAAGTGGTTGGAGATGTAAACTGAAATTCCAGATTAACTATTCATTTTTTTTTCGACATGATCCTTTGGAACTATTTTACAGAATCCACCCTTATGGTCCTCTGGAATTATTGTACAGAATGAACCCTGGATACGTTTTGTAAATGCAAACCATAGCCATAAAATGTACCCTTATTTATTTATCAATATTTTTGAAAAGTTTAATTTTTTATAATTTTTCTTAAGGGTGGAGAAAGTTTTTAGGGGAGATGTCCTTATATTCAATTGACGTGTATTTTTGAGATTTACAACTTTTTATTTGGAATGAAAATTTTACGACTCATTTTGCTCTAACTTTTGCCAAACTCACCCTCTTTTTCACCCCCTTAATGAACCCCCACGCCAAAAACGCATAGGACAAAAAACGCTCGGATCTTCTAGCGTAAAAAATCTTACTGTATGGTCAGCATAGGGGTTTTATTTTAGCACCAATCCACGATGATCCCCCTTAATTCGCTGAAAAAAACCCTAAGCCCTACGTAGACGAAAACTTACGTTGACACCCAGAGTCACCTATACAATCATCTGTAAAAGTTTCATCCTTTCCATAATTCTTTCTTTTTTCAAAGTACAGACTGACTGTACTATAAGCGTTGTACATTTCCGAAAGTATAACATTTAAATTCTAAAAAATTAAGGAACTGGCAACATAAAAAAAAAATAAAATCTGCACATTCTCATCGCGCGCTTCGCGCGCGTGACTTTTTCGGTTTTCGCACGTCGTGCTCGGCTTAGATAAAAAGAAGAAATTTACTTGAAAATATCATAAAATAGACAAAACCTCTACGTTTTAGGTGGTTGTTAAATTTGTTTTTATTTTAGATTAAAAAGGAGTGGCCTCGGTGGCTCAGACGATAGCGCGTCGGACTTCCATGCAGGAGGTCTGGGGTTCGATCCCTGAGCCGGGTACCAATGAAATTTTTTTTCTGTACTTCTGCCGGGGCTTCGGTGGTTCGGAACCAACCTTAAACTGTAGGTCCCCTCAGAAAAAGCTGGTATCGTACCAAGGTGGGGCTCCATGTCGAGGGGACTAGCCTTGGAGGTCAAAGCCGATTCTGTGAAGACTCGAAAATGAGTCAGCGTTCTTCTTGCGCTTCGGGGCTCCTACAGGAGTCACCACGTTCGATGGTCGCTGGCCGATTTCGAGTAATGAACACACACACATACACTTACATAACACACCAGGACAGTGCTTCGAATCTGTGCATCTACCTGATGACCTCAGAGGGATCGCTCCGTACACCCTAGCCTGCTAGGGAGGCTGCCGAATGGCAGAGTGGGTGAGGATCACTTTGCCTGATCAACAAAGGAGGACGTCATTTACTGTGTGATAGGTATGCCTGGCACCTGAGAGGTATAATCTCAGAACGTTGATAACAACGGAAACCCACCGAGATCCAAAAACACTCGGCGAAGGATGGCCGGATTTGTAGTACTGCCTTAAGAATAAACACGGGTATGGCAAAATAGGCTTTATAGCTTGAGCGCCAGGGGTGGGACCTCATGGGCCCCCCCGCCTACATTACAACTAACTAACTAGATTAAAAAGGAAGTTTATTTACTCAAGGCTCTATCGGCCTCAATGAACACATTCTCATTCCAATACCCACAGTCAAACAGTGTTTGTTTTATTCACAGAAAGCTATATTTAAATTTTTTTTCCATAACACCAATACCTTCTCATTAGGATGACAATGTAAAAATTTGATTTTTTGTTTATTTTCTAATGTCATTTGTCACGTTTAAAGCAAAAACTACGCGTCCCATGAAAAAATAATTAACAAACATTTTTTAGATCTTTCTTGGATGGATACTTTTTGTCTGACCATCTTTTTCCGTATCTTGCATATTCTAAAAACAAAATGGAATTTTTTATTTTATTTTTAATATGTTTCATGGGGTCGAAATTTGAATTTTAGATTTTTCAAGAAAATTTAAAAAGTAGTTATGATAATCTTGTAGGGCTTGCAAAAAACGACAACGTTTTTCTCTTCTTGACTTTTTTTCATATGGTGCGTTATTTGGCTTAAAATGTTGATTTCCGTTAGTTTTTTTTTGGATTTTAAAAATGCTATAACTCTGATAGTTTTCTTTTTATCGGAAAAAGTCGTGAGGATAAATTGTTCAGCTTTTTGAGTACTACGAATTGCCATACATAGAATTTTGAATTCAGAGAAAAAATTATTTCAAACATATTGAAAATGCTCTAACTTCCTGAATTTTTATCAAAAATAGCTGGCTAACAAACTTGTCCTTTTCTTTTAGGGCTTAAATTAATGTGCCATAGCTCAATCCAATCTGATCATTTTTTCGAAAGTTATCGTGCCTACAGACAGACAGACTACAGACTACTGGCAGACTCAGACTATAGACTACAGACAGACTACAGACAGACACCTTGGTAAAAATCGTTTTTTTCTAGCTCAGGGGGTCTCAAAACGTGGAGATTTGATGAAAACAGACTAAGTCAATTGTTACATAAAACCAATACCTTATCATTTGGATGAGAATGTAAAAAAAAAAAATATACCGTGCTTAAGATTGCTCCACCATTGATGATATTTTGTTCTTTAAATATATTACTCAAACCGTGACAAGTGGAGATTTTTGCAACTTCACTTATTACGAAATCTTTATTTTCGAAGTTGTTGACTGTCATGTTGGTGATACCTTCGAATGTGACATTGTGATCTGTAATGTCAATGTAAATTTTTGTTTTATTGCAATACTTAGGAGTTTTCAATTACATGTCTGGAAGTGTAATATGAGTCATTTATCCTTATAACGTCATAATTTTCTCAGGTAATCAATTAAACAATATTAATTACATATTTTTATTCGAATGATTTTTGTAAATATTTTCGGTTAAAAACCCCTTCTTTGAACGTGGCGATTTAGGAGAAAAAAATTTTATTCTAAAAAGTTCAGAAAAGATTATTTTGAAGACAGTATAGTTGGGCGCGGTTAGTACTTGGATGGGTGACCATTCGAGAATACTGCATGCTGTTGGCACATCGTGGGTGTGGTGAGCCCGCACTTGTAGTTATTTACTACAACAAACTACCCACATAGAAACACTACCCGAATCGGGTAGTGTCAGGCCTACCCTGAAAGGGAAATGGCTTAATGGTATACTTATATTCTAAATGTTTTTAGAAATCACCACGTGGCAGTTGAATTCCAGACGTACCTTGTTGACTTACCACAAGGAAATTCCATGGAGATTTTTTGCAAATGAGAAGAACTAAAGCACGTTTTTTTAGAATCAAAATCAATGTTTAAAACTATGATCTTTCTTGTTTATAATTTTTTCCGGAATTAATGAATAATTTGCCAACGGCGATACCACGCTGAAAACACCAGTTCTCGTAAGATCACTGAAGTTAAGCATTGTTGGGCGCGGTTAGTACTTGGATGGGGGACCGTTCAGGAATACTGCGTGCTGTTGGCCCGTCGTGGGTATGCTGGGCTCACATTGGTAGTAAATATCCACCTAGAAACACTACCCGAATCAGGTAGTGAGGGAATGAACTTTCGAGTTCGAACTGCTAATCTATGTATGTATGTATTAATGCACAATTAAATTCTGATTTTTTGTCGAAAACTACGGTTAAAGTCAAATTTTTTAACATTTTCTATGATAGTTTATAACTATGTAAATTATTCGCGATTCTCTTCATTATTCAATTGATTATTCAGAAAAATAAAGTAATATATCTTCAATCTTTTTGTTGAAAATGGAAATACTTACCGAGCAAAAGCTGTAAATCTTCTTCTGGTACACCCCAAAATTTTAATTGATCTATACCAAACACAATTTAAACAACGATGACACTACAGTCGATGAAAAACACTCCAAGTGAACGCACGCGATTCGTCCCACGTGCAAGCCAAAGCAACGGCAGAATGCTGCCGAGTGCTAAATGCGTATTACATTCATCTCCCGTAAGTTGGCCAGTCTCAATTTGAAGCGACGAGCGAGCTCTCTTATGTAAACACTCAGGACCTCTGGCTTTTATTGCAGGCCGTCAAGTGACGTTCAAGGGAGGGAGGACAGAACCAGTCAAGCGTGAACAACTGTGAAGTCGGCCAACGAGTGAGCGGCCATATTACGGGAGATGAGTGTAAAAACTATTTCTATGAAACACCGAATAGTCCCGCCGTCCTGTTTTATTACAAAAATAGGGCAGATAGAAAAAGGTGCAAATGCGAGTGACTTGCAATTTCCGAGACAGAGGAGAACAACAGGGGGGTATGCCTCGCCACTTCAGAGAACGCAGTGGCTTTCATGTTTTCACTTTCTTAGCATTCTAAAAACAATGATCGTGTTGCCAAAACACGATCCCATCGTTTTTCCGTACCACTTAAAGAAGTATTCTCCAAAAACTTGCATCGTGTTATGACAAAACGATCGTCGTGTTACGGCAAAACGAAAACTCTCAACACGACGCATCGTGTTGGGAGAAGCAGATTTTTTTCACAGTATGCAAAATGTATGTCATTAGAACAAATTTAATTGAATCATATCAGTGATAATAATTTTATATAGTAACTGTAAACATCTTACAAGTCTCAGAGAAACAACATAAAATTAACACAACAATAGTTTTGATTAAATGTGTAAGCAAATTTTTTTCATGAAACTGACTCTTATCAAAAGTAAATATCTCAGAAAAACAAAGTTGGCGCTTTTAATCTAAGAGATAACGAATATATTGTAGATAAAATAAGCTTATGAAGCAGCGGAATATTCATTAGCCACCTTTTTAATCAAATTCTCAATTAATGAATCAATTAGTTCGTTCTTTAATTAGACATTATGAGAATTGTCTGTACTGTGCTCTTATTCTTGGCTGTGATGCTTAATTTTATTGGTGAATATAATAATATAATATTTCTATAATGTAGGTAAATTTCTCATTAGCTTTAGGCAAATCAAAATTTTTGTGATTTAACGTTCAGGGGGAAATTTTTCACGTACTAACTAGCGTATCAACTAGTATATTCTTCACGTGTGGCAATAGTATGTGAATAAAAATAAAATAATTCTGATAATTATATTACATGAAAGATAATACAACCTTCCATCAAAATTTCGAATTTCAATTTGAAATGTATACATATTCTTATAGGAAAGTTTATTGCAAATCTTTTTTCTGCAGATAACAAAGTGGTGGCTTTTGCCATTTAAAAAAAAAATGAAAAATCTTGTTCTAAAGAATACCAAATTCATTGGTATTTTCTTACTTTATCTCAGCATAATTCTGCCAATTCTTTTCAAAAAGCGTAAGTCATTATATTGCGATGCAGTAATTACAAAAATGTTCATGTTGATGCCTGAAAATATAATTTTTAAGGTCAAAACTGATAACACTCACGTTTTTTAAAATAAAAATAAGTTTTTAACATTTTTTAACTGAAAATTCGGTAAGCGTACACCCAATACGTAAGGAAGTCAAATATAAACCAGATTTTTTAAATAACTTTTTAGTGAATGACAATCTTTACAAATTACGAAATTATTATCTTTCTACGCACTTTTCCCTACAATGTAGGCTCTTTTACCATCGGACTGATAGTTTCTGAACTTCGGTATAATAGAACGAAGAAAGTTGGGTCTGAAGCCATTTGCGCAAGAAGTGCTCTACCTCCTCATCGGTGTTGAAGCGCTGACCTCCAAACGCCTGCTTTGAAGGTCCAAACAAATGTTAGTCACAGGGTGAGAGATCAGGAATATAGGCAGAATGTTTGAGAAAAGTCCTGTGCAATTCTTGTACTTTTGCTTAAGTTAGAGTGGCAGTATGAGGTCCAGTGTATTGCGGATGGGGATTCCCCGTATTTTGGACTAGTAGGCTGCCTTAGTTTTGTAAAAAAGCTTGGAATAGCACACAGTCTTGACCGTCTTCCTCTCCTAAAGAAAATCAACAAGCACGACCCCTTTATGATCCCAAAAAATCGTTGTGGGCACCCAATTTTCAACCCCAACGTGATGCTGGTTCTTATCCGCCGCGCATGAGGCGTGCTCTATACGTTTTCACGCCATTCTATAAATTTTTTTTTATCACGCCAACACCCGAGTCTTCGATAATGTTTTACCACCAGACTGCTGCTTTAACTTACGCACAATACTGGGCTTTATGCGTTCTTTACTCAACAATTTTATCATAATGCGTTGGGCAACAGACACTGGGACTTCTTTCTCACTCATCGCGCAAGCTTCTGAATGAAATAGAAGGAAAAGGCCTGCGCAGTACTGAGCAAGTCTGAAATAACCCCGATTCAGTCTCCATTTGGTCCTAAGTCCATACGGTCGCTTATGACACTGCGGTAGAAATTCAATGTATATTTGACTGTCCCTCGTATTTTTGGTGTGAGTTCCTTGACACACTAGGAAAATATGCACGCCTCGACGTTGACGTCATTAGTGGAACAGTTACAGGTTCACCACTTCTAGCTCGCGCACTAGGACACTGGGAAATTGGGACAACACTTGCACTGGTCACTTTATCCTAAGGTGGATTCACCGGGGAATCATCCTCATCCCCCGGAAGTGCGTTGGCCGCAGCACGACACTTGATCGCTAACCTTTTCCAAAGGAGAGGGCGACACTTATTTTTTCCGGGACCTTTGTTCCCATTAGTCTTCAATCTGGGGATTGGTTTACTTAATTAGAATCAACAGTCACAAAAAAAGGGAAGAAAATTATAAGCGTGTGAGGCAGGAAGTCTGGATGAAAAATGGAGGGGGAAAGAAGTGGTCCCCGTTGAAAACACCCTTTATTGTGATCCATTGGATTCTCAGAAGATGGGTACCCGCTGAGCTTTTAGAAGAGGAATTCGAAGAGAACTCGTCGTGAGCTCGTCACCGAGTCAGTAACTGACCGTGGAGTAGGCACAAATGAATTAAAATTTTTCATGTGGGTACTTCTGAGAAATGGGTAGGATAAAGAGGTTCCTCCAAATAAAAATATGTGTAATTACGCTGTACTGTGAGGGATTTTACACCGGTGCGGCGCGGCAAAGAAAGGCTGGCAGTCAAGACGGAACTTGCTCGAAGTCGCTCGCGAAAAATGGGGATAGAAAAACAGCGACTGAACGTTCGCGACTAAGTGGGGAGTTCGAGAAGCAAATAAGTGTTTTCGTGAAAAGTAGGTTTCGCGTCTTTATGATTTGCTAAGAATTTGAGAATAGGGCAAATTCCAATTTCTTGCCTCGTCTCAGCGGAGTCTGCCAACCCTGCTCATTGTGGAACATGATAAAGAACATTTCCTGCATATTGCCCCTCGATTACAACGCCATTCACATCAGTTGATATATTAACATTCGGTTTTGTACCTAAATGAAAAATGTTATCCTACATTTCTTGTTTCAGAATTAAGTTCACAGTCCGAACGTTCACCTGATGGTGACCCTCATCCTAGTGTTCATCGCTGTGGACCTTCTTTTTCATCTACTGGCAGACATTCTCCAGACACAACTCTTTCTCTTGCCTTGCCTCATTATTCTGCCAGGACTCCACCACCTACCGAGTCACCTCTTCGGGACAGGTCCAGGTCACCTCTTCGTGAGAGGACCAGGTCACCTCTTCGTGAGAGGACCAGATCACCTTTTCGGGAGAGGACCAGGTCTCCTCCTCTCAGGCAAAATTTTCCAACCGTACTTGGATATAGATTTGAAGATCTTGCATTGATTCGCCTTAGTCCCTACAACAATCCAAATCGGATATTCGAACTTCGAAGATACGTTTTTCCTTCCGATGAACGTATTCAATTGAGAAACACAAAACTTGTCCTGCATCCCATGCCAACTGAAGAAAAAATTGTATTATCAACCTCAAATGGCGACGTCTGGGCAATATTGGAAAAATTTTCAAATGGAAGCACGATGTTTCGTGGCATACATAAACCTGTTTTTGTGCGGTCAAAGCGGGCAAAAATAAACATGAATAGCGGCGCGGTTGAAGAATTGACAAAGGAAGAAATCGCGGAATGTCCAGTGGGCAAGAAAAACCAAATTGCAAAGAGTTTTAGAGTATTTCATGCATAAACCACAATTCTTAACACCATTAAGAAATGAATAAATAGAAAACGCGTGTGTCTTTCAGATACGGCGCTTCGCGCTGGGTCTTTATGCTTAATCCACGTTTACGCATACACGTTTAAAAATTAATGGTTAAGACATTGTTAACTTTTTACATTTTCAATTACGTTTTTTTTGCATTTCACAAATGTTGAAAAAAAAACTATCCAATCACATGAAAGATCACGAATTTCCTATCACATCTTTTAGATTAATAGATGAAAAGATTTTAGATCAAATCTTTTCAATTAAAAATTTTCCATTTCAAACGTACATTTTTAGTTCATATGTTTTCCAATAAGGAATAAGCCATGTTTGTTTAAAATTGAAATATTTTTTTTCAATTGGTAGGAATCGATAGAAGGAAAAATGAAAGTACAAAAACTAATAATAAGTAATTATTTTTCGTATGTTTCAAACTTCTTTCGTGAAAGAGAATGTTTTTTCTTTCATAAAACATGATTAGTAGTTTTTAACTACTTTTTATTTTTATTTTATTTTTTTTATTTTTTAAACTTTTGATAACAAACGTCTTAAGTTGATAAATTATTAATAGTTTATTATAGTATTTTGAGATCTGAAAATTGAATAATAATTGTTTTTACAAGACGATTTCGAATTTGTTCAATAATATAACACTTGTATTCAATTTCAAATCCTATCTTGTTTCAGTAAAAAAAAATTATTTTTAATTCATTCAATTATAAATCTTTTCATTAAAGAGAAAAGGAAAATTTTCTAATATTTAGCAATGTTCGATTATTTATTGAAAATGAGCAGTTTAAAATTAAATATTCAATACTGAAGAATTTAAAACAGAATTAATAGAGATTAAAAGCCTTAAATCTTTTAAATTTCAGACTACAGAATTTAGGTTTTCTTGGTTACGATTTTAATTGGATCATTTAAAAAAAAATTAATTTTCAATTTAGAGTTTCAAATTTGGCCACATAAATAATAATTTATCAACTGCTAATTTGAAACGTCTTCAAACTAAAATAATTTACCATCTGAAAATTTAAAGAGTGTAGAATTAGAAGAAAAATTAATCGTTTGATTTTGAATTTTTTATAACTTGAATTGCTGAGAATGAATTAATTTTAAAATTCTCAAATTCATTGGTTTATTCTTTAATTCATAGTACTGAATATGATGGCGTCGAGTATATTTTTATTTTTCAAACAGAAGTCTTTAAATTGTTTAATTTATGAAAGTATAAAATTTAAAATTGTGTAGTTTAACGGATGAGAAAAACCTGGGATTTTCTTTATGGATTAAAACGTTCACCCTGGTTCGGTTAAAGCTCATTCGGTAGAACTCTATTACATTAAATGTATGTTTTAATTATTTCTATACCTCAAAAGGGGGTGTGCTTATTCATATGTTGCAAAATAAAGTAAAAATTTCATTCTTTATCATTATTTTATTTAAGTTACCCTAAGAAATGTATACGAACAGTTTTTTTCGATTTCTCATTTGAATTTTTGAACATTTTTTATTCGATATTACTTGCTTATTTTGTAATAATAATTTATATTCAATATTTACAATTAGAAAAATGGATATGTTTTGCTAAAATTGTGGGAAATGATTAAAGAGTTTTTTTTTCTTTTAATTATGCAATGTTATTAATGATATCATAGTTAGGGCACTAAAGCCCTGTTACAAGTTACATTCCATATTAAGAGTAATAAAAATGCACTATTGCAAAAAAAATGAAGTGGGTGACAGACATTCGCTTAAAGGCAAACAGAAATAATTTTCTCTTTCAATTTTCATCCAATGTTGTCGAACACCTTGGAGACGATTATGTAACTTTTCAACTTTTACTTCTATCTCTACTTTTCCCAAATTTCCGGAAAGTGGAAGTATAAGTGGAAGGGAAAAAGGTACCCAATAGTCCCCCTGATTGGTTGCGACGTTGTGGGAATATGGCTTATAGTAGCTTTTTTCCTTTTCTTTATCAAGTAAAAAATATCTCGAATGTTCTGCACTTTTTACACAATTTTGAGAAACAAATATCCAAATTTTTTCTGACGCATGTGCCGTAATACAATTAATATGACTTAGTTTCCAACCAGAAAAGAAGCTTTAACAAAAGAAGTCTAATAATGCCTAGCAAATTTATGTAACATATCGATGTTTGGAATAACCGAAACTTTCGAAAGCAACATTCAGACTCTAACAACATTGCAAAATTTAAGCCTTTCTGACCTCAAGGTAATTTTCCAAACTAGATAAAATCCAAATAAAATATAAAGGATCGCAATCAAGGAATCAAGGCATCAAGGAACGCAACAGACAAGGTTTCAATTGGACAATCAATAACCTTTTATCTGTTAGTTAAGATCGATGAATGTCACTAAAGTTAGAAATTGTTTTCAGTTCTCATGATGTCATGATTCATGATTTAACAAGAAGGTGTTAAGATGTTAAGTTTGTTTTACTTTTCCTCAATTCTACATAAGGATAGATTATTTTCGGTGAAGTGGGTACAAATGGGTCCTAAGTGAAAATCTAACTCATTTTTAAAAAGATACCACTGATGGGCAAGGGCATTTTCAAGAAAGCAGGTTTGGTAGGTTTCGCAAATATTGCGCTTTTTTGTTACTTTTGTTACACATTATGTAAAAAACAAACTCTATGAGGAATCGAAAAGAAATACTTTTGTTGCCAGGAAAGGTGTTGTGTTATTTTGATCTTGCCAAGAAATTAAAAAAAAAAAATTGGTGGATTTCTCAAATTTTAAGTTTTCTTGGTACTTTTGTTACTTTGGTAAAGGTGTTATCCTATGAAAGACTTGCTTATAAATTTCCAAAGAAAGCAATTTAGCTGGCTTTCGCGAATATTCAATTTGTAGTTAGTTTTGTTACAAGTTAAGAAGCAGAAATCCTGAGATGAATCCTTGAAACGCTACCAATTCTCTTTAAATTTCATTAAATTCACGGTAGCACCTCAAAGTTCCTTACAAACTTTAAAATCCTTTAAAATTCCTACCAATACTTTGACATCCCTTCATATATCTGAAATTCCGCAAAATACATTTAAATCTTTTGAAATCCGTTACAGTACTTCAAAACCCCGTGAATTTTTTTAAATCTCGTGAAATCAATTGAAATTTCAAGAAATCTTTATAAAAGTTCTTTAATTGCATGAAAATACTTTGAAACTTATTTGAAATATTGAAATCGTAAGCAATCGTATCAGGTATTATGAATTCCCACAAAATTCTATAAAATCCCGTAAAAACATCAGACATTCTTTGAATAAAGTGGAATGGTTCTGAAACTCATTGTAGTCTATTGAAAACTCTCGAAACCGTCGTAATCTTGAAATCTTGTGTATGTATTTAGAACAAACTTAATTGAATCATATCAGTTGCAATTTCAGCACATTTCTAATAGTGTGTATTTAATGGTCGAGTGATTAGCTCATCAGATTTAGATAATTATAATAATATTATTGATAAGAATTTGATATAGTAACTGTAAACATCTTACAAGCCTCAGAGAAACAACATACAATTAACGACATTAATATCCATATTTTTGTGATGAAATAATATCTTTAGGAGTTTCTGCGATAGAGATTTAAAATCGAAGTTAGGGAACGACGCTTTCATTTCAAGGTGACCTCTTTTTCTCTGAGTAATTTCTGAAACATTAGATCAAACACATGAAAGGATTGAATTCGTCTCTAGAATTCTTATAATATATACAATAAGTATTTCAAAGCTTTCAATTTAAATTTCAGGCCTAAAACAGACAAGATTACACAGATGGTGACAATAGTTTTAACCAAATCTGTAAGCAAATTTTTTGCATGAAACTGCCTCTTATCAAAAGTAAATATCTCAGAAGGACCAATTTGACGCTTTTAATCTAAGAGATAACGAATATTTTGGAGATAAAATAAGCTTATGAAGCAGTAGAATATCCATTAGTCACATTTTTTATCAAATTCATAATTAATGAATTAATTAGTTTTTTCTTTAAGTAGGCATGATGATGATTGTCTGTACTGTGCTCTTATCCTTGGCTGTGATCCTTAATTCTATTGGTGAATATAATAATATAATGTATCTATAATTGTGATAAATATCTTATAAGCTTTAGGCAAATCAAAATTTTTGTGATTTAACGTGCACGGGGAAATTTTTCACGTACCAACTGGCGTATCAACTAGTATTTTATTCACGTGTGTTAATAGTATGTGAATAAAAATAAAATAATTCTGATAATTATATTACATAAAAGATAATATAACCTTCTAAAAAAATTTCGAATTTCAATTTTAAAAGTTCACATATTCTTATAGGAAAGTTAATTGCGCATCTTTTTTCTGCAGATAAAAAAGTTGCGGCCTTTGCCATTTCAAAAAAAAATCTAAAACCTTGTTATAAAGAATATCAAATTTATTTGTATTTTCCTACTTTAACTCGGCATAATTCTGCCAATTCTTTTTAACAAGTCTAAGTCATTATATTTCGATGAATGAATTACAAAAATGGTCATGTTGATGCCTGAAAATATAATTTTCAAGGTCAAAACTGATGAAAATCACGTTTTTAAAAATAAAAAGGATCTTTTAACATTTTTTAAATGAAAATTTGTTAAGCGTGCACCAAATACGTAGGGCAGTCAAATATAAACCTGATTTTTTAAATAACTTTTTAGTGGATGAAAATTTTTACAAAGTCCAAAATTATTATCTTTCTACGCACATTCTACTACAATGTAGGCACTTTTACCATCGGATTGATAGCTTCTGAATTTCGGTATCATAGAACGAAGGTAGTTGGGTCTGAAGCCATTTGCGCAAGAAGTGCTCTACCTCCACATCGGTGTTGAAACGCTGACCTCCCAACGCCTGTTTCGAAGGTCCAAACAAATGTTAGGCACAGGGTGAGAGATCAGGGATTTAGACAGAATGTTTGAGAAAAGTCCAGTGCAATTCTTGCACTTTTGCTCGAGTAAGAGTGGCAGTATGAGGTCTAGCGTATTGCGGATGGGGGTGTGCCGTATTCTGGACTAGTAGGCTGCCTTATCTTTGTAAAAAAGCTTAAAATAGCACACAGCCTTCAACGTCTTCCTCTCGTGAAAAAAATCAATGAGCAGAACCCCTTTATGATCCCAAAGAATCATTGCGGACACCTAATTTTAACCCCCAACGTGACGCTCGTTATGAGCCGCCGCACATGAGGCGTGTTTCTGTACGTTTTCACGCCCTTCTATAAATTTGTTGTATCACGCAAACATTTGAGTCTTCCATAATGTTTTACTACCAAACTGCTGCTTTAGCTTACGCACAATATAGGGCTTTATGCGTTCTTTACTCAAAAATTTTATCATAATGCGTTGTGCGACAGCCTACATATTACTAAGCAAGTCTGAAATAACCCCGCTTTAGCCTCCAATTGGTCCTAAGTCGATACGGTCCCATATGTGACACTGCGCTAGAAATTCGGTTCATATTTGACTGTCCCTCGTATTGTTGGTGTGAGTAGGCACTTCGTTAAACATAATCGAATATTAATTTACAGTACGAGCCTTGTTCATGATTAGAATGGGAAATTATGGATTTTTTAATTTATTGAACACTTTGAGAAATTGAAAATATCAAGAAACGGGCCCTGCTAAAAAATCATCCTTCACGCAAATATTTTTTAAAAATTTTCCAACGTTGTTTTTGTTACCATTCACAAGGGTGTCTTCCCGCCTCCCACGATACGCTGGAAAGAGGTAGGGGTTTTACCAAAATTGTTTCTGTGACGAGTGACAGGGTGTCTTCTCGTCTTCACGAGTCGTTAATCGTAATTCTTGAGTCCGAAATCGACGATAAAGTGTGATATATGATTAAACGTTTAATTAAAAGCGTCAAAAGCCAAAAACTAACAAAATAACTGTTGAATCACACAACCTTACTCTAAAATGCCTGCCAGTCCCTTGAGTATGCTTGAAATATACTATTTATCAAACGACGTCACTAGCTACGAGGTGAATCTCGACTTGGAAGAGTTCAAATGTCAAGCCATTTTGAATGCGGATGGCATTTGGCTAAGTGACCATCTGCCACAGGTAATCACCCTGCATATTTAAATGGGGAATTTAAATTGGTGTTACTTCTTTTCCCTTTTTATCCCGATCACAATTTGTTAAAAAAAAGGAGTCCATTAGTTCAGTTGGCATGAGCCAAATTTTCGTTTTAAATAAAAATCCATCCGCTGAGGATCGCACACTGAAAAGCTGGTTACACAGGAGACATTCAAAAACGGTATAACACAGAGAAATCTGCGTTTTACGCGTAGGAGAAACTACCGAGAAAGGAACACAGTTATGACATCCTGTAACGTTACAGAAAGTTGAAGGGACATGGTAAACGTACGCGATAGAGAACCGGTAACCCACTGAACGACGTTGACGTGATTAGTGGAACAGTTACAGGTTCACCACTTCTAGCTCGCGCACTAGGACACTGGGCAATTGGGAAAACACTTGCACTGGTCACTTTATCCTAAGGTGGATTCACCGGGGAATTCTCCTCATCCCTCGACACTGCATTGGCCGAGGCACGACACTTGATCGCTAACCTTTTCCAAAGGAGAGGGCGACACTTATTATTTTCCGGGACCTTGGTTGCCATTAGTCTTCAATCTGGGGATGGGTTTACTTAATTAGAATCAACAGGCACAAATAAAGGGAAGAAAATTATAAACGTGTGAGGCAGGAAGTTTGGATAAAAAAAGGAGGGGGGAAGAAGTGGTCCCAGTTGAAAACAGCCTTTATGGGGATCCATTGGATTCTTAGAAGATGGGTACCCGGTGAGCCTTTAGAAGAGGAATTCAGCGCGAAATCCTCGTGAACTCGTCACCGAGTCAGTAAGTGACCGTGGATTAGGCACAAACGAAATAAAATTATTCACTAAAATTTCTCATATAGGTACTTATGAGAAATGGGTAGGATAAAGAGGTTCCTCCAAATAATAATATGCGTAATTATGCTGTACTGCGTGGAGATTTTACACCGGTGCGGCGCGACAAAGCAAGGCTGGCAGTCAAGACGGAACTTGTTCGAACTCGCTTGCGAAAAATGGGGATAGAAAAACAGCGACTCACCATTCGCGACAAAGTGGGGAGTTCGAGAAGCAAAGAAGTGCTCTTCGTAAAAAGTAGGTTTCGCGACTTTATGATTCGCTGAAAACTTGAGAATAGCGCAAATTCCAATTTCTTGCCTCGTCTCACTGGAGTCTTCCAACCTGCTTATCGAAAAAAGACCATTAAATATCAATACAGATGTTCTTAAACTGTGGATTACTTACATCTTATATATATACCATTAAACCATTTCCCTTTCAGGGTAGGCGTAATAATAATAATAATAATAATAATTTTTAGAAATTCATTCAAAACGTCGTGTGAAAGAAAATTTTGTTCATTATTCCAAATTGTCAGCACGCTGGCAGGCGACAGACGCACAACCAGGTTGTGTATTTGCTGCATTTTAGCTAATGACGAGCCGAAGGTTTGACCCCTTGGATGATAAGTGAGTGCATTCGACGGATCGAATATTTGCCTTCAAACTCGACTGTCCAGGCATATGCGAGTATTTCTGATGAAGTCAGATGCAGCCGCAGCTTATCACTTCTAAGCCAACCTTATTGAAAGAAAAAATTTCACAGGTCCACACCCAGTAAAGTGGAGTCGTCTGGCCGTATATGCACTCATGCTGAAGGACCTAAATAAGACTTTGGCAGCGAGGGTGACCCGTGTATAGACTTTTGTTTCACCGGGCGTTGAAAATAAAAAGGCATACAATAGGTGCAATAGGTTTTAACCGCAGTGTGATGGAACATAAATGGATCAGCCAGGTATTCTCTTGATCATATTCGTAATCAGAGCATTGATATACATTCATGTACGAGTTCTAAACACATTTTCTAAAAATTATATTTTTCTTTTGAAATGAGTGGGGTTTTCAAACTTTGACCTTCAAAATTATATTTATGGCAATTTCCATGGCCATATTCGTAATCAGTGCATACAAATACCTCGCTACATGATTTTGGGAACTTCTCACCCAGGGAAAAAACAGCCGGCAAAAAGGCTGCATTTATATTTTTAAGCTCATGGGGAGTTCTGCGAATTTTAAGCGACAAAAAACTTCCAGCAGGTAAGTTGTTCAAAAAGGTATGAATATGCCTTCTACGGAAACAAATATTCAAAATACGTCATCATTAATCACCAATTTCAATAAATTTCGATAACCCTAAGGCTTCCAGATATAAGAAGCGACTGCTATTAAGAGATTCCAGTCAAATCAAAATCTTTTGCTAAATAATAAAGTCCATCACTTGTTTTATTTTTGAATCATGCCACTGTTTTAAATATTCGGAAATTCAATACGATATTACTTGTATCGGTATAATAACTATACGGATGTAATTTATGATCTGTTGAATCAGGGGAAAAAATGGTTACTGATGTTATGTACAAATTCATGAACAAGAGTAATTTTTTTGTAATTTTCAATGATTAGTTGTAGAAATGTATTGTTTTTCGCAGAATTAACTGAAGATTTTTCAACAACTTCTTTCTGTCATATTTTTCGCATTGAACATGACTATCAATTGATTCTTCAGTTTCTATAATTAAATGCAGATTTCGATTTTTTTCTGTGAATGTTCTAACTTTTTTGGTAACAAGCGGTGATGCATCTCCATGTGAGCGCATCGAGTTGATACATACGTTCGAATAAAAAAGCCACTCAGCCGGAATAAAATATATTTTTGATTTGTTAATGAGGAGACATTTTGAATAAATATTCCGTTAGGAAACGTATTTATACCTTTCTAAAAAGCTTTCGTGCTGGACGCTGTTTGTTACTAAACGTTCGCTTGACTCCCCACGAGCTTAAAGATAGGAATGTCTGACTTTTTGAGGTAGAAGTTGATAACATATTGCCCCTCGATTACAATCCCATTTACATCAGTTGATCTACTAACATTCGGTTGTGTACCTAAATGAAAAATGTTATCCTACATTTCTTGTTTCAGAATTAAGTTCACAGTCCGAATGTTCACCTGATGGTGACCCTAATCCTAGTGTTCATCGCTGTGGGCCTTCTTCTTCTTCTACTAGCAGGCATTCTCCAGACACGACTCTTACTCTTGCCACATCTAGTTATTTTGCCAGGTCTCCAACACCCGCTGAGCCACCTCTTCGTGACAGGTCCAGGTCACCTCTTCGTGACAGGTGCAGGTCTCCTCCTGTCAGGCAAACTTTTCGAACCGTACTTGGATATAGATTTGAAGATCTTGCATTGATTCGTCTTAGTCCCCACAACAACCCGCATCGGATATTCGAACTTCGAAGATACGTTTTTCCTCCCGATAAAGCAATTCGATTGAAAAACAGAAATCATGTCCTCATGTCCATGCCAACCGAAGAACAAATTGTATTATCAACGTTTGATGGCGACGTCTGTGCAATATTGGAAAAAGCATCAAGCAGACACACAATCCTTCGTGCAATATATAAACCTATTATAGCGCGGTCAAAACGGGCGAAAATAAACATATATAGCGGCGCGGTTGAAGTATTGACCACAGAAGAAAACGCGGAATGTCCAGTATCCGCGAAAGAACTAATCAAAAAGAGATATAGAGTATTTCATGTGTAAACCACAATTCTTCACATCGTTAATAGATTTAAAAAAAGCCTGCGTCTATCAGATCTGGCGCTTTGTGCTCGGTTCTTTATGCTTACCCCGCGTTTATGCATAGACCTTTTAAAATTAAAGTGCAAGACATTGATAACTTTTTATATTTACAATTATTTTCCATTTTAAACGTGAATTTTCAATTTAAAAACTTTTTCAATGCAGTTTAGAAGACTTGAGATGTGGTTTATATTATTTTTTGCAGTTGAATTTTATTTTATTGTCGCCTTATACCAATTTTGTAGACAAGCATGTATATTATGAAATGATTCCGTTATTTTTTCGGGGAAAACGTTCTCTGTTGTTTGTTAGTTTAAAAGTAATTTTTTCTATGGCTGTAATCGTTAAAACAATTTTTTTGTAAGAACACATTTTTTACACAAATAACTATATTTGTAAATTCTTAATATCTGTTCTTAAAATTGGAAACAGGAGAGTTATAGGTGATGCTTCCCCAAAGGAATAAGCCATGATTGATTAGAATTGAACCTTTTTTTTTATTTAGGAAAAAGCGACAGTAGGAAAAGTTAAATTACAAAAACTATCAATAAATAATTATGTTTTGTAAGTTTCAACCATTTCCATTTTAAGTTCGCGAACTTGAAATTGAGCAACAACTGATTTTACCGGACGATTATGAATTTGTTTAAGAGCACAACACTTTTATTCAATTTCAAATCCTATTCTGTTTCAGTCTAAAACATTCTATTTTCAACTCATTCAATTGAAAATCTTTTAATTAAAAACATAACAATTTTTTAATATCTAGAAATATTTGACTGTTCATTAAAAAAGAGCAATTTTAAATCAAATATTCAAAACTAGACAATTTGAAACTGAATTGATTGAAATAGAAAGCCTTAAATTGTTCAAATTTCAGAGTGCTAAATATATATTTTTAACGATACGATTTTAATTAATTCATTGAAGAAAATTTTTATGTTGGATTGACAATTTCAAATTAAGATGTATCAGTAGCAATTGAGCAATCATTAATTCGAAACGTCTTCAAATTAAAATAATTAAACTTTTAATTTAAGAACTGTAAAATTAAAAAAAAATTCATTGTTCAATTTTTAACTTTTCGATTTTAGAATTGCTTAAAATGATGTAATTTTGAAAATTCACTCTGCTTTTTTTAAAGCTCCTTCGGCTTTCAAAATTATATTCTCAACAGTTGTCTAGCGCTTCGCGCTCGATCAAAGTGCATAAAAACTGCGACATTTTCTATAATATTATGATTTAATCTATTACATTAAATCCTTATTTTATTTTAGTCACCTTATATACGTATCCGAATAGTTGCTCTTCGATAATAATTTAAGAAGTTTCCCTTCTACCTTTCGCGCTTATGCGTGCTTAGTATCAAGTATAAAAATAACTATTAAAAAAACTGAAAACACCTTTTTTTGAAATAAAAAAGTTTTAATAAAAAATAACTGAAAATTTTGAAAAAAATCGCGGTCTTCGTGTGACGCACAATTGTTCAAATAAGAATATATTTTCCCAAATTCTCTTAAATGAACAAGTGAAAATTTAGGTTCAGAATATGAATTTTCCATTTTTTATTCGAATGTATGATTGGTGGAAATACGACTAATGGTTAAAGAAGGCTGATTTTAGGAAAAACACCCCCTAGATATTACATTCTTAGATGCCCCTCCCCTTACTCTTGAAACCTTTCTATATATTTTTCTATTTAATTTCCATTAAATATCCTAAAATTGTTTCACCAAACATGTTAAGTAATGAGCATTTTTTCATTTGATATTACTTGCTTATTTTATAATAATAATTATTTTTAATTAGGAATAATGCAATTTTATGAATTATATTATAGTGAGGACACAAAAGCCTTGTTCTCAATTACATTCCATGTTAAAAATGTTTGAAAATGCACTACTCATAAAAAATCAAGTACGTGATATTATTACATGCTCCTAAAGGCAAACAGAAATGATTTTCACTTTAAATTTTTATCTATTGTTGTCGAAAACGTAGGGGGCGATTATGTAAGTTTTATTCATTGACTTCCATCTCCACTCTTTCGAAACTTACCTTTTTTTTTAAATTTTAATTGTCACACAAATTAAAAAAACAACCAACGTGATTTTTCGGAAAAGTGAAATTGCAAATAAAAGTTAAAAAGTACCTACCCCCCCCCCCCCCCCAATTGATTGCGACGTTGTGTGAATATAACATTTAGTGGCTGTTTTCATATTGTTTATCTATTTAAAAAGTTTCGAATTTTCTGCCGTTTTTCCACTTTCAATTTTGTAAATCAAATTTTTAATTAAGTAATTCTATTTCATTGTGAAATTTATTTCTGAATGATTCTAAACATTATTGATAAAAGAGGTAATTTCAATGTTAAATGATTTTTTATAATAATGGGTCCCAGTTGCAGAAAAAATTCGGCACCTACAATATGATTTCTAGGAAGATTTAAAATGACTTAGGTTTCACTTTTTTAAAATTAATTTTAAGTTTCAAAGATATCAAAATATTTGAAAAACCTTTTTGAAATTTCTTTAATCGCATGGAAATACTTTAAAATTCCTTTGAAATATTGAAATCATACGGGATCCTTTGAGGTATTAGAAATTGCTACAAAATACATCAAAATCCCGTAAAAGCATGAGAAATTCTTTGAAATAAAGTCGGAATGGCTTGTAATATTTGGAATGAAATGTAATTTTCAAAATACTCTAAAATATCTTAAAATCCTGTAACATCTGTTGAAATTCTATTTGAAAAAACTTATAAAATTCTCTGAATCTTTTTGTCATCTGTTGGAAACTATCGAAACCTTAAAAATCTAAAAATCTGATGTATATGTTTAGAAAAAAATTAATTGAATCACATCAGTTTAAATTCAGGATTTTTCTGACCGTGTATGTTCAAATGTCGAGTGATTAGCCTTTCAGGTTCTGATAGCTATAATAATATTATTAAGAATAATTTGATATAGATATTGTAAACGTCTTGAATTTTGGAGAAACAACATTATATTAATGTCACTGATATTTATGTATAGTATACCATTAAGCCATTTCCCTTTCAGGGTAGGCGTGACACTACCCGATTCGGGTAGTGTTTCTGGTTGGATAGTTTCTTGTAGTAAATAACTACAAGTGTGGGCTCACCACACCCACGATGTGCCAACAGTACTCAGTTTTCTCGAATGGTTACCCATCCAAGTATTAATGGCGCCCAACGCTGCTTAACTTCAGTGATCTGACGAGAACTGGTTTTTTCAGCGTGGTATCGCTGTTGGCATAGAGAATTCCTGAAAATAAAAAAAATAATGCAATGACCAAGTTTGGACAACCACTATAAAATTCTCTTATAGTAATGAAAATTTTTTTTTTTAGAACATTTTTTCTTGTTAATTACAATAGGAGCATTTCATGGTGGTTGTCTTTTGGTCGTTGGATTCTCGTTTTTATTCTCAGGAATTCTATACATTAACCTGAGTATTGGACGTTAAATAGGATTTTGAATTTGATTTTAACCTTATTTAAAATTCTTAAATCTTAGTCACTGATATTCATAGTTTTGTGATAAAAAAATATCTTTGGGAGTTACTGCGACACTGATCCATTGAAACCAGCTTTCCCTAAAACATAAAAGATTTAAGAGATGATGACATCAATTTCAATGAAACGTGTAACTGAATCTTTTTTCTTTGGAAGTGACTCTTATCAAATGCAAATATCTCAGAGGGACGAGGCTTACGTCTTACATCCAAAAGATAGCGATTACAGTGTGGATTATATAAATCGATAAAGCAGAAGAATATTTATTAGCTCCATTGTTAATCAAATTTCTAAATAGTACCTTAATCAGTTTTTCCTCTAGTTAGGAAAGATGAGGATTGTCTGTACTCTGTTCTTATCTCTTGCCGTTATCCTGCATTCTATTGGTGAATATAATAATATAATATATCTATAATTTAGGTAAATATCTTTCAAGCTTTAGGCAAGTCAGAATTTTTGCGATTTAATATACACAGAGAAATAAACTAGTATTTCTGCGTTTGTGCAAATATTATGTGAATAGAAATAAAATAATTTTGATAATTATATTATATAAGAGAAGACGTAACCTTTTAATCCTAATCTTCTCAAAAAAGTTTCGAATTGTAAGTTTAAAAGTATCCATTTTCAAACAAAAGTAAAAAACCCCATCATACAGAATACCAAATTTCGTTTTACTTTTTCACTTCAACTCGGTATAATTCTGCCAATTACTGAAATTGTTTGTGAGGTCTATACTGCCGGCGCCGAAAAAAAGCCGTTTGCTGGCTGTTTTCCGCGAAAAGCTTAATTTATTATAGTTCGGTACACTAATTACGAAGAAGGTCAGATAATGGACTGAAAATATAATTTTCAAGGTCAAAACTGATAGAAATACGTTTTTAAAAACAAAGATTATCTTTCAACATTTTTTGAAATTAAAATTCTTTAAACGTAAAATAAATATTTGCAGTGTGAATAGGTACTTCGTCAGACATAACCGAATATTCATTTAAATTACGAGAATTGTTCATAATTAGAATAAACAATTATCGATATTATTATTTGATGAAATAGATTTTGACACTTTGGAGAAAAACAGGGGTTTGACCAATATTATTTCTCTGGCCATTCACAGGGGTGCCTTCCCGCCCCCACGAGATCTTGGAAAGTGTTAGGGGTTTGACCAACATTATTTTTGTGACCAGTCACAGTGGTTCCTCACAAAAGTACCTTCCCACCCCTCCACGAGACGTTCAAAAATTCTTTGTAAATTGCTTCGAAATTGTAAATTGACAAATCTTTGTAATTTGTTAATAAGGAGATATTGAAACATGATAAGGAATATTCCCTTTGAATTCCTGAAAAAAATTACGAGACGTGACAGCATTAACGCGAGCTTTTCGGGTTTACTGAGAAAGCGGCATAAGCTACAAATTTGTTCTCTAAAGAAGAAGATGTGGAATTGAATATTCCATAATAATATTTACCATAAAAACTCGCAATTTGTTTTAAAAGTTTCTATGAGCCAAAGCCGTCGAAAGTGAAAAACGTATAGGCGTTTATAGAATCGGGCCTCTCAATTACAATATTATTTACAACTCAGGATATGCCAACATACGACTGTGTACTTTAAAGAAAAATGTAATTCTGTATTTCTTGTTTCAGAACTAAGTTCAGAGTCCAAGCGTTTGCCCGATGTTGATCCTAATGCTCTTGTTCCTCGCTGTGAACCTGCTTCTTGTTCTTCTCCTGGCAGACATTCTCCAGACACGACACTTTCTCTTGCCTTGCCTCATTATTCTGCCAGGTCTCCACCACCTTCCGAGCCACCTCTTCGTGCCAGGTCAAGGTCACCTCTTCGTGCCAGGTCCAGGTCTCCTCTTCTCATGCAAACTTTTCCAACCGTACTTGGATATAGATTCGAAGATCTTGCACTTATTCGTCTTAGTCCCTACAACAATCCAAATCGGATATTCGAACTTCGAAGATACGTTTTTCCTTCCGATGAGCGTATTCAATTGAGAAACACAAAACTTGTCCTGCATCCCATGCCAAACGAAGAAAAAATTGTATTATCAACGCCAAATGGCGACGTCTGGGCAATATTGGAAAAATGTTCAAATGGAAGCACGATGTTTCGTGGCATACATAAACCTGTTTTTGTGCGGTCAAAGCGGGCGAAAATAAATATGAATAGCGGCGCGGTTGAAGAATTGACAATGGAAGAAATCGCGGAATGTCCAGTAGGCAAGAAAAATAAAATTGTAAAGAGTTTTAGAGTATTTCATACATAAACCATAATTCTTAACACCATTAATAAATGAATAAATAAAACACGCGCGTGTCTGTCAGATATGGCGCTTCGCGCTGGGTCTTTATGCTTAATCCACGTTTACGCATACACGTTTAAAAATTAAAGATCAAGACATTGCTAACTTTTTACATTACGTTTTTTTGCATTTTACTAATGTGAAAAAAAGCTATCCAATCACTTGAAATATCACGAATTTTATATCACATCTTTTAGATTAACAGATGAAAAGATTTTATATCAAATCTTTTATATTAAAAATTTTCCATTTCAAACGTACATTTTTAGTTCATATGTCTTAAGTTGATAAACTATTAATAGTTTATTATAATAGTTTGAGATCTGAAAATTGAGCAATAATTGTTTTTACAAGACGATTTCGAATTTGTTCAATAATATAACACTTTTATTCAATTTTAAATCCTATCTTGTTTCAGTATAAAAGAACATTTGTTTTTAATTCATTCAATTTTAAATCTCCTAATTAAAAAAAATTAAAATTTTCTAATATTTAGCAATGTTCGATTATTTATTGAAAATGAGCAGCTTAAAATAAAATATTCAAAACTAAAGAATTTAAAACTGAATTAATTGAGATTGAAAGCCTTAAATCTTTTAAATTTCAGACTACAGAATTTAAGTTTCCTTGGTTACGATTTTAATTGGATCATTTAAAAAAAATTAATTTTAAATTCAGAGTTTCGAATTTGGCCATATAAATAATAATTTAACAACTGCTTATTTGAAACTTCTTTAAATTAAAATAATTTACCCTCTGAAAATTTAAAGAGTGTAGAATTAAAAGAAAAATTAATCGTTTAATTTTTAATTTTAGTAACTTGAATTGCCTAAAACGATATAATTTCCAAATTCTCAAATTTATTGATTTATTCTTTAATTTATAGTACTGAATATGATGGCGTAGAGTATATTTATATTTTTTAACCAGAAATCTTTAAACTGTTCAATTTATGAAAGTATAAAATTTAAAATTTTGTAGTTTAACTGATGAGAAAAACCTGGGATTTTCTTTATCGATTAAGACGTTCACCCTGCTTCGGTTAAAGCTCCTTCGGTAGAACCCTATTATATTAAATTTATGTTTTAATTATTCATGTACCTCAAAAGGGGGTGGGCTTATTCATATGTTGCAAAATAAAGTAAAAATTTTATTCTTCATCATTATTTTATTTAAGTTACTCTAAGAAATGTATACGAACAGTTTTTTTCGATTTCTCATTTGAATTTTTGTTGGGTGAAAATATAACCGCTGGTTAAAGAAGGCTTGGTTTAAGGAAAAATACCCCCCTAGATATTACATTTTGAGGCCTCCTCCCCCTTCTTTAAAAACTTTTTATACATTTTTATTTTCTATTATATTTTCTCAAATTATGTTACCAAATATGTTAAGTGATGGATATTGTTTATTCGATATTACTTGCTTATTTTGTAATAATGATAATTTATATTTAATATTTGCAATTAGAAAAATGGATATGTTTTGCTGAAATTGTGGGAAATGGTTAAAGGGTTTTTATTTTTTTTTATGCAATGTTATTAATCATATCATAGCTAGGGCACTAAAGCCCTGTTACAAGTTACATTCCATATTAAGAGTAATAAAAATGCACTATTGAAGAAAAAAATGAAGTACGCGACAGACATGCGCTTAAAGGCAAACAGAAACAATTTTCACCCAATGTTCTCGAGCACCTTGGAGGCGATTATGTAACTTTTCTCCTTTTACTTGTATCTCTACTTTTTCCAAATTTCCAAAAGGTGGAAGTATAAATAAAAGGGAAAAAGGTACCTAATCGCCCCCTGATATCTCGAATGTTCTGCATTTTTTGAATTTTCAATTTTGTAAATAAAATGTTTTATGTAAGTAATTTTATTTTATTATAAGATTTATTTCTGAATGATTGGAAAAATTATTGATAGAAAAGCAAATTTTGATTGTCAATAATTGTTTAATATTGGCTATCAGTTAAAAAAATCGGTACCTACCACGAGATTTCTGGGAAAATTCAAAATGACTTATGTTATACTTAGGTAGCGTCATATTCAATAAAAGAGAAAACATTATTTTCTATGAAAAAAAAGTTTAAAAACTACAAAGAATAATTATTTCATGAACGGTTTTTAGATTGAATTTTTTCTTTATGCCTCTTCTTACCAATTTTTTTAATATTATTGAATTTTAGTAAAGAATGGCTCGTTTTTTGAGGAAAAACTTTCAATTTAATTATTCGATTGAAAAGTGTTCTAAAACATTTGATTTAACGATTTCAGGCATCAAAAAATTTACTTTCAAAATTGTAAACATGTGACTGTAAGCATATTAGGTCTCAAATGAACAACGTAATATTAATGACATTAATATTAAAATTTTTGTTATGGAAAATGCCTTTTGGATTTTCTATGATAGTCATTGAAAATCAAAGTGAGAGAACGATTCTTTTGTTTCAATATAGATTCTTCTCATTAGAGTAATTTCTAAAAACAATTCTTCTTTGATGAAACTGACTCTTATCAAATGTAAATAACTCAGGAGGATAGGTTTGACACCTTTAATGTAAGAGATAACAACACTAGTATTGATTATACAATCTACAGAAGCTGTAACATATTAATTAGTTACATTTTTAATTAAATTCCTAATTAATACATTAAGCATTTTGTCCTCCAATCAGAAAATATGACGATTATCTATACTATGCTCTTATCTTTGGCCGTTATCCTGCATGCAATTGATAAATATAATAATTTATCTATAATTCATGTATATATCTTTTAAGACTTAGGCCAATCAGAATTTTTGTGATTGAATGTGTACGGAGCCATTTTACACGTAGCAACTGACGTATCAACTAGCATTTACCGCACGTGTGTTAATAGTACTCTGGGAACCCTATTTAAGTATCTCCCATTTACGTCCATCCGAGAAATGATGCTACAATTTTCAAGTGGATTTCAACTTCTTTTTAATGACCGTAAGGCTTTCGGGTATATCGAATCAGTACGGAAATTTCGATTTGGCTCAAGAAAAATTTGTTATTTAACAACAAAATGAAGAATTAATGTATGGAACTCCTGAAAATAAAAACAAGTATCCAACGACCAAACGACAACCACCATAAAATGATGTATGAGCATAGAAACGTTGGTAAATATTTTTGTATTGTGATTTGATGATAATAAAAATAAAAAAGAAGAAAGTAATAAAAAAAGAGAAGGAAGGGGATTTGGTTGGTTGCCTTCTCATTTTTATTTCCTCTTTTTTATTTTTGGTCCAAAGAAAAAAAAGATTTTTTTTTCCAGAAAAAGTTTTTTTTTTTTTAATCACAATAGGAGCATTTTATGCTGGTTGTACAAATTTGGTCGTTGGATTGTTGTTTTCATTTTCAGGAATTCTCTAAATTAACTGGAGTATTGCACGTTGAATAGCATTTTTAGTTTGAGTTTAATCGAATTCAAAATTCTTGAGTTTTAAAATAAATAATATTTTAATCCTAAATTTTCAGATGTACCTTTTTTTGAAGATGTGCAAATTGACTAAAGAAGAGCTCAATCCAGTGTAATAGATATCTATCAATAGTTTTCAGTAGGTTGTTGTTCAAAATCCACAGTTTTTATAAAGAATATGAGAGAATTGTATGCCTAATTGGGATTATTTTGGAATATCTGCTTTTTGGCAGTTATTTAAACAATTTCTTCAATGCCAATTATTCCTTCTTGACACATTTTTCTAATTAGGAAAAAGTGTTGATTGTTTAAACAATATTTATGAACAAATTCACAGTTTGACCATTTTTCAATGATAATTTTTTTTGCGGAATGAGCTAAAAAAATCAAGGTATATAAAATACATGTCTCAATAAAAAAATGGTCTTATTCGTGGAATAATGTTAAAAATGTGAATTTGTTTATAAATATTGTTTAGATAATTACCAGTTGTTGTTAATTTGAAAAAAATGACAACAAGGAGTCATTGGAAAGACATTTTTGGTTGATTCTGCGAAAAAATAGAGCCTATTTATTGTGACATACGAAAACTGTGTATTTGTTTATAAAAATTGTTTAAATAATTGCCAAAAAGCAGATTTTTTTAATTACCAAAATCAGGCATACATTTCTCTCATATTCTATGTGAATACTTTGAATTTCAAACAACTAATCATTGCGAATCACATAAAATGGCTTTTGTTCATTAATTTGTTTAAAACATTATAAGCTATTTTGTTCTCACTATTACCTACTTAAAAATATTGCTAGATAGTAATTTCACTGACTTAAGCTCTTCTTTAATCAATTCGAAAATCTTAAAAAAGCTACATTTGAAAAGTTAGGATAAAAATATTGTTTATTTTGTTGTTAAATAACAAATTTTGGTTTAGCCAAATCAAAATTTCCGCACCGACTCGATATTCCCGAAAGCCTTACGGTCATTAAAAAAAAAGTCAAAATCCATTGAAAGTTAGGTTTGTAGACAGACTTTGTTCCACAATTTGGAAGGATTTTGTAAGGCACAGAATACGAATTTGGGGTCAAAATTAAAAACTTCCAAAATTTTACTCAAATTTTGGACATTTTATTAAATTGGTAGATTTTCATGAAACTCAATACGAGGGAGGTTTTTGGGGCACAGTAAACAAATTTCGGGTAAAAATTGAAAAATTCCAAAAATTTTCTCAAAATTAAAACAATGTGCTCAAATTTTGAAAACTTTATTAATTTGGTAGATTTTCATGAAACTCAGTACGAGGGGGGCTTTTGGGCCACAGCAAAGAAATTTGTGGTGGAAAATTAAAAAATGTTACTCAATTTCAGAAAATTTTATTAACTTGGTAGATTTCCATTAAAGTTAGTACAAGGGGTTTTCGGTACACAGGACAGGAATTTGGAGTCAAAATTCAAAAATTCAAAGATGTTACTGAAATTTGTAAAATTTCAATAATTTAAACGATTTTTACGAAAAGCAGAACGATGGGGGGCATTTGGGTATCAGAATACAGATTTGGGGTCAAAATTCAAAAATTTCACTAAATTTTTGAAACTTTTATGAATTCGGTAGATTTCCATGAAAGTTAGTACAAGGGAGAGGTTTGGGGCACAGAACACGGATTTCGGGTCATAATAAAAAAAAATTTACTCAACTTTTGAAAAATTTATTGAAATAGTTTGTTCCTACAAAAGTCAGTACGAGGGCGGTTTTCGGGACACAGAAGAAGAATTTAGAGTCAAAATTCGGAAATTAAAAAATGTTAATAATTTGGTAGATATCAATGAAATTCACAATGAGGGAAGTTTTCGGGGCACATAACACAAATTAGGGGTCGATATTCCAAAACTCCAACATTTTCTTAAATTTTGAAAATCTTGTTAATTTCGTAGATTTCTATGAAAGTCAGTGCGAAGGGGGGTTTCAGCGCACAGAACATGAATTTTGCGTCAAAATTCCAAAATTCTACTTAAATTTTGAAAATATAATTAACATGGTAGATTTCTATGAAAGTCAGTACTATGTGAGAGTCTAATATTCTTACGATTTCTTCCAATCAGATATATTAGTTTGCATTTTCATAGTCACTATACGACTTTTTCTAACCGTACCTCGATGATCCCTAATTTCGTATATTTTATTACAATTATGGATATTGCTAAGGTCTGGAGCATAATGGACCTTTTTTTGCATAAGTGTTCGAATTGTGAGACAGGACTTCTTTATTGATTATCGATCAACCACGTCACGCGAAGGCCCAGGCCTAGACGAAGAAGTGGGTAGAATAGCCGATGCGGTTTCAATCCCCCTGTTAGCTCGGGTTGAGTCTTTAAACCTTTCTGATAGGTCTTGTTTTAACAGCAGTAGTTTTGATTATAAAATCCATATCCCTATCATCTAATATAGGTGCAGCGGTGTAATGTACCGTTGGAGATGCGGTGACTTCAGTTTTAGTTTTAGTTTAGTTTATTTACGGTTTACACCTTTTGAACATTGTATTACATAATGTTATACATATGAGATTTAATTAAAAAGAGAAAAAATATATATATAAATAGAGTATTCTATACAGATCAGTGCACATACCAGGAGTGAATACATAGTGGATTAAAATATAAACATTATATAGTAGCCTAATCCATGTAATAGAACGCCTTGATTAATGCAATAAATTCACTGAGAGATTGACTGAATATATCAGTATCATGTGATATTTTGTTTATTGAATTAACTGATGTACAAATAGATGATAATGTGGTATGCTTTCCATAGTCAGTTCTAGGGTCAGGTACACGAAATATTTCACCATCTGGTCGAAGTGATCTAGATGGTATTTTGAATGGAATTTGTTGCAATAATTGCGGGCAGTCTATGACATTATTTAGGATCTTGTATAGAAATATCTGTCCAGCTTGAAAACGTCTACATTCCAGGGATTCTAGATTCATCATTTCAGATACAGTTCGAAGGTAATCAGTCTCTCTCTTAATTCTGAGCTTAAACGCTAATACCCTCAAAAATCTATTTTGTATGGATTCAATTTTATCCTTGTATACAATTTGATACGGAGCCCAAATTCAAGACGCATATTCTAAAATTGGACGCACTATTGATAAAAATAGAGTTTTTAATGTTGAGGTTCGGCGAAAATCTATAGACATTTTGAGTATGAAACCTAATATTTCAAAGTATCAGCCTTGCGGGAGAATGAGATAACAAAGCATTTACTTTCATTAAAAGACATATTATTCTCTCTACACCACTGACAAATGTTGTCTATATCTTGTTGCAAGAGTTCCGCGTCGTTAATTGTTTTTATAACACAATAAAGTTTTAAATCATCAGCATAGAGTAAGAGTTTTGCAAAAGTTACAACGGGAGTAATATCATTCATAAAAATTATAAACAATATGGGACCCAGATGTGATCCTTGAGGTACTCCAGAGCTAGGGAAGAATTCTTTAGATAAAAACTCATTAATTTTCACGAATTGGTTCCTGTCCTTGAGGTAGCTGCCAAACCATCTTAACAGTGGGCCAGTGATCCCATAAGCTTTCAGTTTACTTAAAAGTAAATCGTGATCAACACGGTTAAACGCCTTTTGCAGATCAGTGTAAATAGAGTCTACTTCAAAACCAGATTCCATATAATAAGTGATATATTCTTTGTAAATCGTAAGATTAGTAAGTGTAGACCTCTTCGAGCGAAAACCGTGTTGCTCATCAACCAGTATATGTTTGAAAGAGTTCTGTAAAGCATCAGCGATAATGTTACCTAGAATTTTGGCAGCAAAATTCAGAATTGAGATAGGTCTGTAATTAGTAATGTTTTGCCTGGGACCAGACTTGTATATTGGAGTCAATACAGCGACCTTCCAGAGCTTGGGGCACAAACCTGTGCACAGAGACTGATTATAAATGACACTCAAAGGTTCAGAGAGAACTGAACAGCAATTAATATAGAACACTGGAGGTATTCCATCAGAACCTGCACCTTTGTTTGGGTTCAGATTCGTCATTTTTTCATAAACTAATTGTGGGAATATTTCTACAGTTGAGAGATTAACATTGTAATTGTGATCAGTCCGATAATCTATCGGATCATAATTTAAATGAACTGACTGAAAATAATCAGCAAAAGCATTTGCTATTTCTTTACAGTCTGTCGTTTCAACATTATTGTGAATTATGGTTGTTGGGGTGGCGCTTCTTTCTTTAAACAAATTAGATTTTTTAATTCCCTGTTAAACCATCTTCGGTATTTAGAAGAAAAAACCTTTTTGATTGGGACGAATTTTTGTATTATAAAATTTAAATGATAATAGAGGTGTTCAACTGACGTTTCGATATTCTCATTTTGCAACTGTTCATTCCAGTTTACTTCGGCAAGATATTCTAGTATACGCGGATAATTTCCTTTTTCAAAATCATACTTTAAATAAACTTCTTTTTTAGTAGAGGAATCTTCATGTAATAGAAAATTTATTTCTAAAGGTGGATGAAAGTTGTCACAACGACTCAGCGGATCAATTACAATTTCGACACTAGAAGATATAATATTTGAAAATGCCAAGTCTAAAAGATTATTGTTGAAATTTTGAACATGATTTACTTGATTGAGGTTCAAAGAACCATAAGTTCCAGCTATAATTTCGGCCGCATTTAATATTGCACCTCTAACAGAGGTTTGTTTGTCTATCGAAACACCCATATTATCATTTTGCCAACAAATTCCAGGTAAATTGTAATCACCTAAGAATAATCATTTTGCAATAGGGTATGAACTGATTACCTCCTGAATTGTTGCAGTGTGTTTGGAAAAAGTGTCGATTGGTGAGGCCGGAGGTATATATATAGAACTTATCAAATAATCCCTATGATCGATATTAATTTTAACAAAGATTTGCTCCACTGAACTTTCTGATATAAAAACCTGAGTACTAGATATCGCTTTATTTACAGCTATCAAAACACCACCGCCTCTTACGTACAAACTCGTGCTTGAGTTTCTATCTCTCCTATAGATGCAGTAATTTTCGAGGCCTAATTCGGAATCAATGATGCCTTTATGGAGCCAAGTCTCTGTCAAAACTATAATGTCCCAAAAATTCGAAGACACAACCGTAAAATTTCGAAGATCTTGCAGTTTCGTTCTCAAACCTCGAACATTCTGGTAATAAACAGAGATTTTAGCCAAAGACGATTTTAATTTTCTTGAAGAAGAGGTTTTACGTTTTTTGAAATTTTGGTATCCACAATCGTTGGTGTTCCGTTGACAAAGCGAATAATTTTATTTGTTTGGCCTTTATCTCGAAGTTCCTGAAGCTCAGCTTTTATTTTCTTATAATAGTCCCTTTGCATTTGAGTTTGGTCACCATAAAAAGTATAGGGGCCATCGTATTTGGATTTTCCACGTAAAAATTGAATAGCATCTTTAGCTTCCATGAAAATTACTTTAATTGGGCGGCACGATGCATCCGTTTTCTTACCCACCCGGTATATTTTTAAGCCTTCTATTGACATGTTCAATTTATCAAAGGCATCTGACAGTTTCGATTTATCATCAAGAATTCTGGATTCTGATGTAGTTCCTCGAGATTTTGGCACTCCATAAAAAATAATATTTTTCGATCTTGTTTGCCGACCCAAAACCTCTTTGACGACATCATGAGCCTCCGTGGACGAGCTTGTACTTTCTAAGTCCGTCAAAGAAGATTCTACATTATCTATCCTTGTTTTGAGATTTTTTACTGTTAAATCTGTAGCTTCTTGACGACTAGTAACTACATCCAACTTTCTCGATATGTCTTGTAAAGAGTTATTAAACTCGTCTTTATTTTTGGCAATCTCCTCTTTTATTGCTTGAAGGTTTTTTTTAAGTAATGTTGACATCATAGCTTCCAGGTTGTCAACAGACGCAGAAGGAATCGGTGCTGTAGGTTTAGACGAGCAACATTTTGAGATTACGCCACTCGGGGATATTCTGTATTTCTTAGCACAACCATCGTGAAAACGAGTACCACAGCTGGTACAAGTGACTCCGTGCGTGCTTTGCTACCACAGTGGGGACATAAGGATTCTGATGTACCGACTACAAGACTGGAGTTATCTTTTGAGTTAGGCATCATGAAGCGAGTCCAGGTTGATGTTTTCACTCTGAACAATACTAGTAGTCCCAGCAAATACCTTGTTTCACAACAACCAGCCAAAATAATATTCCAATTACTGGATAATAAAAGCAGGAAAAGATCCCAAATCCTTGCAGTCAACGATAGTTAAAGGCTCACTCCCCATTAAACAGTATAAACAACACATAAGGTTTATTGTGAAGTTGTAGGATGTTTTTGGGATAGGCAATATTTCACACAAAAGAGTTGAGTTTCCACTCGTTTACCACCAATTTTCACTCACATAACAGTTATTCACAGTAGTTCCACTAATTGGACCACATGTTTGAAACAATAGGCAATAACAAACGTTTTTCACTACAGCGAAGAACTTGAATTTCCACAAATTTATCAGACCGACACCGAACCGTCAACCGATCGAGCGGCCATTTTTCCTTTTTTTTGACAAACAAATTTTTCTAGGTATACATTGACAGAGTAGCGCTAGCACGTTGCATTTGAATCCTCTGAACGCTATGACTATTGCAATAGCAAGGTAATCTATGTAGTGTACCCAGTTAGTCGCATGTTCACTCCAGGTACGTATTTGTCTGTCCTTACTGACTTTATCTACTGCGTTCTCGATGTCATCGACCGATTGCTTTAGATTGTTTAAATTGAAGGGCCTAATTTCCTGAGCTGGCGGTATTAACTTATCTTTAATAGAATCTGGTTGATCATCAGTATATGGTACCGATAAGTTCTTTGTATAGCTTATTTCTTTGACAAGAGTATTCATTGAACTTAATTTCAATACAATATTCAATCCGTTCAGTATACATTTGTCTTTGCTTACAATTTTCGTTGGACCCTGAATTTTAATTTTATCGTGTCCCGACTCACACAGCACATAAACATGAGTTAGCTTACGGGGGATCAAAATACATCCATTCGTAAGTGGGATAAAAGCAATGTTAATGATTTCGAAGGGGGAATATTTACATTCGTCACTGATATTTTTTACATTCTTTCTTAATATGCTATTTTCACAACTATGCGTTTCTGACATCAAGTCAGTGGGTTGCATTCGTTTGCACATTTTAATTACGCTATAGTTTTACAATTGTCGGAAGATATTCTGTCGGTCGCTACGTATGTTGTGTGTCCCTATCTCATTAGTAGATATTCGTAGTCTGCAATTATTGCCAGGAAGACAGAACCGATTGGTTTGGGAATAGGTATTAAATGTTTAATTTCGTGAGTCTCTGTTTCTCGAATAGTAATATAAATGAAGTAGACAAACCGATTCTTTAAAATAGCCACGTTAATTGTTGAGATGTCGATAATATGTTGAAAGTTAGACTTTTCCAAAGGGATGGTGTATTTAGTGTTGAATTTATCTTCAAACTCTTCCATTTCGCTCATTAGGATTCTTGGTGTTAGAAGTTGAGGTTGAATTATTCCAGTTTTCCCGTCATTTATTGCATCTATCAATAAGTTAATATCTTCACTCAACTCATCGACTATCATCATGCAGATCGTCATTTGATTTGAAATCGCGATACTTTGGGTGGTTCGGTTTGTTCCGTTCGCCAGCTGGTTCAGGCGGTTAACGTTCTCCTGACTATGTAAATCGAGAGTCTTAAAATCATTAGATGCTGAGTTTAACAAGAGTTTAATAATTCTAGTTTGATTGGATATGCGTTGTGACAATATTTTATGGCTGTTAAACAATTTATCAAGTTCCTCGTTAATGTAGGTAATATCCTGTGAGCTGAGAGTTCCGAAAAGTGTTTTTGTAATGTCACCTACAAAATTCAAAAATTCTCTTTTAACACGGATTCTACCTAATAGCTGGTCCAGTAGATTTTTCTGGTTTTCTAAACGCTCTATACGCGAGTTGATCAGTTTGAGCTCAAATTTTCCAGGGCAGTCATTTCAGAGGTTTGACGCGGTCGCATAAACGTGTCGCAATGAGACGAATCTTTCCTCTTTATTATCCGTACCTACTCCAAGTATGAGGCTCCAAGTTTCGTAATACAGAATAGCTTGCCCCAGTTCTTCTGAATAGATAATTACTCCATACGGGTTAATTGTAGTGACTTCCGCTTCAACTGCACTTCGTAGCCACAAGAGGAATAGTGTTAAATTCAGCTGAAAAATTATTGGTAATGAGGCATAAGTTGATTAGCGTGTATCCTAGTTCGCTTGTCGTTATTAAGTACAGTGTAGTAGCTGTTTTCTTATTACTCTACAATTATTGCTAGTCCTTTCCATGAAGGAGAGAGTTTGTTATCTTGAAGGTTGTTAATAAGTTTGACAAGATCTCCGGGTTCATAGATTCCGTGCGGTATGGCAATTCTCGAGTCTTGCAGTATTATATACTTTAGTTTCTGTGTCTCTATTTTCTCCTTAGCTTTCTTGAGGTAGTGTTCATGCCTACGCTTCCATAGGTCGAGTAGCTTTTCATACTTGACGCTAGGTGTTGTGCTTAGCATTGAGGGCAGATTGGCCTCTCTTCCAAAGGTCAGTTGGAAGGGTGATTATCCTGTACCGTCATGCTTCATAGTGTTGTAGGCCATGCCATTTCTTGTATTTAAATATTCCAGCCAAAGCAAAATTTTTTGTTAAATAATAAAATCCATGACTTTTTTCATTTAACTTACTACGCGGAAGTAATTTATAACCTGTTAAATAAGGGAAGGAATTGTTAATGATGCTATATACTGTGACAGGGTAAAGTTTGACTTACCTGTCACTTCAAAGTGATATCCGCACTAAATGTTTTTTTTTTTGAGATTTTGAATCCATCGAGACCAAGAGCGGAAGTCACCTCGGCCAGGAGCACTCGTCAGAGATTGTCCATTTAGATTATTTACTCCGTAAATTCTGCTTTCATGTACCTAACCTCCATCTGTCAAAACCGAGATCAAAGACAACAACTACAGGAGCCAGGGAAGGGTCGTCCGATCAGAGGTTTACTAGGAGTTTCCAAAGTATCAATCACCAACCATGGCCCAAACATCCCACGTTCCCATGGTTACCGGCTTAAATCCAAAATGGCGGGCCATGAACGCTCCATATCACTAGCACCGTATCTGCTCGTCATCCCCACCAGTCCTTGAGCGCCATGTCAGCAAGGCGTGACGTCACTCGAACATCAAGTTCAAGAAAGCCAAGGGTGGCTAGGTGCAGCAAAGGGTTCCTTGGAGTTAGGCAACGCACCCTGAGTCAGAGATCCGCAACCAATCATGGTTTTACTACTCTACGCCGCCATCTTCCTGATCAATACAAGATGGCGGGCCTCGAAATGTAGTAGTGGCCTTGTTCCTGATCTCCATCTTTCACTATCCAGCGGTATACTTCACGATACCCGATATACGATACCAGCTATTGACTCCATGACAACCAGGGCTGAGCCGCTACGTCAGAGGATTACCAAGGATTCGGGCACGCTGGAAAAGCTGTTTTGGTTCATGCAAAGCAACCAGTAGAGACTACCTTATCACCATGGTTAATCTGCAAGGAACACTAAGTACCGCCATATTGCCTCCAGATGTGACGTCACATTGAGTAAACCACGATTAACGACCGGAAACTTGACAAGAGCGGCCTCAACGGTCATTGGCTGGACATCAATTGGACTTCAACTTCGAGATTCGAACGTGCAGGGAACGACTACCGAAAATGTGCATTGTAATTGTAAAACTCGGTAACTTACGTATATTGTTAACCTAGAATTTAGTTAGGGTTAGGTCTCCATGGAACTTTTCATCTAACATAAAGGTATTCAAGTACCTATGAAAGGTTCCATGAGACAAAACGTCCGAAATGCGCGAAAGGTCTCATTTAAGCTTATGCGCATGCGCGCTTGCGTCTGGCCGAGGTTAGGTTATTGGCGCGTCAGGACATAATTATTATAAATCCACAAGGATAGATCCGCGTAAAATTATTTAACCGGCCTCATGCGATGTTCCGTTCTCATTCCTTATTTTTGAATTTTCTCGCCAAACTGTAGTTGGAAATTTTCCAAGATTCATGAAACCTTCTCTTGTTAAAGTTTCATGAATCTTGAGATTTATGTTTAGATTAAGAGTCGTTTATGAGGAATTGTACATTATTCGTATTAAATTGCGGCAAATAGTTCATAATTTTAGTCAGTAACAGTTTAGTTCACAGTCCCTCTACTAGGCGCGGTAGTTTGAAACTCGGTAAACGTCGTGTTTCTATCTAAGTTTTAGGATTTAGTGTAGAAATCGTGATTTTAGGTGCCGATAGGATTTATGTTAATGCTGCGCGAATATTGTCAGGGGATATTGTCACACCTTTAGTCAACGATGAAACTTTGGTTCACAGCTTTACCGATGGTTGCGCTGACTCGAGGTTTGTGAATACGCCTTCATGCGAGCGCCCTTCGAGTTCACGGTCTTGGTGCGTCGCATGGAGGCGTTCACTTTTGTTCTTGGTCTTGTTTGGGCTACACGTGCCACGTTTATCCACCGGACTCCTGTCGAAAATTGGAGTAGTTAAAAGATTGAAGTAATTAGAAACATTGAAACAGTGACAAAGGCTCGATTAAAATTGGGATTATTGGATTTTGGAATTTTGAGTTTACCGATTACCTGGATTATTTCGGATTACAGATGTCAGAGGTAACTCCTTTTTCTAATTTGGCAAGCGAAGCGATGGGGTGGGCTGCTTGACGCCATGGGTCCTGTAGACCTGCTCGCAGCCGGCCCACTGCTTGGCTTGCCCCTCTAAGAGTGCCCCGTTTCCTTTTTTTTCTCTTGTTTTTTTTTCTGAAGTTAGTTTTATTTTTGGAATGCCAACTAGAGTCAGTGCGCAACCGGGATTCTTATATAAAGTTTTTTTTTCTCTTGTGAGTTTCGCTCTGATCGGTAGATAAATGGCGAATATGGTTATCCTTGTCTCCGACCACGTGGCCAGGCCGTATGTGTTCTTGGGCTATTGTAACTTCCGGTTTACAGGTGAGGTCTTGTTTACGGGTCAGGAATTGCTACAAAGGAAAAATCGCTACTAAATATAGGATAATTGTTAACGCCCCTTTGATATTCGCTTGTTGCAATAAATATCGACTCTGTCGTACTATAAGGAAGAAAATGGCCGTTGTGATTATTAAGAACCACCCCTGGGATTCCTTGCTCTTCTAGCTTCTTCTTTTAGGCTTTCAGGTTATATAAGATTTTTTTTTACATTTTATAATTTCATCGAGAAATTCTGCCGGGTCACGATCATCCTCCTTATCTCGCTACAGGGGCCTGCCTGGCGCCCAGGTTTGCAAATAAACCATATACGTATACCCATGTATATACGTATACGGATACGTATATACATGTGTATACGGTACACGTAAACCGCCATTGACGGGTGGATATAAACCACTATCGCAATACAAATTCATGAAACAATAATTGTACAATTAACGGTTGAGTAAAACTACCTTGTCTTTTTCAATTATTTAAACGCTTTTTTCATACAAATACACAGTTTGACAATGTCTGAATAAACTGCCCTAATTTTTTTTTTTGGCGGAACAAACTGAAAATATCTTTCTAGTAACTTCGTTCTGTCATATTTTTTGAACTAATAATGACTGTTTATTATTTCTACAATTTCTATGAATAAATGCGATTTTTCCAGTGAACGTTCTTTTTTTTTAAGTGAAGATGTATTTCGACGCGAGCGCGTCGAGTTGATACATGCGTGCGAATAAAAAAGCCGCGCGGCTGAAATAAAATCTTCGTTTTTTGTTAATAAAGAGCTATTGTAAATAAATATTTCGCTGGAAAACGTATTTACACCTTCATGAACAGCTTTCATGCTGGCGCTTTTTTGTTGCTAAAAATAGGGTTGACTCACCATGAATTTGAAGATATGCATGTATGATTTTCACTTTTTTTTCAGGTAGAAATTCATAACTTTTAAATCAACAAAAAATTGTATATGTTATTTACTCTTGCCAATGTGGAACATCATAAAGAGTATTTTATGCGAATTACACCGGAAAATTCTAAAAATTGGCTGAATGACGGCTAGTTGAAGTTAAGAAAAATTTTTCATAAAACACGAGTCTTTTGGGGTCACTGCGAAAATTGCAAAAGGTACAACTTTTTTGCCCAAAGAGAAAGATGTGGGATCAAATTTTCTGTACGAAATAAATCAAATTAAATTCTGATTTTTTTCTGAAGTTCCTATGGGCTAAAGCCGTTGAACGAGAAAAATTTATAGGCGTTCATAGAATCTGGCCCATCAATAAAAACCACATTTAAAATGCATGATGTATCAACATACGATGGTGTACTTAAAATTCAATGTAATCCTGTGTTTCTTGTTTTAGAGTTGAGCTCACAGTCCAAGTGGTTGCCTAATGATGACCCTAATCCTAGCCTACATCGCTCTGGACCATATTCATCTTCTACTGGCAGACATTCTCTAGATCCAGACACGACTCTTTCTCTCGCCTTGCCTTATTATTCTGCCAGGTCTTCACCACCTGCTGAGCCATCTCTTCGTGACAGGTCAAGGTCACCTCTTCGTGCCAGGTCCAGGTCTCCTCCTCCCAGGCGACAGTTTGGAAAAGTACTTGGATATAAATTTGAAGATATGGCATTTATTCGACTTATTCCTCACAACCATCCGAATCAGATATTCAAACTTCGAAGATTCGTTTTTCCTTCCGGTACGCGAATTGGAGTGAAGGCAAGAAATCATGCCCTCAATTCTATGCCAACTGACGAGCAAATTGTATTATCAACGTTCAATGGCGACGTCTGTGCCATATTGGAAAAATCTTCAACGGGAAATACATTTCTTTGTGGAATATATATACCTGTTCTTGTGCGGTCAAAACGGGCTAAAATAAACATGAAGAGCGGCGCAGTTGAAGAATTGACCACAAAAGAAATTGCGGAATGTCCCATAATCACCAAAAGACCAATCAAAGAAAGCTACAAAATAGTACGTGTGTAAACCACAATTCTTCACACCGTTAATAAATAAAAAACGCGCGCGTCTATCAGATCTGGCGTTTTGCGCTGGGTCTTCATGCTTACCCCACGTTTATGCATCGACCTTTTAAAATAAAAGGTCATTTGAAACCATTTACGTCTGCAATTACGTTTGTTTACATTTTACAAATGTTTCGAAGAAAAATCCATCCAACCACCTGAAATATCAGAAATTTCATACCACATGATATTATGTGATTTCAAATAAGTTCGATAATTTTTTTTCATTTTGAGTTCACTTGCTAACTTTTTCAATTGCGAAACCATTCAGTTTACAATACGTAGTTCTAAAATATTTTAGTCGAAAAATGTTCTATTTCAAAAGTACATTTTCAATTTAAATAATTTTGAAGTGCAGTTCAGATGACTTAATATGTAGTTTTTGTTGTCTTTTGCAATTGAATTTTATTGTCGATTCATGAATTTTAAATTATAGTTGGTAATTTTTCCGGGAAAAGACATTCCCTTCTGTTTCGCAGTTCAAAAGTAAATCTTTGTATGACTGACATCGTTAAAACCATTTTTTTGAAGAATGCATTTTTTTAAACAAATAACTATATTTTACGATTGTTTATACATGATTGATTAAACTTTAACCATTTTAATTTCCTAAATCATAGAAAACTTTTCCTTTCCAGAGACATAATTTGATTTTTGTTTAAAATCCGAAACTTTTTAGAACAAATTTTCGAAGTTCAACAACTAATAATATAAATTGATTTATAAACAATTGAAAAAATCGGAATAGGAATTTTATTTTTGATTGGAACTTTTGTTAAAGCTCCTTCGATTTTTACGGTTACATACTCATCGATTCTCTCGCGCTTGGCGCTCCGATAAGTTGTGTAAAAATTGCGATTTTTGACTATATTACGTTGTACTCCATTGTATTAAATGTATGATTTGATCCTTTATGTACATCGAACCTGGTGTGCTTATTCATATGATGCAAAATAAAGTGAAAATTTTATTCTTTATCATTATTTTATTTTAGTTAATACACATATATTTTTACATTCTCATGAGAGAAGGTATTAGACTTGTGTAAAATTTACCCCCTCCCCCACTTTTTGTCAAATGTTAAAGTTTTAAGACCCTCTGAACCCGAAAAAAAGGTTTTTACGAAACCCTATCTATATGAGAAGGTCCCCTCAAAGCCGAAGGAGCCTTAACAAAAGAGAATTCACAATCACCATATGACAGTTGTCGATACTTTGAACTTTAATTTCAAAGGTATGTGCACAAGTATTTAGGAAATACAAATACCGAGCGCGCAGCGCAAGGTAAATACATTATCGAGCGCGAAGGGCGAGATCTAACAGACGCGCGCCCCAGGTGCGCTGAAACTTGCGAGCCGCGTGCGCAAGGCGCGATTAGAATGTCCCTGCGCAGCGGGCAGATTTTTGTAAACTAAAAATGTTCAAGAGAAACTACGCTCATAGATATTACATTTTTATGTGCCCTCTCCCTTAAATTATGTTACAAAATATATTAAGTGATAAACATATTTTATTCGACAATACTTGCTTATTTGATAATAATGATTCATATTTAATTTTTATGATTAGAAAAATAAATAGGTTATGCTGAGATTAAAAAAAATGGTTCAAGATATATAGGGGCACGTCAGTCTGGCCCATTCGAGTTTTTATTTTTGTTAAGTAATGCAATGTCATGAATTGTATTATGGTTAGGGCACTAAAGGCCTGTTCTCAGTTGCGTTCCATCTCAAAAATTAATAAAAGTGCACTATAATCTTCTATTTAAATTTTCATTTATTGTCGTTGAAAACCAGAAGGGCGATTATGTATTTTTTCCACTTTGACTTCTATCTCCACTTTTTCGAAATGTAGGTCGTCTGTCTTTTTTATAGAGTCGTATTTAGGGTGTGGCACTGTGGCAGGAGGCATGGCACTTGCTCTGGGCGCACTTGAAGGGAGCGTCAAAGTGTCTTCCGTCAGAGCTAGTTTAATTTCTTTAAATAATAACTTAAAGCACGCATATGCGAAGCGATCATTCAAATTTGCCGCTTATATTTTTTAACCAAGGTGGAAGGCAAAATATGCTCCTACCCATAGTGCCATGCTTGTCTCGAATCTTGAGCTCTGATTGGTTGAAGTTAGAACTTTATGAATGAAATAAATAAAGCGCCAAACTCAATATTACAGCGCTCTCTGTTCTTGCGCAGGCGAAAAAGATACATTTGTTGAGTAGAATTTTGGTATTTACCAATATTGGGACTTTTGTACTTTTCCTTGCCTATTTTAGAAATCGGAGAATTTTCTATTTAAGATTTCCTCACTCACAAACTTCGTATCACATAACTATATAAATTAAATTAATAATGGCTCCAAATTTCTAATAAAATCACTTTTTATTAGTTTTATTCGAAACCACAATGTTATGAGTCTATAACGCCACTTGAAAAGTGAGCGTCAGATAACCCTTTACAGAACGGTGTCAGCTACTGACAGATTATTAGTTACGAACGCCGCCACACTGATAGATTACTAGTTCCACAAATGGCAACTCAGTAACGCACAATGTATTCTCTACACAGAAAAAGTACGTCCTGTAAAAACCGTAGAATTAGTCTAGAATTCTTGGACGGGTAGCAAAATTTTGGAGATCTTGTATGAGTTTTAATAAAAGATTTCAAAATTTCAATACTAAATGCAAACGAGTCTTGTAATTCTTGATGATAGTGTAGGAAAAAGAGTTCTGTATTTCCTATACAAAATTTCAGTAAGAAGCCAAATTCAGTCCACGACGAATTGTAGAAAAGGTGTGAATATTTTTAATTCGGTTCGAAAGAATTTGTATAAATTCCTGAAGTGAAAAATAGCGCGCTAGTATTACAGGAAGTCCTAGTCTAGTCTGTGGAAATATATCTGCGATGGTTATAGAATATTAACCATTTATTTTTTTCTCTCCATATAAAATTTCAGTGTGAGAAACTATTATCTTAATTTTACATGGAATTCGAGTAAGTTTCAACACGGAAAAAACTGAGATTTCTATTAGAACCAATTTTTGGTTCCAAAGGAGCTGCAACAAAAAGGAACCTCGCTCACTGAAAAGGAACCCAAAATGATAAGTGGTTTCTAAATGAACCCACAGTATGGATCCAAATGGTTCTAATAGAGTGTTTTGGTCACTTCTGCCTTAACTCACTTAAAATATTTTACAAGTTAATGATGCATATTTTACTTTATAATTCGAATTTAATAATATTGCACTGGAAAAAATGTAATGAAGAAACTAAAATCGTTGACATTAGATATCCTTGAAAGGAAGATATCGCAAATGAAATTTGACAGTTTTTAAGGTTATGTTGAAAATCCGATGTTTGCCACTGCGCATGTGCTGAAAAGCGCTGGACTATTTAAAATGATGTAATGTATACTTGCAATATTAGGTTAATATTAAATTTTTTAAAGAAGCTACGTATTTCTATCATTCAATTTGATTTGTTTTCAAAAAGAATATAAAACGTTTGTGACTATTTAGCTGTATTACTATTCATAGTATTTATTGATTTCAAATAGGCCCGGGCTTTTCAGCACATGCGCACTTGAAAACCCCGGCACCCGGCGATGGCCATCTATCGGATATCAACGAACTAAAAAAGAACCCTTAATAAGAGTTCCTTTAGAGCCTAAGTTCTAAATAATGCCAGTTTTGACTTGAGCCGTACCATTACTGAACCCCCAGTTTTTTTGTGAAAGCTCAATATATGAAAATCAAGTTATTTCTTTATTTTCGAGTTTTATAAAACAATTATTATTTCCATTCAAATAATATCTCAATGTAAGAAAGGTTAGGTTATCTCACTTTCATAAAAAATGTCCAAAATTTAAATTTTGCAACTTGATGTTTTTGTGTATTATAAAAACAGAAAACAATATAAAAAGTCATTTGCAGGTTGTACGAGATGGATGACTGTGGATGAAAAATAAAAAAATCAAAGTTATAGAACGATGGTTTTGTTTTAATATGAATTCTTTCTCTCTGAGTAATTTCTAAAACATTCGCTTAAACATATGAAAGTATGAAATTCGTCTCTCCAATTCATTTAGCATTCTTGAAACTATCTCTTATCAAATGTAAATATCTCAGAAGGACAAAGTCGACGTCTTTAAGAGATAACAACTATATTGTATATTATATAAGCTAATGTAGCAGTGGAATATTAATTAATTACATTGTTGATCAAATTAATAATTAATACATTAATCAGTTTGTCCTTTAATTAGAAAAGATGAAGATTCTCTGTACTCTGCTCTCATCCTTGGCCGTGATCCTGAATTCTATTGGTGAATATAATAACATATCTATAATTTAGGTGAATAGCTTTTAAGCTTTAGGCAAATCAGAATTTTTGTGATTTAATGCGCACTGACAAATTTTACACGTACCAAGTGACGTGTCAACGGGAATTTTCACCGAGTGCGTAAATACTACGGAAATCAAATGATTCTGATAATTACAGGGTTTGTATAAAAAGTTTTGGGAAAAGTTGCGGAAAAATAGATTTATTTCAGATATTACTACAAAACCTTAAAATTCTTCAAAGTACATCCCTTGAGCGTCGACATACGTTTGCCGGCGGCTTTTACACGACTCTAAGGCTCCCTGGTAGGCGGATTCCGGAAGGTCCTTAAGGGTACGCGTGCAAGCTTCTTTAACGGTACTTAGGGTCCCATGGTGGTGTCCTTTGAGGGAGAATTTCATTTTTGGAAATAAAAAAAAGTCTGCTGGGGCCAAGTCGGGACTGTAAGAGGGTTGAGGAATCGTCTCGACTCCGTTTTTCGTCAGATTCTCGGTCACTTTGGAGCAGGTGTGAAATTTCAAATTGCATCACGACAATGCACCCAGCCACACCTGCTCCAAGGTGACCAACTACCTGACGCAAAACGGCGTCGCGACGATTCCCCAACCCCCTTAGAGTCCCGACTTGGCCCCAGAAGACTTTTTTCTATTCCCAAAATTGAAATTCTGACTCAAATGACACCACCATGTGACCCTAAGTGCCGCCAAAGAAGCCTGGACGCGTATCCTTAAGGACCTTCAGGAATCCGGCTACCAGGGGGCCTTCAAATCGTGGAAAAGCCGCTGGCAAAAGTGTTTCGACGCTCACGGGATGTACTTTGAAGAAGTTTAAGGTTTTGTAGTAATATCTGAAATAAATATATTTTTCCAAAACTTTTCCTGATACTTTTTATACAAACCCTGTATTTTCTGTAAAAGATAACGTAACCTTTCACTCATGACCGTTTGAAATAACCTCGAATGTTTTAGCTTGTATTTTAGACTCTTTTCTTTTACTTTTCTTTCACTTCTCACTCACTTCTTCCTCCTTGCTGACACTTTACGTGCCGCTCGTCGGTGTACAATAAAGTAGTATTTTACTGCCGCTCGACGGGCAGGAAAAGAGCGCTTATTCTGCCTATTTCAGATAAAAATGTTTTTTAGTTTTGGCCTTTCGTCTTGCAAGTAAGTGGTTGTTAAATTAAGAAGTCCTTATTTCCAATACGTCAATGAATTTCACCATATATCATGGCCTCTTCAAGACTGTAACACGTATAAGAGTACATAGCAAAAAAATTGTTGTTATAAACCCCAATATAAGTTTCTTAAAAAGGAACTGTTTTCATTGAAAGCTCAACACAAGTGACGCTCCTAATATTATACAGTTATTTTTCTATTTATAAACATTTTCTTGAGAAATGAAGATTTTACTGGCGAAGGTTAGAGCACACATCTCTATGAGCACACATGAGTGCATGAGTTCCCGTCATATTTTGTATGCAAGAGAGTGATGATGGAATTTCGAAAAAAGATTTTTAAATGTTATTTTTCAGGTTATATTATTGCTGGTATTTAGAAAAGTTTAGTTGTAATTAACGTTGGAATTTCGACAAAACTTTGCAAAATTGTAGCAGAATCACATGGTTGTGGCCTGCTCCAAAAATTTAGGTTAGGAAATAAAGAAATCGTGAAATTTCATAGCTTACTGAAATTTCTGGAAATTTTCAATAATGACGTGATATATTACACTGAGGTTCTCAGTATCGGATATAGAAGTAACGACGGTACTCTCACTTCTTACAAGATTAATCATCTGTAAGATATTTATATTGTGTTAATTACCTTCTATGCCTAGAATGTTTACATTTTTAGAATTAAATTCGAATTCATCGTCGACATTCGTACAGTGTTTACATAAAGCTGTGCTAGCTTTTTTGTTCTTTGGAGTTTCTCGGTCTTCTGAAAACGTTTTGTTTGAGCGATAGAGATCATATGACAATCTTTGCAATAAATTCCATAAATGAGATTAGTTTCTTCGAATTTTGGTGTTTGGTCTTTAATGTCTGGTAAAAGAATATCACGAAGCTTATTTTTAATTGTGAAGACGAGAGAGATGTTTAATTCGTTACTAACGTTAACCAACGTTAATGCTAATTAACGCGTCTGTTTTGATGATTTCGAAATTCAATAAAATATATCTTGAATTTTTACCTATTAATTCATTTTCAAAAAGCCTTTATATAAAACTTCTCTATAATTTTTTGAATAACTTCTTGGCATGAAGTTTTTGTTTGCTCAAACTTTCCTCGATAAGCGAAACGCTCAAACATTTTGTGCGAACTATGCAATAGCTCAGAGAATAATTTCTTTATTGTTATAAATAAGGATTGAAAGTTTTATCTGTGCACAACAAGAATGCTATGAGGAATATTGTCTCTGAATTTTATGAAGAAATTCCAAAAAGTGTTGATTTGAGCACGAGTTGAAGACAAAAATTGAATTAAAAAGTTACTTTAAAAAAACTCGTTTTATGCCATTTGAAAAAAAATACAATTTTCTTGTGGAGAAAAAAAAGATGCGGGTTGTAATTCTTCACGATAATATATGTTTTAAAATAAAAAAATGTTCAATTTGGATTTTCAGTCGCCAGGGTCGAATTCCGCCGCGTTAGAAAAATCTACATCTTGTTCTTGCACGGGGATACTCAATTTTGGTCAGAAGTATCTGGTTAACGAACTTCACCTTTATTTTGGGACCTTAAAAAAGTATATCAAAGACTGACTTAATTGAAAAAATCCTTCGGAAGTTAGCGTAGCCACAACATTCAGGTCATACACAGATACAGACATTCAGCCATAGAGACATGAAGACAGACATACAGACATGCAGAGAGACACCGACAAAATGTTACGATCTGTGGACTCTGTGAGTGCCGAAACGTATAAATCCGTTAAAAATTAGTAACCAAAAATTTGGACGATGACATTACACTTGCATGAATGATAATGTAAAAATGTAATTCTGTATTCCTTGTTTCAGAATTAAGTTCACAGTCCAAGCCTTTGTCTGATCGTGACAATCATCCTATTGTTCCTCGCTCTGGATCTTCTTCTCCAACTTCTCCTGGCAGACATTTTCCAGACACGACTCTTTCTCTTGCCTTGCCTTATTATTCTGTCATGTCTCAGCCTCCTGCCGAACCACCTCTTCGTGATAGGTCCAGGTCTCCTTCTCTCAGGCGAATTTTTCCTCGCGTACTGGGATATAAATTTGAAGAACTTGCTTTTATTCGACTTAGACCCCACAACAATCTGAATCGGATATTCGAACTTCGAAGATACTTTTTTCCTCCCGATAAACTAATTCGATTGAGATCAAAAAATAATGCCGTTTCGCTAATGCCAACCGAAGAACAAATTGTATTATCAACGTCTAATGGCGACGTCTGTGCAATATTGAACAAAAGTGTAAACAGTCAAGCGAGTTTTCGTGCAATTTATAAACCTGTTCTACCAAGGTTAGTACGGGCGAAAATCAACATGCGCAGCGGCGCGGTTGAAGAATTGACCACAGAAGAAATCGCGGATTGTCGAGTTGGCGATAAAATCGGAAAGTATTATATACAAGAACTCCAATATAGTGCCCTCTGATTCAGTTCTTCCTAGAACTGCTGGCCCGTGCATTTTCTCAGCGAACAAGCAGTGTCAACAATGCGTCACCAACCCGCACCTCGCCCCGCACCATTCATTTTACGACGAATTTAGTGCCAAGGCCACTGCGAGGCAACCCCCAAAACTGGCCTTATATTGCAGTTCTTGTGTAAATTAGTACGTGTGTAAACCATAATTCTTTACATTGTTAAAATAAAAAAAAATAATACATGCGCATCTGTCGCAAATCTGGCAGTTGCGCTCGGTGTTTGAGCTTACTCCGCGTTTATGCATAGACCTTATAAAATTAAAGGTCAAATAGTTGACAACTTTTTACATTTACAATTAAACCTGTTTACATTTCACAAATATTTTTGAGAAAACTCTTTCCAATCACTTAAAATTTTAAATAAGATCGATTCAAACTTTTTTTGATATTGAGTTCACTTGTTAAGTTTTTCAATTATGAAACCATTCAGTTAACAGTGCGTAATTCTAAAATATTTTAGATAAAAAATTTTTCTTTTTAAACGTACATTCTCAGTTTAAAGAATATTAAAATATAGTTTGGAAGACTGAAGATATAGTTCATATTGTCTTTCGCTCTTGAATTTTATTTTATTATCGCTTCATAGCAATTACTTAAAAATGTTTGAATTCTGATAAATGATTGGGTTTTTTTTCGAGGATGACATTCTCTAATGTTTCTAAGTTTAGAAGTAAATTTTTCTATGGCTGAAATCGTTAAAACCATTTTTCAAAACAACAAATTTTTTAAACAAATAACTATATTTGGCGATTCTTTATACCTATTTTCAAAATTCGAAACAGCTGAGTTGTAGCTAATATTTTTCCCAAAAGAATAATCCATGATTAATTAAACATAAACCATTTCTTTTGAATTGGTAACAAGCGACAGTAGGGAAAACTATAGTACAGAAAATAGTAATAAATAGTTATTTTTTGTAAGTTTTAAACTTTTTTCATTAAAGAGATTTTTTTTCATACGATGACTAATAGCATCATTTCAATTTTCCAAATCATAGAGAAATCTTCCTTTCCAGAGACATGATTTGATTTTTGTTTCAAATTTGAAACTTTTGATGACAATCGTTTCAAGTTCATCAACTATTAATATAAATGATTCACAATATTCAAAATTCACTGTAGGTCAAAAGTTCAAAACTAAACAATAATTAATTTTAGAAGACGATCCTGAATATGTTCAATAATACCGTATTTACACGCATATAAGCCGCACCTTTTTTTTTGTTTTCTGGAGCTTGAAAATCGGGGTGCGGCTTGTAATCATGTGCAACTTATGTGCGTGTAAATATGGTAAGACACTTTTATTCCATTTCAAATCCTGTTTTCTTTGAGTCTGAAATATTCCATTTTTAGCTCCTTCAATTTTAAATTAAATGTTTTAAACTAAATAATTTGAAACTGAATTGATTGAAATAGAAAGCCTTAAATCGTTCAAATTTGAATGTATGAATAACAATTAAACCATTAATAATTTAAAACATCCTCAAATTAAAATAATTGTATTCAAAACCACCATGCTATGATCTTATAACGTCCCCAGAAAAGTGAGAGTTAGATAGTCCTTTATCGAACGGTGTCAGCTGCTGACAGATTATTAGTTCCAAATTCCGCGTCACTGATAGATAAAGAGTTCCATAAACGGCCGCTGAATAACGTACATACAATGTATTCTCTAACCGTAGTATTGACTATGACAAAGCCACCGAACGCGTCCTCGGGTTCCAGATACAGGGTCCCTGTACGAAGGATCTCAGCTGAATACGGTTAAAATAATTAATTAGAAGCTGCGAACAATTGTCGAGGAATGGTTCCGCAGGAATAACCTCTAAGCGGAGGCGTAAGAACCGTGCCAAGAGCTGTATGGCAACTGGGTGATGTGTCTTAAACGGTGACTCTGGGATGCCGGGCGACGTCTCAGTGTATTCACCCTTATCCTTGCATGCGGGGCTCTAAAAGGATGGACTAACCCGTTCCCTAGCTGCCCGTGGGAACAACAATGAAACCACCAAAACACTAAAATGTTGTAGATGCGGTTGAAAACGATCGAACGCGCAGAGCACCCGACAATGGATCGACAAACAGTGCCGATCACCCCAGAGTTCGGGATGCTGGAAATAACTTACATGGAAACACGGAGACGAACCGGCGAAACGCTCACTTTGGGCAGACAAATCAACTCAAGGATGATTTGCTAGACTACCACAATGCCAACAGTATTCCTGTTCGCAGAGGCTTTCTGGCGCGTAAGAACACTCTGTGGTGCCAGAAACACCCAGAGCTTCAGCAAGTGCGCATCAGTCTTTGCGAAATAAGGCGACTTTCTCCGGAAAAATGGATATGTGCGCGGAGCGATTCCCCAGCTGCTGTATGAACAAGCCACAGACAAAGAGGAGGAAGGGACATTCAGACCATCCGCGGAAAGCACGCACCTTCTGAGAGATGATCGCGATTTCAAGACAAGGAGGAACATTGACGTCCATCTAGCTGAAATGGATGCCTCCTTTGTAAGGATATCTCGGAGGAGTCCGAACTCTGGACCATTAATTGTTCAGTTTATGGTGCTGCGAGAGCTTTGGCTGATTAAAATCGAGGGCTAAAACCGACGATGGATCAAAAGACCAAAAGACATTCGCATCAACTGAACACAAAGATTGGATGGGCAAGGCAGAATGCTTCTCGAAACTTTCACAGAAATGTGGAAGGACAGTTCTTGTCGATGAAGCAAACTTTTTCTTTCCTCAGATCTTCGAGCCTTAATTCAGGCACAGAGGGTTTCATTTTCGCATGCCAGGACGTAATATAATATAATTTCAGAAATTAACAAATTAATTAATTTATTTTTTAATTTAGAGTACTGAATATACTAGCGTACATTTATATTTTTCAAGTAGAAATCTTTGAACTGTTGAATTTATCAAAAATTAAGATTACACATTTTTAGTTTGACGGCCGAGAAAAACTTGGGATTTTTTTCTTGATTACAACGGCCACCCTGTTTTTGTTAAAGGTCTTCGTCTTTTACGAACACATCCTCATCACTTGTCTTGCGCCTTGCGCTCGATTTAATTTTGTAAAAAAATGCGACATTTTCGATGTTATGTTAAACTCTATTATATTAAATGCATGTTTTAATCATTTCTGTACATCAAATAGGGTGAGGTTATTCATATATTGCAAAATAAAGTCACAATGTTATTCTTTATCATTATTTTATATTATTTACTCAAGAAAATTTATACTACGAGGTTTTTTTCAATATTACACAAATTTCACATTATACCTTTCGTAATATATGCGTATTATCAAATGAACCAAAACTATATAAAAATCTGAAAATATTTTTTTTCATATGAAAAAAATTAACAAAAATAAATATAACCAGGGCACAAAAGCCGATTATGCAACTTTCAGACTTTGACTTCCATCTTCACTTTTTCTAAATTTACGTCATTTGTCTTTAATTTTAATTGTCACAAAGTGGCTGTGGAAATAAAAGTGAAAAAGTTGCCTAATCGCATCCCTGATTGGTCATACTACGTTTTGAATAATATTTCAATAATATTTGTAAAATATTTCCAAAATCCTGAAAGAAACTTTAGAGCTTTGGAGATAAAAAAATTCTAGGGTTTTCAAAAGTTTTGAAAGGTATCAAGAAAATACACAAATTTTCTGAAGGTAGTTTTCATTCTAAAATCAGGTCTCTGAAAAAAGTTTTATAATATTTTATGAATTGAAATGATAATACCAGTCATGTTTAATAAAAAAACACCATTATTTTCTAGGAAAAAAGTTTAGAACTCACGAATGATAAATATTTTAGCAATGACTTCTTTAATTCAGTTTTTTCTCAATGTCTCGCCTTACAATTTTTTCTTTAAATATTCAATTATAATAAACAATAGCTCATTTCTTCAGGGAAAATATTTCATACAGCTCCAGTGTTTCGATTTTTCAGAATAAGTAAAGAATCTTCAAATATAATTATTATTTGTTTAAAAAGTGTTTCCTTAAAAAAATTTTTTTAACGATTTCAGCCACAGTAAAAATTACTTTCAAGATTGTAAACAGTAGAGTTGTAGAGAAAGTATTTCCCGAAAAAATAACCCAATCATTTATTAAAATGTAACCATTTTTCAAAATCCTTTAAAAAGCGATATTAGGAAAAAATTCAATTGCTGAAAACATTCTTAAAATAAATATTTTTTGTAAGTCTTAATATTTTGTATTAACACTATGATGCTACTGTTGGGTTTTCGAGATCCAAGCTAATTTTTTGAAATGTAGTGAAGGGCGAGGCCCTTTAGCACGCTAACGGAAAACCTTAGTACGTTGTTCCTTTTTTTGCAACAAAGGTTGTGTTATTTGTGAGTTTGTTACATCAGCAAAGGGCTTAGCGGAATAAGCATGTGAAATCGGCCTCCGCGCGTATGAAGCTCAAATTAATGATATAAGTTCGTTTCCATGTGGTATGAAACTCCACCAAGTTTCGAATTCAAAATCCCATTTTTTTGGGAGATATGGAGGGGGAAAGCAAAATCGAAAAAGTGATTTTTCTCGAAAACGGCTCAACCGATTTTAATGAACAAAATATGTGTTTTAAAGATTACTCTGGAGACTTGAAAAAAATGGATAATTTTCTCGAACAAAAAATAAGCATTAGAAAAATGTTTCAAAAATTTTGAAATTTTTTTTTTCCTCTGTTGTTTTAGAGATACCACTTTTATTTTTTCAAGAAAACATTCTTGCATTGTGTACTACAACGCAGATTTTTTATGATTTTTTTTGTGTGGTAAAACATAGTTCAAAAATCAATGTACGTAACGACGCGGCGCCGCCGCTGCCATGGTTCACGGTGGATGAATGGGACCCATTTTTTTAAAGGACGTCTGCACTTTGCCTATACACGTATAGTTTCCAGAGTTTACCATGAGGAGGTTGCCGTACGTTTGTAAATCCCTTATTATCGGGGTTTTCTTTTTTAAAGTGAGTCCCCTCGCCTCTCACATCAGTACATAATCATCGGGGTGCTTTTTTAAAGTGTGGCATACCCCACAAACAAATGACGATTGCTGCGATCGTCTTCTGTTTTTATGCATACGCCACAAACAAATGACGATTGCTGTGATCGTCTTTTCTTTTTATGCATACGCCACAAACAAATGACGATTGCTGCGATCGTCTTTTGTTTTTATGCATACGCCACAAACAAATGATGATTGCTGCGATCGTCTTCTGCTTTTATGCATACGCCACAAACAAATGATGGTTGCTGTAATCATTTTTGCTTCCCTCCATTACACAGCGTAAAAAAATTTAACGTTATATCATAAGGTTTACTTACATACAAATAGAATTAATTTAGAAAAGAAATACACGATTCTTTTGATTTTGGGACATCAGAGTTTGTGACTTCTTCAAGCTCGACTGCTACCACCATTCTTGCCCCGGGCGTCCCTGATCCACTATATCTATGCTTAACGAACGATAAAGAGTCGTAACTAGAGGTGTTTAGGTCGCGACCCCCCGGGCATTTCTATGTCCTAAAATAGAACGCAATTCGTCGTTTTCTAATTACGCATACGTAATTATGGCGAATTAATAATGATGTATTATGCGCTGTTTCGACACATTTGCGTCGATGTTTTCATAATTTTTGAAACATTATGCAACTTTGTGCTGAGGTGCCTTGAAAATCCTTTTGTGGAACATTTGATTTTGTGACTACCAGACCCGAGGCCGTCACAAAAACCGAAGATCAGTGTAAACGGTTCTATTAATCAAGTGGCTCGGAATAACTGCATGGGGCAATGTCGCGCTCATTATTTTTGTATTTTTTTTAACCATGTTTCACCGCTCAGAAAAAATCATAAGAAATTAAGTTAAGGCTCCAGATTGGTATTTAAAACATTTTTTTGTTCATTAAAATCGGTCGAGCCGTTTTCGAGAAAAATCAGTTTTTTGATTTGGCTTTCCCCTTCCATATCCTCCACGAAAATGGGATTTTGAAGTTAAAACTTGGTGGAGTTTCATACCACATGGAAACGAACTTATGACATTAAGTTCAGCTTCATACGCGCGGGGGCCGATTTCACATGCTTATTGTTACAGGCAAAGTATATAATCCGGCATTATATATATGGCCAACGGCCATACCACGCTGAAAAACCCAGTTCTCGTCAGATCACTGAAGTTAAGCAGCGTTGGACGCGGTTAGTACTTGGATGGGTGACCATTCAAGAATACTGACATGAGTGCTGTTGGCACATCGTGGGTGTGGTGAGCCCACACTTGTAGTTATTTATAACTACAAGAAAAACCTAGAAACACTACCCGAATCGGGTAGTGTCACGCCTACCCTGAAAGGGAAATGGTTTAATGGTATATGGTATATATATATGATTACCACGCACTATATATAATGCCCAACAAATTGCCCAGGCATTGTGAGTAATGTCAGACTAGGTCAGGCAATAAATATATATTTTTCCAATTACAATTTAGTTAAATTTAAATTTCGAATTTAATCTGAATTAGTTTCAAATTAGTACACTCAGAAAAAAATGTGTTTGAAACAAAAAGAAACTATTTACTTGGTTATAGATGAAAGTTTGGTGAAAGCAAACAAATTTTTAATAAATCAACAAAATATTTGACTGACCCTAACACATGATCATGTTCTATGATTAAAACAACACAAATTTTGTTGATTCAAACAAATCGTTTTCTGAATGTATTCAATTAGAATCGAAGCTGTCATAAAAATTTGCCGACGGCCAACAGGGTTTTTCCAGATGTTCTTCACCCACTTTGTCGAGATGATCTTTTTGACGACCAAAAAACCCCTACCTGTACTAACACAAATGCAAGGTGGACAATTCTGTGTAAAAACTCTTGAATAATGTTCATAATCAGTCAGCCTCACGATGGCTTCATATGAAAGTCGTAACTAGGTTGCAAAACAACGATTTTACGGTGAAGTGATTGAAACGCAAATTCAGCAACGAAAAACAGTGTTTTTACTAAGGAGGAATTACACAGTTAGTCAGGCTCTCAGATAAGTAGAATGTGTTGGTTGTACAACAAAATGAAAAGCTCATCTAGTCTGTCCAAAGTAAAAACTGTTCGGTGTTATATTACGTGCCTGAAAGTGAACTTTTCTATGTTCTTAAGGCAACACATACAACTACAGGAGATGGAGGACAACGGTAGGGAATTCGCATATTCCATTGTTTTCCATATTTGAAAGCATCATTATATACAAGATCAAGATTATATACTTTGCCCATCCCGAAAGGGAATGATGTAATGGATTATATAAAATGCCTAGGCAATGTATATAATGTAAGTATTCCATTTCATACTTTGCCTGACATGAATAGGCGTGATGCAAAATGCCTAGAGATTATATATAATGCCTGTATTATTTTTTTGGTGACTTATACTTTATAACCGGGTTTTCCAACTTTACAGTGTTCACGACTGTTAACCACGACGTGGCCGGGGATGGCCCAGGATGGAAAACCAGGTTACACAATGGCTCCCACTGACCTGTCAACCGCAACACAATCACCGGAATAAACCGAGTCCGTGGGTCACACCCTTCCCTGGCGGACCGAACGAACGGAGCGGATACGTTATAGCGTATCCTCACAGTATCCTCTTCGTATCATGCAAGAAAAACTTATTAAAAAAGGAAAATGAACATTTCACTTGTTGAAATTCGGATTCTACGTGAAATTTTGCGTTAAAAGGTCACGGAGTAATCGCAATAGTTTTTCTTGCAACATTAAAAACTATAAACAAATATAATACTTATCGATAACGTGGGCTGAAGGCGACTTCAAACGCATCGTCGACGGATAACGCCTATTACCTGCTACTGCACGACGATGCGTTTGAAGTCGCCTTCAGCGCACGTCATCGATAAGTATTATATTTCTTAAACGTTTTTAATGTTGCAAGAAAAACTATTGCGATTACTCCGTGACCTTTTAACTCAAAATTTCACGTAGAATCCGAATTTCAACAAGTGAAATGTTAATCTTTGTTTTTTAATGAGTTTTTCTTGCATGATACGGAGAGGATACGATGTGAATACTATAAGGATACGCTGTAGCGTATCCGTTCCGTTCGGTCCGCCAGGGTTTTGACACACGAAGCTCGTTGATTCTTGTTTCTCAGGCACCAGATAGGTTTCCCTATCCGAGCCTCGCTGGTTCCGGCCCCGTCGCGCCTGACAGGTCGACTAGCTCACAATTCTCTTAACACGAGACAGGAAGAGGGATGGGATCACATGAACGAGAGAGAATTTTCTCTTGAGAATGACGGTGACTAATGCGCGTTTCTTTTAAATTTCAAAACACTTTGAGTCGGGCGTGCCTCAACCTCCGGGTGTCGAGGGAGTCTCGGAGGGTCGTCACTACACTGAGTCTACCTGCAATCACACGCGGTCTCTATTGTCCCACCTCGTGGGCGTCGAGTGCCGAGACTACGAAAACTGAGGAGGTTAGAGTGTGGACCACATACCTTGAAGCCATCTTGCGTACTCTTCTTTACTCTGGTCCATTTTTAAATTTTGTTTCAAAAGTATTCCTTCTTAACTTCTCGGGCCTCCGAGCACACCATCGCCAAGCCGAGAACACAAGTGGCGAATTCGTTGTTCCATATCACTTGAAAATTCTGTTTATATGTTTCTTTCTGACTCATTAGGTTGATAGTTATTGATAGTGGAAGAATTAAAAAGATTCCTAATTTAGGTCCAATCAAAAAATTGTACTGTTTGGTTCAATAGCGGAGTTTCACGGTCACTATTATCCAAATTTGGTTATATTTCAAAAATCGAAATTAGGGAACTTGCCGCAGTACTAAACCGCTTTTCCAGCTTTTTCTTGGCTAAAGTTACAGAGGAATCCACAACAATGACTCTACCGCTATAATTAGTTTTATGGAAAGTTTTTGCATCGTCAATTTTTAATAAGAAAATGAAGTTATGAGGAAAAAGCACTGATACAGCTTGAAGGAGTGATATTTCAAAAATAAATTTGTCTTTGGACGCGATTGTCTATGAGCAAAAGTTTAATTGATATTTGATAAAATTGACGCTAACTTTAAAGACGTCCGAAAAAATGCTGGAGGCTAACAGTGCACCTTTGGATTTCTCAAACAAATTTGTTTGGTTTAATAAAAACATTCATTTTCTATCTCAAATTTGTATTTTGAAGGCTTGCGAGGTAGGCGGAGAAGAGAGATCTTTTTTAATTTTGTTCCCCACCGAGGCGCACTTCTTTAACTTTTGTTCGGCTCTAGGGCACAAACGGCGATTTTACGCCCACCTCGCGTGATCGGAAAATTGAAATTTCTAATGCAGTCCGGCTCGAAACAATTTTTCACAGTCTCGTAGCGCCAAAACGAGGTGCGCTTCTAGCTTCCGCGGGAAAGTGCGCGCTCAACCCCCAACGTCAGTTTTTTTTGGTTAACCAAAAAAAACCCAACATTGAAAGATTTGAAAATCTTCACTTTATGATAATAGCTTACCTTATTTTTGAAAATACTCAAAACAGGCTTAGTATCCGAGCGAATCGACTGCTGAATCCGTCGACGAACGCGTGTCGTTCATCGCGTCAGCAAAGTTTACCACTGTAGAAGCTATTGTTTCATCCCGAATGATATTGACTTTTTCCAGAAATACAAGAGTCTCAAGGGTCATTCACACGCGATCAGGCGAGTTTTGAGGTATAACCGCTTTTTTTTATAAAAAAAGTACGCGCCTAGCCCTGGTTTCCCCTAGTCTGCATAATTACAACGAATTTCATGTGATAGGTGTTGTCGCCTTTGATTATAATCATAAAAAACAAAACGTTTCTATTAAATTTTAAAAATCTATGACCTGATAATTTTTGTTTAAAAAAATATTGTAATAGAATTTGTAGGTTGAGCAAATATTATTCAAAAATTAAATGATTTCCATTGATAGAAAACTTTGAAAGGGCCGCTTCCAAACTGTTTTATTCATAATGATCAACTAACTATTTTTTCTAAATCAACTACCTTTCTTTCAATAATTTTACTTGTTAAAAGAGGCTAAGTAACTAAGTATGCAACTAAAATTATTCATAAAAGGATAAATAACTCATAATTCATTATTTGAATTAACTATGATATTCTCTTGAATCTAGCAAAATATTTGCTTGGATCAGCCAAAGTATATGGAATAATAAACCATATCTTACCATCCAACAAATTGTCTTGTATCAACTAAATATTTCGTTGTCTATATGATAACTATATTCTAGAGTTGATACAATCAAAATTTTGTTCATCCAACCACATTTTATTCTGATTGTGCCAGCAATTCTTTTCTTCTTTAGTTTTCAAAACTATTTTCTGCACAATTTTTATTCTGTAATTTAAGTTTTCAAGATTTAGGTTAATACCACAATTTCTGCAATAAAATAGATTATTTGATAGAAAGAAGAATTAAAATGAATAAGGAATATCAATGCGATTTGCGAAGTCGCTCATATAACAAACTATTTCATCATTAGTAGTTGTTCAGATTGCACATTTCAATTTACGTCCTTTTCTTAAATCAGCCAACTATCTCAGTCATGTTCGACTGCGATCGCGCGACTTGTTGTTCCAGCAGTTACTTGTTAATGGCGAACGAGTCAGCACGTGTCTCTCCTTGTAAACCACACTTAAAGTGGCGATTAATTAAACTACCGTTTCTTTTTCTAACATTAAACCATCAAAGTAAGTAATAGTGATTCAAACAAGTGCAACATAGTTATTATATTTTAGTAAAGTGATGTATTATCATTCTTCCACCTGTGAATTCTATACCTCTAATTTTCTCACCACGTGTTCTCCAGCACCTAAAATAATTCTTATCCTTGCTTCATAATTAATAAACCTTAAAATTATAAATAGTAGTGTAGCAACAGCTACTGGTCACTTACTGACATACGATAATGGTTCGTGTGCGTGCTAAGATGCCACCAGTCGGTAAGTCAGGTCCCTTACCAACCGACATCAATGCCTCATAAAATACTAGCTTACCTTGAGTGGGTAAATTAGAAATCTGACTAAGACTCAAGGTTCCATACTTTATCGAATGAGGGTAACGTGATTCTGACTTCACGGATTGATGAAGATGCAGATAACTGGTCAATTTTTTAATGGTAATGCAACTTTCTATCTTATCTCAGTCGGTAATGTAGGTCATAATCATATTACGAGTCGGAAATGTAGGTTCCTACTGTATATACTATTGATGTCAGTTATAAAGTCTACCTCACCAGTAAATTCAATGTTAGTGGCACCATTTTTCAATATACTTACAATTCTTTGAAATTAGCCGATTATGTTTCTGATTCACAAAATATAATTCGCCCCGTATGTGTACTTTTAGTGTATTTTTTTAGTAATTAAAGAGATGAATAAGTAATTTTCAAAGTAGTTTCGGATGAGCTATTCATAAAGTGTCATGAAGTCTATTTGTCACATAAATTAATTAAGGTATTTCATTTTAATTTCCAAATTTTAAATTTCAAGTGAAATGAAAATGTAATATTTACGTACATGATGAAACTGTTGAAAATTCAAAATCTGAAATGTGAAACTTTATTTGATCAAGTCAGATGATACCTCACTTGATACATCCTTGTTCGAAGTTATACAGAATTATTTTTAAAACTGACTAAATTCTGATATTTTTCAAAATTTTCATGATATTGAAAGATAAACCAAAGGAAATATGAAAAATGAGTTTAAATTCAACTACAATTGAAAAAAATATAGAATAATAAATGATAAATATCTCAAAATAGCGTATTCACGGGAAACCAAGTAGAAAATTATAAGCTTTTATCGGTCTCGTTTTTTTGATTTTTATATCCAAAATTTCAGATAAATCACATGTTACCTATACTGAAATCTTAGTATCAGTCGCCATTTTTTTTATCACGATATAGTTCACAGATTTTTTTTTAATAATGCCAACTTGGGAATTTAAACTCCTGTAACATTGGTTAAAATTCTATTTTAAAAAACTTCTAAAATCCTTTTTATTTCCTTGTAACGTATTGAAAACTCTCGAAACCTTCGAAATCTTAAAATCTGGTGTATATATATAGATTTTCTGCGATAGTAATCGAAAATCAAAGTTAGAGAACAATATCTTTGTTTAAAAATGACTTCTTTTTCTCTGCGTTATTTCTGAAACATTAGATCAAACACATGACAGTATGAAAATAATCTTCTAAATTTATTTAGACTACTTCGTCGCATATATATTACTTTTCAAAAGCTTTAAATGGGCCTATATAGTGGAAACTATATAAATTTTCCATTTAAAAACCAGCTTTCCCTGACACGTAAAACATTGCATAAATGGTGACATCAGTTTTAAAGAAATGTGTAGCGACATTTTTTTCCGTTAAAACTGACTCTTATCAAATGTAAATATTTCAGAAGGACAAGTATGACGCCTTTGATTCAAGAGATAACGACTACAGTGCAGATTAAATGATCTTATGTAGCAGAAGAATTTTCATTCGTTGCATTGTTCATCAAATTAAAAAATAATTAAATAATCCGTTTGTCCTCTAATTAGAAAATATGAGGACTGCCTTCACTCTAATCTTATCCTTGGCCGTTATCCTGAATTCTGTTGGTGAATATAATAATATAATAAATCAATATGTTAAGTGAATATCTTTTAAGCTTCAGGTATATCACATTTTTTGCGATTTAATCTGCACGGAGAAGTTTTACACGTATCAACTAAATGATCATTGTATGCATGATGAAGAGTGTCAGTGGAGTGAATGACACCTAAAACAAAAGACCTTGGATAATAATGGGCCCGAGTGGAGCTTCACATGATGACTTTGTGAAGCTCTTCGCCTGGGAAGATCACCAGAGAGATTGCTCAGCGACCTGGATCGGAGCAGTTTTGCGTGAAGAACATTTTATTCGAATAAACAACACTGGAATTCTAGATTAATTTAAAAATCTATACCCAACACCCATTACCGCATTCTACATCAAAAAACAAGGTTGTGGATTTTGTCATTAAAAAAAAACTTGAAAACGTTATATGAAATACCAAATTGTGTTGTATCCTTTGAAATTAACTCGGCATAATTCTGCAAAATCCTAAAATTGTTTGATGAAATTTAAAGAAACAATTTAAGATAATGCGGAGTCGAGTGAATTTTGAACATGAAAAAACTTCCAGCGGGGAAGTTGTTTAAAAAGGCGTAAATATTCTTTCTACGACACAGACATGTAGACATACAGACGGACAGGCAACGACAAAATGTTATGATTTTCGGACTCTTATGGATAAGAATTTAAAAATGTAATCCTGTATTTCTTGTTTCAGAATTAGGTTCACAGTCTAAGTGTTTGCCTGATGGTGGCCCTAATTCTACAGTTCATCGCTTTGGACCTTTTTCTTCTTCTCCTGGCAGAAATTCTCCAGACACGACTCTTTCTCTGGCCCTCCCTCACTATTCTGCCAAGCCTGCACCACCTGCCGAGCCATCTCTTCGTGCCAGGTCCAGGTGTTCTTCTATCAGGCAAACTTTTCCGAGCGTACTTAGGTATAAATTTGAAGATCTTGCATCCATTCGAATTAGTTCCTACAACAATCCAAATCGGATATTCGAACTTCGAAGATACGTTTTTCCTCCCGATAAACCAATTCGATTGAGAAACAGAAATCTAGTCCTCAGTCCCATGCCAACCGAAGAACAACTTGTGTTATCAACGTCCAATGGCGAAGTCTGGGCAATATTGCTCAAAATGTCAAACAATCAAGCAACTTTTCGTGGAATTTTCAAACCTATTATATCAAAGTCAAAACGGGCGAAAATAAACATGCACATTGGCGCGGTTGAAGAGTTAACCGCAGAAGAAATCGCGGAATGTCCAGTAGGCAGCAAAATCGGAAAGCATTATAAAGTAGTATGTGTGTAAACCACAATTCTTTGTACCGTTAATAAATATAAAAAATGCGTGTGTCTGTCAGACCTTATAAAATTGAAGGTCAAGACATTGATAACTAATTACATTTGTTTACATTTTACAAAAGTTTGAAAGAAAAATCTGTCCAATCAGTTGCAATATCACAACTTTCATATTACATGATATTATGCAATTTGAAACAAGTTCGATTTCAACTTGATTATGTTAAGTTCACTTATTAAGTTTTTAAATTATAAAACCATTCAGTTAACAATGCGTAATTCTAAACTCGTTGACATTGAGCATTGTTAATTTTGAACGTAAATTTTCAATTTGAAGAATATTAAAATGCAGTTGGGAAGACTTAAGATGTAGTTTATACTGTCTTTTGCACATGAATTTTATTTTATTGTCTCTTCATACTAATTTTTTAAAAATGGTTGAATTTTAATAAATGATTGGGTTTTTTTCGAGGATGACATTCTCTACTGGTTTTAAGTTTAAAAGTAAATTTTTCTTTGGATGAAATCGCAAGAAACTTTTTTTTTTAAACACATTCAATAAACAAATAACAATATTTCGCTATTGTTTATACCTATTTTTAAAAGTGGAAACGGGTATAGATGCAGGTATTGTTTTTTTCCAAAAGAATGAGCCATGCTTGATTGAACTTCAACTATTTTGTATTCAAATTGGCAAGAAGCGACAGAAAAAGAAACTAAGATGATTTGATTTTTGTTTGAAATTTGAAACTTTTCATAAGAAACGTTTCAAGTTGATCAACCATTAATATAAATTGATAAATGATTGTGATTAATTTTGATTAATTAATTTTATTCTAGTTCGAAAACTCAAAATTGAACAATAATTGACTTTGCAAGCCGATTCTGAATCTGTTAAATAACAAAACGCTTTTATTCAATTTCAAATCCTGTTTTTTTCAGCCTGAAATATTTAATTTTTAACTACTTCAATTTTGAATCAAATATTTTAAACTAAACAATTTGAAACTGAATTCATTAAAATAGAAAGCCTTGAATCGTTCGAATTTCAGAGTGCTAAATTTACATTCTAAAGTTGCGATTCTAATTGATTTATTTATAGAAATTAATTATTAATTTTTATTGACTTATTCTTCGAATTAGAGTACTGAATATGATAGCATAACATATATTTATATATATTTAAACATAAATCTTTGAACCAATCAATTTATAAAAGTTAAAAATGTGAAAATTTGTAGTTTGACGGTCGGGAAAAACCTGGGAACTTTTTTTTCCGTTCAAAACGGCCAGACTGCTTTTGTTAACGCTCTTTCAGTTTTCAAGAACACATTATCATCAAATGTCTCACGCTTCGCGCTCGATTGAAAAGCGTACAGATGCGAAATTTTCTGTATTATGTTGAACTCTATTATATTAAATGTATGTTTCAATTATTTCTGTTATTCTTTATCATTATTTTATTTCACTCACCCTAAGAAATGTTTAGAAACAGTTTTTTCTATAATTAAAGAACACCTTCCGTAACATATTCGTATTATCAAATAAAAAAATTACTTTATAAAAAACTGAAGATATATTTTTTTCAAACTAAAAAAAGAAAAAAAAATAACTAAAGAATCTAGACATCTGAAAAACCTACTGTTTCTCGTGTAAACCAGAATTGCAAAAAGTACATATTTTAAAAAATTCTCTGAAATGAGAAACTACAATTTTTGGTGTAGAATATGAATTTTTGATTTTTCCTTAGGATTTTTGATGGATGAAAAACACAACCGTTGGGCAAAGCAGATATTACTTGCTAATTTTATCATAATGATTTATATTTAATATTTATAATTAGAAAAAAAATGTTTTGCTGAAATTATGGGAAATGGTTCAAAATATGTTGAAAAGAAATAAAAATACACTATTTAAACAAAATAAAGTAAGTAGCCGATTTTAACATGCTCTTAAAGGCAAACAGAAATAATTTTCTTATTTAATCATCATCCATTGTTGTCGAAAACCTGGAAGCGATTGTGTAACTTTTCCCCTTTGACTTCCATGTTCACTTTTTCTAAATCAACGTCGCTTGCCTTTTTAAAAATTTTTAATTGTCACAAAGTGCAAGTGGAAATAAAATTGAGAAAGTTACATAATCGCTGATTGGTAGCGATGTTGTTTGAATTGGTAAGAGAGCAAATTTCAATTGTAAAGGATTTTTTAATATTGGGTACCAGTTAAAAAAAATCGTACCTACGATAAGATTTGCGGGAAAATTTAAGATGACTTTCGTTTTACTTTTTTTCAAATTAATACTAAGTTTTAAAGATATCAAAATTTACTTTCAACATTGTGAACAGTGGAGTTGTAGAGAATGTCTTGCCTGAAAAAAACACCTAATTATTTATTAAAATGTAACCATTTTCCAAAATTTGTTAAAAAGTGATATTAAGAAAAAATTCAACTGGAGAAAACATTGTTAAGATAAATGTTTTCTGTAAGTATGAATATTGGTGTATATAATTTGGCGCAGAGTTCAGGTAAAGTCTGTAATTTTCTCTATTTCACAGATTGTCTAGGAATTATATATAGTGCCCAGAAGATACTAGGCAAAGTGTGTAATAAATATTTTCCATTTCAAAAATTGCTCAATAATTTGTATTTTATTAATACAAATAAAAATAGAAGTACTGAAATACATGGATAAACTATATAAGAATTCTTGTATTAAAAATCTAGTCGACACATTTTCATTCGAAGGCTGAAGTTAGTACAAAAATCGTAGAACGAAATAAAAAATTTTGCAACTGCTTTCGAAAAGTTTTGTAAACATATATGTATTATATTTTTATGAAATGTAATAAAGAGCAAAGAGTAGTATGTAATTTGTTAATTTGTATGTAAAATAATATGTGGATCGTTTATAAATGTATGCAATTTAACAAAATGAATGTGTCGTAATTTTGTATATATTCTGTAATAAATTGTATAACAATGTTTTACACATTTTCATTACTTTTCAATGTAAGTAAGGGAAGTAAGCGGAATCCTTGACAGTTTAGAAAAAGTTTCCCTCTTTTTATGCAAAGATTTTTGGCGTTTCGTGATGTCTTTACCAACGAAGGCATTCTTTTTCGTCTCTGCTTCTTCAACTTGCTCAGTAGGGAACCTTACCTTTCTGCATAAAATTCGATGTATGTAGGCAATGGTCGCTCAAAGATATTGCTGTACACTGATTCGGAGGAAATTATCCACTAAAGCATCCTTGTGGATTCGACATGTGACAACTTCAATTCGTGCTTCTCTTTGGAGGTACTGCAATTTCCAGAACCCCGATTTTCTTATATAATCCATTCACAATCCTTCGGAGCAAAGAATTCACGTCAGCGTGAATTTCTGCAAACAGAGATTTCCCCTTTACATCTACTTGTTTGGCGAAAGGCCTTTGAACGTTTGTTAGAAGTTGCGTCCACTGAGGAAATGAATCAAGAGACGGAGCTTTTTGCTTTAGTTGTTTCATGATTGAGCCAATTTCAGAGGAAACATTTCCTTTCTCAGGAATTGGGTTCTAGAAAGGAACGATTTTTACCTGCTGAGGCTGTGTGTGCTTAGACTTGGAACGTCTTCTATTGCTGGGGAGCTCATCTTCTATAGTTTCTTCAATGTCAAGTACTGATTCGTTCTGAAATGCGAGATAGTTTTGCCACGAAAGAAGGGAGGATCCTTCGTCATCAGCACTGATAGCACTCAGCGTGTGGTAGTGCGTCAAGTTATTTATAACGAGTGCCTTGAAATGACCAATAAATTGATAGCAGGTAGGTTTCGTGTTTTGTGCTCCATAATCTCGAAACTGTCCAAAGAGATTCTCCAACGGATCCTAATTTAGGTGCTTTGTCTTCAGACTCTTGAATCCTAGATCCTTTAATCTCTTTCAGAGAATCGCTGTACCTTCAATAGTCCTTTTTAGATTTGTCAAGCACGGCGGTTGTCGGTTAAATGGTACCTTCATTTCAGAATTGACAAACCGCATTCGCGAAAGCTCCGCTTTCGCCTCAGTGAAGACTTCCATTTGGAAACTAGTGTCCGTCCATAGAGTTCGAAAATCGCTCTTTTGATCGTGTGCTACTTTTCCGTTATTTGCGTCGCCTAATTTGTTGAGGAAGTCAAACACCTTTGCAGTATTTCGGCCCTCCTTTGGTACTTTCCTGGGGCCAATTATTGTCTCCCATTCTACAATAGTATAAATTTGCGCTATAATATGAAATTGAAGTAAGGCTATTAAGGATAAAAAATGTAATCTGTAAATAGTTGTAAATAGTAAGTTTAAGTTAATATAAAATATTGTATAGAGGTAATGCGGTAAGTAATGGAAGCTATCTAAACTCTGAGGAGAAACATTATGAATAAATAATGTAGAACGGAAGTGGGGGAAAAGAAGTTGTGGTTTGACATCAGAAAAAAGTTTTTAAACAAATTTGAAATAGAGTGATAGATTCCGTTCGATTTGTGGATTTTCAAATGAAAATTTACAATCTCTAATTTTAAAGTTTAAAATTTCTAGTTTACAATATTCTTCATTCAGTAAAAATGATACCTAACAGGAACAGCTTTTCATAATTTTTTACATACAATACAAAAAACTAGTTTCAATATTCAATTTCAGAATTTTCACACGTATCTTATATAAAAAAACGCTCTGAAATCTCACATGGCCCTCCAGCAATGCTTGCACTGCTGATGCAACTGTTCCGCTTGTCGCCTGATAACAGTTTTCAACGCTCATCCTCTTTATTAAATGTGGATATACGAGCTGATCAGTTAGATTTTTCATAGACCAAATCCTTCCATTGCCATGCACGTCTATTTCATAAACTATAATAAGATGATTCCAATCTGCGAAACTTCTCTCACTTTATTCTTTGCCAAGTCTAACGTCGTATTCCAGATCTTTGTCAAGCAAGTTATTTTGCATGCACTTGAGAAGGTGAGACGGGTAAAATAAGAGGATTATTTCAACGCCGTGAACTATGAACGTACCGTCTGAAATTGAAAACAAATTTTGGTAAATTTGTATTGCGATTTCAAGATTTTGAAACACGTCCAATTTTTAAATATCAGGCCTCACAGTCACTATGAGATAAAATATAGGGACCAAATGGTACTTTTTGTCACGCTCACAGGGTACTTTTTTCGCGCTCAAAGGGTAATAAAGTCAGGATAAGTTCATAAGACTTCAAAAAAATTCAAGTTCAATTCCAAAGAATTCAAATGGATTGAAAAAAAATGTTGTTAATCGAACAATTCTGTTGATTTCTGTAAAATTGGAATGAATTTAGAGGAATTTGAGGCAAACGAGAAGAATTCGATGAAATTCCTAAAAATTCAAGGTGAATTAAAAAAAAATCAAATGATTTGAAAATAGTTTTGAGAAATGTAAAAACTTCACTGAATTCAGTAAATATGAAATAAGCGTAGAAAAATTCAAGGGAATTGAAAATAATTTGATGAAATGCCTATGCATTTAAGGTGAGATTAAATACTTCAGGATCAATATAATAATAATAAAAATTAATACGAATTCGGCGTGAATTCCAGAAAATAATTTCAAACTTCTTCAAATCTTTGAAACCCTACTAATTTCTAACCAAAGCAGTGACTAAAAACTACAAATCAATTCAAAAGAATTCGAATTGAAAATAATTTAAAAAATCGAAAAAATTCCATTGATTTCAGTGAAATTTGAGTGAATTTAGAGGAATTTAAGGGAAATGAGGAAAATTCGATGTAATTTATGAAAAATCAATCTGAATTTAAAAAGCAATCATGTAAATTGAAGACAATTAAAAAATGTGAAAAAATTCATTGAATTGAGTAAGTTTGAAATGAGTTTTTAAAACTTAAAGAGGGCGAATTCCAAATGAATTGCAAAAAATATTTGAAAATCTCTTCAAATCTTTGAAGCACTGAAATATTTCAAATCCTATGATATCTTTTGAAATCCCTTGAAACTTTTGAAAGCTCTTGAAAATGCCTGGGAATCTTTTACAATACCCTCGAATATTTCAAATCCTTTGAAATCACATCAAATTACTGAAATCAATACAAAATTTCTTTGTAATCTTTTAAAATAACCTAAAATATTCAAAATCTTTTGAAATTTGTTTAAAGTTCTTGAAAATGCCAAGGTTATTGAAAAAATACTCAAAAATATTTAAAATCCTTTGATTATTTTATCAATTGATCCTCAGGATCAATTAAAATTTTTTAAAAATTAAAGAAATCCATTGAATTAAGTAGAATTGAGTAAATTTAAAAGAATTCAAGTGAATTAAAAAAATTCAAGTGAATTCATAAAATTCAAGAGAATTCCAAAGAATTTAGGATAAATTAATAAGAATTCAGGGTGAATTCCAAATCTCTCCCAATCTTTGAAACCCTACGAAATAACTCATTTCTCTTAAATAAATTCTTTAAAATCCACTAAAATATTATTAAATCTCGTGGAAATTGATGAAATCTGATGATATTTCCTGAAACGCTGGAAAATGCATTAAAATACCTTGAGAGCTTTAAAATATCTTAAAACCTTATAGGTCCTGTCAAATCGTTCCATATCTTCCGAAATTCTAGAAAATGCATTATCCTAAAATATTGCAAACGCTTTGAAATCCCATCAAATTAATAAAATGAATTAATAATTCTTTGGAATCTTTTAAAATGCCCTAAAATATTTCAAATCCTTTGACCATTTTATCAATTGACCCTCAGGATCAATTAAATATAAAATTTAAAAATTTTTAAAAATCCATTGAATTGACTAGAATTAAGGAAATTTAGAAGAATTCCCGTGAATTGGAAAATTTCAAAAGAATTTAAAAGAACTCAGGTTAAATTAATAACAATTTAGGGTGGATTCCAAATCTCTTCATATCTTTAAAACCCTATGAAATACCTCATTTCTCGTGAATAAATTCCTTAAAATCCACTAAAATATTATAAAATTACGAAAATTCTACGATGACATTTCCCGAAATCCTGGAAAATGTATTAAAATACATTCAGAGTTTTAAAATCCCTCAAAATCATTGAAATCCTCGGAAATATTATAAAAAATTTAGAAATCTTTTAAAATATCTCAAAACCTTATAGGTCCTGTAAAATCGTTCTATATATTGAATTTTTTACCCTCAAAATATTTCAAACGCATTGAAATTCCTTCTAATTGATGAAATTAATAAATAAATAGTCAGAATATTTAAAAATACCCTAGAACATTTCAAAAGAATTCAAGGCAATTCAGAAATAGGTATAGACCTGAATTCAATAGTTATTTACCTATGAGTTAATTTAATTAATGAAAAGTGACTATTCTGATGTTTTTATTTAAAAAAATGACTAAAAACTTATTTAAGAAAAAAAGGTGATTACTAGTGACTGTGTGGCAGCCCTGATTATTTTTTATAATGACTTATTACAGAAATTCCCTGACAGGGTCGACGTTACCAAATGGTTAAAACGTGTATGAGAATAAAGTAATTTGAGCAACTGATGGGCAGCAAAAGCCGGCTGTACAATGTTTATGTTTATGTCAGCATTACAGACCTCATTTTGTTCTAAAGGCAACTCAATATTAATGTTTCTTTCTTGTGACAACGTATCAGAATCTGATGGCCGGTTTGATGTCGGAATAGTGCTATATTTTAAAAATAATTCTTCATTTCTTTTCGCGTAGCAACTTCCATCACGGAAATGCTTGTGACAAATAAAAAATCGTTTCGATGTATTCTGAGCGTGATCCAACGTCAGTAAATCTTCATTGTCACAAGCTCTTATCCAATCTATAAAATTGTCTCCTCTTTTAGGAAATCCATGAAGAGGTGCTTTTTCTTCTTGATACCTTTTCGTGCTACACCCCCGCACAGCACAATGATATTGGTACTTTTTTACACAATCCATTAAAAAAAAAATGTCTTTTTGAGATTATGTTTGCGCCGCACTTCAAAATTCCCAAGTCGTCAGAAGAAGTTCACTTCGTACAATGTCACTTTAGAACGACGCACTGTAAATCCTTGATATAAAATTTAACAACATTTTACAAATTCACAAAATTTAAATTAGTATAAATAAACTTTTGTCGGGCGGTACGCGTTGACGCGGCAATTCGACACTAAGTTTTCAAATGTTTTCAAATATTAACTCCCTTTCCCCCGCTAGTCCCCCTGACCCTAGCAGCGCGCGTACAATTGGTCTGCGAAGTAAATATAATCACAATAATACGTGGCCGCTTCGAACCACGGCAGTTTATCGCCCTTGAGTCAGTCGTTCTACGATTTTTAGGAAGGTCAGTTGCGTCCGCTCTGCCTTCGCTTTCAGAATTAAAATAAACTTATCATCTTGAACTTAGCAAGTTTTCTGATTGAACTCTAATCCATCTCATCCGTCAGCAGTTCATAGTCCAGATTCTGAGTCCGGTCTCATCATCTCGTGCGTAGTTTCGGTTTGTGTTCCGCGGGTGCATTTTCGCGTCAACTCATACCGTGTCCAGGAGGGAGTCAAAGTGACGGGTCACTTCTTCATTGATTTTGTGCCGGGGTAATATTCGCGTTTAGTATACCGGGTTAGTTAGTTTTTCTTTTGTTTCGGGAGGTATTTATATTTTTCTTTGACGATTGCGAGTGCGATTAGATTGAGGCTCTCTGAGCAGCGCGAGATTGGCCCCTTTCGTGGGTCCTCAGCGCATCGGAGCTGAATATTCTATGGTGATAAAGTGTTTGGCCGTCACCGGTTAGCACCACCTCCATCGAAGGGTATTTCGAACTTGCCAGCACACATCGCCTTTCGCTAGTGGGTCTGCAGGGATTCGAGGAATAAATCGTTCGTCGGGAGGATTCGCGCGACGTTTGGAACGTGTATGGGGCAATAATTTTCGAACAAACCTCTTGATGACAGAGGAAAGATTATTTGCGCTCTCTAATCGGCGAACGCGCTCGCGTCGGGCACGTCGGGAAGTCGAGGAGGAGCGGGCGCGTAGAGTCGCCGAGGAAGAACGAGTGAGAAGGGCAGCCGAGGAGGAACGGGCGCGTCGGGTCCAGGCTCGGTCAACTCTGTGGGAAATAAATGGCGATATTCCGCGCCATCTGTGATGAGCCAGAGAACTACAGACGCGTGCATGTGTTGGTCTTTACATATGTATATGCCCCTTCCTCACATGTGTTGAATACTAAAATAATTCAACAAAAAAGGAATAATATAGACAAAATGAAGCAAATAAGAAACCAAAAATAGAAAATTAAAGATAATTATCATTCTATTTCCCATTTCACGTTTCTCATTCATTTAATTTTCCCTTTATTTGAAGGACTGCAGTATAGAACTACATAACCAACAAAATCGGAATGTTTCAGGAGACTGAAATAATATTCTGTAAAATCGAAAGCACCATTTAGAGATAAAACAAAACTTTACTCCCGAGCTAAAGTGTTTCTGAATTGAGAACAAAACAGTATGATTAAAAACAATTATCTAGTTCCGAGAAATAGAATATCGAAGTTTACAATCTCAAAGTGACAGGAACCTGAAATTGGAACAGGCTCAGTTGCGGATGACAATAAAAAGTGAAATTTTATGTTTAAACAAAAAATAAAAGTTTGCTCCCGAGATATTGAGTTGCTGAATTAGAAGAGAGTGTTTTTAATTAGGAAAATTTAACCAATTCCGAGTAAATCCTTCAATAATTTTGAGGTTGAAATTTAATTTAATTTACTTTTTAGAGTCACATGTATTTTGGCAGCCACGTGCCACAACAAATAATTTGCCGCACACGCGCTTTTTACGTCGCCCTACCCGTTGGCGTTGAAAGTTAGCGCCATCTGCGATGGGCCAGAGAGCTAATATCGCACCCCTCAATGCCTCTCTGTCCCCGCGCCCATGTCCTAAGAATTCGCCATTTCGCTGTACAGAGTTGACCGAGCCTGGTCGGGTCGTCGTTGAAGCCTACAATCCGGAGGTACCAGGTCTGTTCAAGGAGGGTAGTTGGAATCTACTGGAAATTCGTCGGGGCCGAAAAGCGACCCATGATCCACGCCGACGTAGGCCAGCGTCTAACCGGGCCGTCCCGCTTGTTTTGAGAGTGCTGACAATTATCAGCGAGCCGCGCCACGGATTCTTCTTCAAACAGTACGACACGTTGCGTCTACTGTTATAATTCTCCGACGCGTGCGTGGGCCTTACGGGTACCGCCTACCGGAACCAGTACCTTCCCCTCACCGGTTCCCTCCTTCCGGGCCGGTGAGTCCGTCCGTGGACCATCCTACCGAGACCTCCGGGTCACCCTCCTTTTTCGAAACCTCTCCTTTCTACACCCCCCCCCCCCAACACAACAAAACAAAAAGGTGCAATCAACGCCCACTAGAACCTCCTACCGTCACTCACGTATGGACCGGTTAAGCGGGTAGCGCGCATCCACCAGCCAGCGCGACGTGCCACGTGGTATGCACCAGCTTGACGCCTGGCTCGCCGCCCGCGCCAAAGCTAACGCCGCCCTCAGTCGCCCAGGGCCACCTAGGTTCTTTTCGTCTTCCTTTCGGGCCCCCCCCCCTCCTCCTTCGGATACGCTTTCCCCCACAACTCGCATCCGTACCACCATCCAATCCTCGACAATTTCCGCTCCCCTTCATACAGAATACCTCCCCCCCCTCCCACCCACAACCAAATCTATCAAAGGGGTTAGTTATCAGTACAATCAGAAAAAAATTTGGTTTGAACCAAAAAAACTGTTTTCTTGGATATAGATGAAAGGTTTGTTCAATCTAACAAATTTTTGTTGATTCAAGAAAATAAGTGACTGACCCAAACACATCACTCTGGAATATGCTCTTCCGACTTCTGGTCCCAGAGTGGAATAGTTCTTCATGCCTCTTAATACTTTTTTCACCTCCTCGGTAGTGATAGGTGGGCATTCCTCCTCGGGTGTTCTGAGGGCACTGAACAGCTCCTTGAAGTTATTTATATTCTTTGAGCCTTCTTTTAGTAGATGCTGGACTTCGTAGATTTCTCTCCAATATGCTGTCTGATGGTTAGCAACTTTGATTAGTTGAGTGTGTGATAACGGATCCACAGTTCGCAAGCGAATTGGCGAACCCTGACAGTGTAATTTCTGCCAGACGTTATGTAGTCAATCACACACTCAGTGCGGGACGCGTACTGCCTGAGGGCTTGAGAAAAAACTGGATGTTGATGTTTCTCCTGGTCCGAAAGCATCGTTCTTCCTCTAATGGATGCCTGCCCGCGGTTTGTCTTAGCATCGTCTCTCTTTCTCTGTTGCAGACTTGTTCTGGTCGCGGTACAGTAGACGCTCTGCCTATATAACCCCTTTTCCGAAGGTCCTTGGCACGTTTTTGCAGAAGTTGATGCGAAATGTGCGAGATCTCTGCGGGCTTCCTGCATAACAGAGCATGAAGTCGCGCCATGTAACCTTCTCGTTTAGGGGCCATACTGGTATAGTAGCACTCCAACAGGTCGTCCCTCAGTCGATCCGTCCAGTGAAAAGTATTAAGATTTTGCCGGTCCATCGTATTGACACTTGTCTTGATTATCTCCCTCAACTGTAGGATAGTCAGCAGTGTTGTGCAAGCCATTGTTGGGGTCCTTGCGCGTTCGATTGTTTTGAATCGCACTTAAATCTACGTTTGGTGTCAGCATTGTTGTTTCCACAAGCAGTTAGGGAAAAGTGTCATCCATCCTTGTAGAGCCTCGCATGCAAGGATAAGGCTGCATACCCACGTGCCACTCAGCTTTTGGCACAGTTGTTACGCCTCTGCTTGGGGTTTGTTGCTTCGGAACCATTCCTGGATAAAATTTACTGTGAATACTTATTAATTATTGTAACAATATTGTCGATTAAATCAGTTGTTTTACGGCCTCAAACAAGCTGGATGAGAATGGTATAGAAAACTGAGCGGATATCTGGAAACGATTGGTATAAAGAAAACTGATGCTGATCCATGTGTCTTTACAGGAAATATCTACGAAACTCAAATAATAAAAACAGTTTGCGTCGATGATTTGTTTCTTGCCTCAAAAAGTGTCAACGTACTTACACAGATGGAAGCTAAGCTCTAAGAGAAGATTAAAATCAAAGACATGTGTCGTTTAGGAGATGTCTCGAGAATCCACGTAGAGAAGGATGGATCCGCTTGAAAAATTAATTCAACACAAGAAAACTATGCAAGACAGTAATTAAAAAATTGGGAATGAACTCTGCAAATCAAATTATCTGGAGATTAGGCACCTGCTTCAATAGAAGAACAGAACTACATGATGAACATGCCTCATCAAGAATTAATCAGCGTTTTAATCTACATGGTAAATGCTACTCTTCAGATTTTGCATTTTCGGATAGTCTTTTATGCAGATTCAACGCTGATCCCAGAAGAATGTATTGGAAGGCAGCAAAAATGGTTTTGAAATACCGTATTGGAACGCTGAACTATGGGATCACATATGTGATCGGAACATTTAAGAATCCGGATTCACGCGAATTGCGGTCTACCAGTTTGTAATCATTTTATTCGGTCAACTGAGTAAGCTGCAGTGAATCGATGAGTTCGATTAAACGGAGTGTTAGTTTTTTGGAGTCAAATCGGACCGACTACCCTCAAATGTTTCCAATAAGCGTTTCCTAATTAATACACGGGCATATGAAGCGGTTGAAATCTATCTGAAACAGAGTATGATGGAAGTTGTATCCGATAGGAATATTTGCTTATATCAATCAAATATTTTGTTGTCCATATAATAACCAGAAGAATAAGTGAAAATCTACCCAAAAGCATAATTTCTGTGTGGAAAAAGATTGTTAATGAAACTTGAAATAAAATAAATAAGAGAACGATCAAATTAAAAGTAAATGCAAGTAAATGACAAGTGACTAGCGTGAAAAATATGAATACATTACTTGATACATCCTTTTTCTAAGTAATGGATTTTGTTATTTTTAAAACTGACTGAATTTCAATATTTATTAATATTCTACTAGAATTTTAGAAAATATAGAACAATAAGTAACTAGGAAGCTATAATAATAGATTCATGTATATTATGTACAAAATTCTCTTTTAACTTTATTCATTAATTTGTCTGCAAGACGAAGATAAAATTGATTCGAAAAGAAGACCGAATTGCGTTTCCATTCATTAAAGAAATACAGCGGCTTTTTTGAATCAGAGATAAATTTTCATTTGTACGAAAAACTATTTATTTGAAACAAAGAAATTTCTTAGACTCAAACAAAATTTCTTGGCATCAAGAAACCTTTTCTTTGTCTCACAAACAGAGCCAATAAGTACTTTCATCTAAATTAAACAAATATTTATCGAATTAGAGAATGTTTTACCAAATTTGCTTACCTGCGTTTTCCATGAAATACCATTAAATTCCTTTATTTCCTTGAAGTCATTGAACTGCTATAAAATCTTTTTAAATCCTTCAAAATTTCTTTGGATAATTTGATATCCCTTAATATTTCTGAAATTCCGCTAAATCCTTTAAGATATTTTATAATCCGTTACAATACTTTGAAACCTTTTTGAATCTTCAAAATCTCCCAAAATAAATTGAAATCTGAGGACTAATAACGATATATATTTTTTTGTATTTTTCATTTTTTTTTTTCAAAACTCAAAATTTAAATTGGTTGTTTGAAAAAAACCATATTTGAAACAAAATGTTGTATTTCAAAAAATAGCTTTTTTAAACTCTTTGAAATCATGTACAATAAAAAGGAAGCAGGAAATTTGTATCCAACATGATTTCAAAGAGACTGAAAAAATCTATTTTTTTGTATATACAACACAAAATTTAAGTATGGTTTTTTTTCAAAAAATGAATCTCAATTTTGACTCTTAAAAAAAGAAAAAATACCAAAAAAATATAGATCGTTATAATTGTCTTAAAGTACATAAAAGGAGCTTTTCAAAACACTTCAATAAAAGTCCAATTGGAGCATCCTAAAAGAAGTTACATTAACTAAAAGCCAAGTTTCAACCCGATAAAAAAAAAATTAATTATAGGTTGGTACACTTGACGTATTTTGCCCCATATATTAGTTTTCGAAAGCTTAAAATAGGTCGTTGTAGTAAAAACTATATAAATTTTCCATGTAAAAACAAGCTTTCCCTAAAACCTAAAATATTACATACATGGTGACATCAGTTTTGAAGAAATCTATTACCAAATTTTTGTTCTTGAGACTGACTCTTATCAAATGTAAATAGCTCACAGGGACAAAGTTGGCGCCTCAAATCCAAGAGATAACGACTACAGTGTGAATTATATAAGCTAGTGAAGCAGTATAATATTCACTAGTTACATTGTTAAACTAATTTCTAATTAATACATTAATCCGCTTTTCTCTATATAGAAAAGATGAGGATTGTCTATACTCTGCTCTTATCCTTGGCCGTGATCCTCAATTCTATTGGTGAATATAATAATATAATATATCAATAATTTTAGAAAATATCTCTCAAGCTTTAGGCGAATCAGATTTTTTGCCATTTAATGTGCACGAAGAAATTTTACACGTACCAACTGACGATTACCAAATACTTTCTATTATTTTTACAATTTCTATCAATAAATGCACATTTTGATTTTTTTCTTTGAAGCCTCTACTTTTTTTTAACAAGCAACAATGCATTTCCACGTGGACGCGTCGAGTTGATACAAACATGCGAATAAAAAAGTCGCGGAGCTGAAATAAAAACGTCCTCATCTGTTGATAAGAAGATATTTTAAATCAATGTTTCTTTAGGAAACGTATTTATACCTTTATGAACAGCTTTCATGCTAAAGGATTTTTGCTGCTAAACATTGGCTTCGCTGCCTTATAAGCTTGAAGATATGAGTGTATAATTTATACCTTTTTTTTCAGGTAGAAATTTATAACTTTAAAATAAACAAAAATTTGTATGTTTTATTTACTCTACCCATTATGGAACATCATTGAATATTTCTTCTTAATTCAATCAAAAAATGCTAAGAATTGTCTAAATTACGGGCAGTTAAAGTAAAGAAAAAGTATTGTTTCCTAAAACACAAGCTTTTCGCGTTTTCTCTGAAAACGGCAAAAGCTTCAACTTTCTTGTTCGAAGAAAAAGATGTGGCATTACATTTTCTATAAGAATACGTATATAGTTTTAGAATTCGCAATCCGTTTTAAAAGTTTATATGTGCCAGAGCTATCAAACGAGAGAAATTTATAGGCGTTTATACAATTAGGCCCTTCAATTAGAACCTCATTTACAACTCCTGATATACCAACATACGATCGTGTACTTACAAAAATTTAATTTTGCATTTCTTGTTTCAGAATTAAGTTCACAGTCTAAGCGGTTGCCTGATGGTGACCCTCAGCCTGGTTTTTCTCTCTGTGCACCTTCTTCTTGTTCTTCTCCTGGCGGACATTCCCCAGACACGACCCTTTCTCTTGCCATGCCTCATTCTTCTGCCAGGTCTCAGCCACCAGCCGAGCCACCTCTTCGTCCCAGGTCCAGGTCACCACTTAGTCCCAGGTCCAGGTCACCTCTTCGTCCCAGGTCCAGGTCACCTCTTCGTCCCAGGTCCAGGTCACCTATTCGTACTAGATCCAGGTCACCTATTCGCACCAGATCCAGGTCTCCTCCTCTCAAGCAAACTTTTCCTCGCGTACTTGGATATAGATTTGAAGAACTTGATTTGATTCGACTTAGCCCCTACAATAATCCAAATCGGATATTCGAACTTCGGAAGTACGTTTTTCCTCCCGATAAACCAATTCGATTAAGAACCATAAATTCTGCTCTTAAGCCGATACAAAACGAAGAACAAATTGTATTATCAACGTCCAATGGTGACGTATGTGCAATATTGGACAAAAACTTAAACTATGAAGTGTGTTTGCGTGGAATATTTAAACCTATCATTACACGGTCAAAACGGGCGAAAATAAACATGTACAGTGGTGCGGTTGAAGAATTGACCACAGAAGAAATCGCAGAATGTGTAGTAGGTAAAAACATCGGAAAACATTATAAAATTGAACGCGTTTAAGCCACAATTATTTATACCGTTAATACATAAAAAAACGCGTGCGCCTGTCAGATGTAGCGCTTTGCGCTCGGTTTGTATGCTTACCCTGCGTTTATGCAAGGATCTTTCGAGATTAAATGTCAAGCCATTTAAAATAAGTTGGATTTCAATTTTTTTACACTACCGTCAAAAATTGTCTGTACGACCAGCGCGGGTAGTATTAAAAATCATTGCTGACTTTAAAAGATGATTAACCGTCAAGAAATGAAGCGACAATGGTTTTTAAAAAACCGTTGGGAACCTTATTAAATTCAGCACCAAGTGACCTCTAATAGAGATATTTTTGATTTTTTGAAGAGAATATACCATGTGAGAAGTTTAAAAAAAAGGCAAGAATTTCTGGAATTTTGTACCTCATATTCAACTTCTGGCAAAACCTAGGAAAGTTGTAGACAAAATTTGAAATTCATAACATGCAGTCTTTGAAGTATTGTCTTCAACTTAAACCAATAAAACTTGAGAAATCTTTGCAGGTTCTCAAGAGATTCTTACTTTTTTCAAACTTCTCGCGTGGTCTATTCTCTCCAAAAAGTCAATAATATCTCTTTAAGAAGCCACTTGACGTGGAATGTAATAAACATTCCAAATACTTTTTAAAAATGTTTCTATCTCCATTCTTGAATGAATAATAAACTCTGACGATTTTTAGAGAATTTTAAAATGCAATTTGGAAGACTTAAAATAAAGTTTTTGTTTTTGGCAAATCAATTTTAATAAATAATTAGGCTATTTTTCCGCGGAAGGCATTCTCTACAGCTTTACTGTTTCTAAGTTTAAAAGTAAAAGTAAAAGTTTAAAAAATTTAAAGCGTTTTGAATTTGAAACTTTAGCGGTCTTTGACCCTAGTAGTAAGTACTGAATCAGCGACTTCTAGAAAGAATTTACATTTCTATTAAACTTGCACTTACTAATTTTATATTTAACATTCAATTATCTAATTAAATATTGACATGTTTAATTGCTTAAATGTACGCTTCATACTTTACCAATATATCGTCGTTTTGTACTTTTTGCTCAAATTGTTTAAACTCTTCCAAAGTCCGAATTGGCAATGAAATTTCCAGCGTCTTTTTTACTTTTTCAATTTTGCCTAATGATTTTTCTATACCGCGGCTCAGTAGGGAGTTGGATAATAACTCCATCCTTTTTTTGAAGTCACATTACATACTTTTTTTGGCTGCTTTTATTACTTTTTTTACCATTACAAGAAACCTATTCGCCATATCATTCATATACCCTTTGAAATAATCCTTGGTCGCTTTAAAGTGTTCTGTAATCATAAAAAGAATTTTATATAGATACATTTGACAGAGTATTAAAAAGAAGGTTATTATTTTAAATCATTGCACACATACTGAAAAGATTTTCAAAAAATTGAAGTAGGAAATTAAAATTTAAACATATAAAAGTTAGTATTTTGCTTCTTTGACGCAAGAGTGTCAGAACTTCCACTGCTCCCACCTGTATAACGATTTTTTTTTAATTTGTATCCAAAAAGTTTGTGAATTATATTTGCTGTTATTGTTTGTAAATTAATTACAAATAACGTCGCAGGAAGGACTCGACTTGAATAATTTTTCGTTCCATAGGCCTGGTATTTTTTTCTGTTTCTTTAAAGTACAATCACTGCCAACAGATTCGCTACTTGGATAAGTAATAATTTCATTAACATATGTTTTTTAAATGAAAGTATACAGTAAGTACTAGAATTTGGTATACAATATTCAAAATACCTGAGCCAGATGAGAAAGAATGGTTTTTTCGACGTTCGTTTGTTACTTTTCGGAGTGCATTTCTGATTGTTTAAGTGATGTAAACCCTCACTTGCAGACTCGGATCTTTTGCTATTATCACTTTCGTTATTCGTGCCATCACTTTTTTCGTCTTGCTCGTGATCAGAAGCTTTCGATTCGGCTCTCGATTCTGCACAGGTACTTTCGACATTTGACTCGAAACATGATCTATCTATCTCGTCTATGTCCTTGTGCATAAGTACCTGTAACAATCACATCATTCAGACGTAATGTTACATATACTGTTTATTTGAATGAAATGTTTCGGAATGAGTAATAAAAATAAATTCTTTGAACAATGAATAGAACTGTTATTGAAAATAAAAACTTATCCTTTCCTGAAAAGTAGGGGTCTGATCAAAATCTCGAAAGCATTGTTGTTGCTTTTCCTCAATGCCGATTGGGTAATTTGAAAAACTCGAAGGAAGAAATTTAGCCAAATTCACACACATAATTAAGAATTCAGTTTCAGTTGAAGGGCAGTGACAAAGAAAGTCACATTTGTGTGTATAATAAAACTCATTTCATTATCTAAATTTAAATAGTTACTTTTGTAAATTTAAAACTTACTCAAGAACATAAATTTTGAACAAAAAAAGGAAGACTTACATTTTCAGTTAAAATAATTAATTTTCAACCAAGAAAAAGGGAATTTTTAACAAAATAAAGGAAAAATAGCCAGAAGACGAGAGTTTTAAGAAAGAGGGAAGGCTCATGAAAACTTCACTCTCCACTCACAACTACAATCTCCCGCTTTTAACTGTGTAGCGCAGTGCACGTTACACGGACGGGTATTATAGGTGAGGCGCGAAGATGCAGTTGTTAGTGGTAGGAGGTGTTTCACGAGATATTATTCAGGCCGAGGAAAGCGCAATTGACGAGGTTCCTAAAAATCCGTTCAAAAAGGATCGTTCCATCAAAAAGAGTAACTCAAAAACTATCGGAAGGTATAGAAACCTGAATATTGATAATTTCCGAGTTAGACCCCTTTCCTCATTGCACGTCACATATGCAGTTTATTTCACTTTCATGTTTTATACTTTGAAGCAGCGTTGTGTTAACAGTCTTGTGTCGCTCGCTATACTCAACTCTGTATCACGCTACACTTCGACCGGCATCGAGCCGCATTCACCACTCATTCACCCACCCCTCTTTATCATTCAGTGCCGTATCAATAAAGATTTATTCCAACAATTTGTATATATATTTTTTCAAATTTTTTTAACGATATCAACCATGGAAAAATTTACTTTCAAAATTGGAAACAGTTGAGTTGTACAAAATGTCTTCCCCGAGAAGAAAACCAAGGGTAGCTGGGACTTAAGGGGGGATCCTGCTTTAGAAGGCTCAAAAAATCGATTTTTTTTATTGCTCAAATCTGTTCCTAATATATCTAAGAATATGTATCTAAAGTGATAGAAGCTGATTCCCAGTATTTTCAAAGATACAGGACTAAACGCGGTGAGGTGTCCGTCGAAACAATATTTTGAATTCCTAGAATTGCCGTGGAAAACTATAGAACGGATTAAAACGATAAGCAATATATACATATCCCTCTCTGTGTACGTGCTTCTACGGAGCTGCTTCTAGCGTCAACGGTGAGTTTTGATCTGAGTATTGTCGAGTGCACATCGCTAAAATATCATGGCAAGTTATCCTAAAGGTGGTGAATCGAGCAGTGATCGTCCTGCGAGGCCAAGAAAACGAAAATTCTCCGGGAATCGATTCACAAGTGGACCAGACGCTGCAGAGTGCAGCACAATCAGTTGCGAGAAGAAATTGTTTACCGCAAGCACCGAAAATATAATTGTACATCCAGCTCATTGTTACCACATAATTGAATTTCTGACAGTGTTTCTTGCGATTTCTAGCATAGTAATCTGCAGATCTTGCAAACAAAACATAACATTTGCAGAGAGCGGGCATCGAGACTTGGGTTTCAAAATTATATAATCATGTATGTGCGGTCGGCGAGAAATCAATTCAGGACCGTTAATAAATACCGGTTACGAAATAAATAGACGAATTGTGTTTGTTATGAGGCTTCTTGGTGTTGGACGAGAAGGCATCAATCTGTTTTGTGGACTTATGGATCTATGTCAAGGTTTGGCGAAATCCACATATGATAAAATAGTGCAGCATTTATACTCAGCGTCGAAATTAATGTTTGAAAGCGTCTGTAAAAAAGCTGTCAAATAAGAGCAAGAAAAGAATGCAGAAAATGAGAGAACTGCAAATAATTTGAGAGTTTCCGGCGATGGATCTTGGAAAAAACTTGGCTTCACTTCATTGTTCGGTGTAACAACTCTGATTGCACATTACTGTGGCAAAGTAGTTGACCTCATCTTTAAAAGTGCGTACTGTCATTCATGTGTCCTAAAAAAATATATTAGACAATGACGAATTTGAGGAATGGTTTGAAAGTCATAAAGAATCATGCTCCTCGAACCACGACGGTTCAGCAGGGAAGATGGAGGTGGATTCAATCGTGGAAATGTTTTTGAAATCTGATGAAAAATTCGGAGTAAAGTATACGAATTATATCGGCGACGGCGATTCGAAAACTTTTGGTGGTATTCTCAAAATTAATCCATACGGTGACGATTGCCCTGTTACTGAAAATGAGTGTGTGGGGCATGTACAAAAGCGTATGGGTCCACGACTTCGAAATAAAAGGAAGAAAGAGAAGCTCGGAGGTAAGAAGCGGTTGATGGAGAGCATCATTAAAAAGTTAACGATCTATTATGGTCTGGAAATCAGAAGAAATATTAATTCTGTCGAAGATATGAAAAAAGCTGTAATGGGAACGCTGGATAATTATTGTTCAAGTGATAAATCTTCTCGCCACGAGAATTGCCCGGCAGGCGCCGAAAGCTGGTGTGAATGGCGCGAAGCTGAAGCCACGAATTGTCTTGCGTCTTTAAAGCATCCTGCTCGATTGATTGACGAAAATGTGGAGGAACATATTCGTCCAATCTACGAAGAGCTCTCAAACGACGAACTTTTGACGCGATGCTTAGGCGGGCACACGCAAAATTCAAACGAATCTGTCAACTCCACTGTCTGGCGCATGAGCCCGAAACATCTGAATTCTGGCCAAAAAATCGTTGAAATTGCTGCGTACATGGCTGCAGGAATGTTCAACGAAGGATATTCTGCAGTTCTAAGTACCATGCAGTTGCTCGATTTAAAAATCGGCCAGCAATGTAAGATGTTTGTGAATAACGCCGACACACAACGGATCGAGAGGTAAAACCGGCGTAATCGAAAATTAACATTTTTTCTTATCGTAAACTTTGAAGCGCGTTCTCTCGAGTTTTCGTTTTTACGATGTTTCTAAACTGGCGGGCGTGATTGCAAGAAAAATATATGAAAATTGAATTTTTTTTTGTTTTTTTTTTTGTTTCATACGAAAATTACGAGTTCCATCTTGCCCGCCCATATTTTTTTAAATCCCATCATTATTTTTAATCCCGCCGATATTTTTCTCTCAAAATTTTTTTTTATAATGTTTAAATATATATTAAAATATTCTGAAAAGTTCCCTAGACTTGCTTATTTTTTTCTGTCCAAAAAAAATCCCCCAAAAAAACGCTTTTTTTAGGCTTCCTAAGGCAGGATCCCCCCTTTAGGGTGAGGGAAATTTAGTGTAGGGCAAGGCCCTTCAGCACGAAACTGGAAAAACTTAGTACCTTATTCATTTTTTTACAACAAGAAAGTTTAGTTTAAAGCAGTGCACGCCAGATCCAGCCGCGCTTAACGAGATAGGTAAAGTATATAATCTTGATTTTGTATATAATGATGCAGTTGAAGCAGGGAAATAATGGAATTCGCAAATTCCGCACCGTTTTCAGACTGTAATGCTAGTTGCTGCAAGTAGAGTAAAAATATAAATTAAATCAAGGGCTACCTATGGACCATCCAGATGAGATTTACTCTGAAAATTTGTAATTTTCTTGGTGAAAATTTAAATTCACTGTCGTTTCCCGATCCATGTTTCACCCTGCAAAGATTTGGCGAATCAAATTTGCGGTATGAAGAATCTTGGTTTGCACATGAACATTTCGCGTTTTCTTCTATTTCAATTCTTCACAACTACCGCTGTTGCAAAGAGATCACCATTGGGGGTTAATAATACAATTTGTTTTTCGGTTGGTATGGGCATTAGAACATTATATCTGGTTCTTAATCGGATTAGTTTACTTTGCGGAAAAGTGTATCTTCGAAGTTCAAATATCCGATTCGAATTGTTGTGGGCAATAAATCGAATAGATCTTAGTTCTTCAGGTGTAAATCCATGTAAGCGAGGAGAATCATGCCTGGCAAGAGCAGAACTGGACCTGACACGAAAAATCCTTTCAGTAGAATATCTATCAAGAGAAGAAGCAGAAGTGTCACAACGAGAAAAATCAGCAATAGGGTCGGCATTAGGCAAACACTCGAACTGTTAACTTAATTCTGCAACAACGAACAGAGGAATAAATTTTTCCTAAAGTACACAATCGTATATTGGTGGATCACGAGTTGTGAATGTGGTTGTAATTGTTAACGTAGTTGTCGACTGCTGACAAGGTTGTTATTTAACTCTGTCATAAAAAATCTTGAGGTTACGTTACCCAGGCAGAAAAATTCTCGTGGAATTCCTAGTGGAGCTTCTCGTGGATTTCCGCGAGGATTAGGAAAATTACGTAGATTTTTTACGTGGATTTCTACGTGGATTTATACGTAGACGTCTACGTAAAATTCTTCGCATTCATCTTTCCACAAAATAATTTTAATAGAAAAATATCGATATCTATAAAAATTTTCGAAATATCGATTTAAAAGTTTCAGTTGCGCCTTTCTGGCAAAAAATCATAGAGGAATTCAGATTAAAACTTATACTTCTTGTGACAGTTCGAGAAAAAAATTTGAATATCTTCAGTTTACCGCTTGGACTAATCATGTAAATCGCACTAAAATAAATACAAAACCTCACTTCTTTCATTATTCTATTGCATTATAATTAACCTTACTACCTTATACCTGGTAATGTTAAAAGAGAATAAAGATTTCAAATAACTTCAGAGAAAACTTAATCAATATCTTATACAATCAAATTTATTTATCAAATTCTTTTTTTTTCACTTTCTATCTGTTATCCTTTTCATATACGGACCGTTTTTCAAGTTTGAATTATACCCTGACATTATAACTCTAGTCTGAATGTTGACGTCCGCAGTTGCACAAGTTGAAGAAGAATTACCTAAACTTATAGATATATTGGATAATACATCTATAATTTTATGTAAATCTTTTTATTATATTGATTTTATTCTGAATTTGATTATTATATTCACTATTAGAATCAAGGATAACCGCCAAGGATAACAGCAGAGTCCATATGTTCCTCATCTTTTCTAATCATAGGACAAAATTATTATTTCATTAATGAAGAATTTGATCAACAAAGTAACTCGTGAATACTCTACTGCTTCATTGGCTTATGTAATCTATACTATAGTTCTTATCTCTTAGATTAAAGGCGCAAACTTGATAAATTTGAGATATTTACATTTGATATGTGTCAGGTTCAAGGGAACAAAATTTAGTTATAAATTTAATTAAAACTTATGTCACCACTTAGGTAATCTTTTACGTTTTAGGGAAAACGTATTTTTGCCTGGAAAATTAATATATTTTCTCTTAGAAGGGCCAATTTTAAGCATTGAAAATCCTATAAATTATGTTGAAAGAATTCGAAACATGAATTTCATCCTTTCATTTTTTTTATCTATTTTTTTAGAAATCGGCCATGTAACGCTGAAAAAACCAGTTCTCGTCAGATCACTGAAGTTAAGCAGCGTTGGGCGCGGTTAGTACTTGGATGGGTGACCATTCGAGAATACTGTGTGCTGTTGGCATATTATGGGTGTGGTGAGCCCAAACTTGTAGTTATTTATAACTACAAGAAAACTATATACCTAGAAACACTACCCGAATCGGGTAGTGTCACGCCTACCCTGAAAGGGAAATGGCTTAATGGTATAATCAGTCAAAAAAAAGTTATCTTGAAACAAAATCATTGTCCTTTAAAGTTGATTTTCATTTGACTTTTGAGAATTCAGTGTACACTGCTAGAAATATGCTGAACATGTAAGTTCAGTATACCATTAAGCCTTTCAGGGTAGGCGTGACACTACCCGATTCGGGTAGTTTTTCTAGGTGGATAGTTTCTTGTAGTAAATAACTACTACAAGTGTGGGCTCACCACACCCACGGTGGGCCAACAGCACGCAGTATTCTCGAATGGTCACTCATTTAAGTACTAACCGCGCCCAACGCTGCTTAACTTCAGTGATCTGACGAGAACTGGTTGTTTCAGCGTGGTATCGCCGTTGGCGATTCATCTCTTGATAGATATTCTCCTGGAAGGATTTTGAAAAATATAATCATGCACTGACCACATTCGAACTTTAGGAACGAATCATTAAGGAACGAAGGTGAGTGTCGGACTGACCTAAAAAACGGCCCTACCGACATCAGTTTTAAAGAAGAGTGTTACCAAATTTTCTTCGCTGAAACTGACTCTTATCAAATGTAAATATCTCAGAAGGACAAATTTGACGCCTTCGATCTAAGAGATAACGAATATAGTGTCGATTGTATAATTCAATGTAGCAGTAGAATATTCATTAGTTACATTTTTATTGAAATTGCTAATTAATGCATTGCTTAGTTTGTCTTCTAATTAGAAAAGATGAGGATTGTCTGTACTCTGTTCTTATCCTTGGCCGTTATCCTGAAGTGTCTTGGTGAATATAATAATATAATATATCAATAATTTAGGTAAATATCTTTAAAGATTTAGGCAAATTAGAACTTTTCGATTGAATATACGCATAGAAATTGTATACGTACCAGGTAAAGTATCAACTGAAATTTTCGGTAACCACGCCTCACGACCGTGAGATAGGTGGTTACAGTCCACGATGGCCTCAATACGATGATCCGGCAAAAGTTTCATATACCCTGAGGACACAAAGCGACCCAAGGAAGATTGCCTTGTGAATTTTCCCCGCACGTGTCTCAGCATTTCAGTGACCCGCACGGATGCTTTTCAGGCTATTAATCAGTGAAAGCTTGACACCTCCAAGAGCACCGATGATCAGGACGACTAGCTTAACAGAATATTCAAAGTATAACTGTTGCAACTCCCTCATAAGTTCTGTATACCTCTCTTTCTTCTCATTCTCCTTGATTGTGATATTTTTGTCAGCTGGTAACGAAAATTCGATGACGAACATGGTTCGTTTCTCGAAGGCAAGGAAAACTATGGCAGGCCTCGACTGCGCACTAGAAACAATTGTCGAGAATATGAAGTTGCAGTGAATGCGGCACTTCTAATTTTTGACCATTGAATCTATTTCCGTAGGAACGTTTGGCGGAGCGGTACTAGTGCTAATACCGTAAGAGTAACAGATATAATAATAACGAACTCTTAGTGCCGCATTGTGCCTTTGGATGTACGTCGCCTTCACATGAGTTGGACAACTTGATAGTATGTCTTGTAGATGCTCGGGTTGTGCATGATACGCTCTGCAGCTATCGTCGGGGATGTCTTGGATCAAAATGTGGTGACGGTATCCTGAAGTGAAAATGACACCGTCTTGACACGCCAAAATGAAACCCTCCGTGCCCGACTTTAATCCCGGTGATTCGAGAAAAGCAAACGTTAGCTCATACGACATCGACTGATCCTTCATATTTATGTGGAAGATGCCGTCATCCTCTTGTCGAGGAGTTTTCGGCGGAAGTTTTTCTCCTGTGCTTTCTTGATCCGGGTCTTTAGGATTGAGTACTCAAGATGGATAATTTTGGATGCATTTTGCTCACCCTCGACATTGAAGTCAAGGCCAAGTGTTTCAGCAGCCACCTTGCTGCTATATACAGAAACGCTTCTTTGTCCACTTCTCCGTGTTTCGTGATCATTTTAAGAAGAGGGTCTTGTCCATTTGCTATATATGCTATATGTGCAGTACCCAGAATAATCCGGTTGTGAAGGCACTCGAAATTCTGTATTCCGCGATCACATTGACGGCGTGAGATGCGAACTCGCGGCGGCATAACTTTTCCTGATCCGATATGGAGGGATCTGAGCACGTCCTTCGTCAATGGAATCAATTCAAATGAATAGAGGATTACCGGCACGGTAAGCATGTTCCTTGCAGATACTCTCTTCTTTGTCGCGACAGTTCCGAAGACCAAATACGTTGGATAAGACGTTTGTATCTGCACCGGATGGTTATCCTTCATAGATGTCACGTCCGGAATGCAGCTCTGTGGCATGCTTAGATATGAATGGGTCTCTCCAGCACAAGGTATCGTATAGCGCTTCTGTAGACGAGCTCAGGGTCTTCGAATATGCTAATAAGTTTTTTCTCGCTTCAAATTAACCTTGGCGCATTTCTATAACTCAAACTCCATTGTAATCTGCCGAGTGAACTTCTCGATAATTCCGAGAGCTAGATCTAGTTTCTTTTCATTCTCAGCATATATCTTGAGATCATCAATGTTAAATACATAAGTGGCCAAATGCTATCGGTATCCCGGTTTGCAGCAGAAGTACCGTTGGGAAAGGCGAAGTGCGAGAGATAGTGGCAATAATGTGAGGTTCTAAATTGTTACCTTAAACATTAAATAAATCATGCATTTGTATATTCAAGTCCAGCGAATTTTTAGCAACAAAAAGCTTCCAACGGGAAAATTGTTCCAAAATGTATGAATGTGATTTTTACTACTATAATTATTCAAAATAAGTCATCATTTAGAAGAGAGGGAGGTTTTATTCCGGCCGCGCGGTTCGTTTATTCCCACATATGTATCAACTCGACATGTTCCACAATTTGGTAAAAAGCACTTTTTTCTGGATACAAATGGCTGAATGATTTAACTTAAAATTTATTTTGATTTTTCTTCATTAACCGCAAGACTCTCAGATATAGCGTGCAGCAGCCATGACAAAATTCCAGCAAAAGAAACACTTTTTGTTAAATAATCAAATCCCTGCCTTTTTTATTTAACTTCTGAAGCCTGTCACTGTTTTAAAAATTTGGAAATTCAATTGAATATGCCTTTAATCAGTATAATAAAAATACGAACTGTGTTCTTACAAAAATCTTATTCTGTGTTTCTTGTTTCAGAATTAAGTTCACAGTCCAAGCCTTTGTCTCATCGTGACAATAATCCTGTTGTTCATCGCTCTGGACCTTCTTCTTCATCTGCTCCTGGCAGATATTCTCCAGACACAACTCTTTCTCTTGCCTTGCCTCATTATTCTGCCAGGTCTCCACCACCTGCCGAGCCACCTCTTCGTGACAGGTCCAGGTCTCCCCATCTCAGGAAAACTTTTCCAAGCCTGCTTGGATACAGATTTGAAGAAATTGAATTTATTCGACTTAGTCCCTACAACAATCCAAATCGGATATTCGAACTTCGAAGATATGTTTTTCCTCCCGATAAACCAGTTCGATTGAGAAACAAAAATTTTGTCCTCATCCCCATGCCAACCGAAGAACAAATTGTATTATCAACGTCCAATGGCGACGTCTGTGCAATATTGGAAAAAACATTACGCAAACACACCATGCTTCGTGCAATATATAAACCTCTTTTGGCGCGGTCCAAACGGGCGAAAATAAACATCTATAGTGGCGCGGTAGAAGAAATGACCACCGAAGAAATCGCAGAATGTCCAATATCCACCAAAAAATCAATCATATGTAGTTTCAGAGTATCACGTGTCTAAACCACAATTCTTGACACCGTTAAATAATATAAAAACTGCGCGTCTGTCAGATCTGGTGCTTTAGCGCTTCGTCTTTATGAATGTTTCAAAGAAAAATCTACCGAATCATTTGAAAGATCACAAATTTCATATAACATGGCATTTTAACATTTAAAATAAGTACAATTACAACTTCTTTTAAATGATAAGTTCACTTGTTAACTTTTTGTTGCTTTTTGCAATTGAATTTTATCTTATTCTCGCTTTACGCCCATCTTTCAAAAATAGAGGAATTTTAATGAAGGATTGGGTTATTTGGCGGGCTTATAACATTTGCAACCATATTTCAAGCATTCGCAGAAATAATGTTGGAAACTTAATTTTTCAAATATTTTCCTGAAGAATGATTTTTTGTCATCATTGTTTCTTGATTTGAAAAAAAAATTCTACTATTTTCCGTGCTTATATCTACTGGAATGCAAGCTTCTAAAGTTTCCCCGAAGGATTTAAATTTTTCTTGTATCTCTTTCCTATTCCTTTACACACCCCCTCACACTTACTTGGTAGTGAGAGGGGGACCTACAGTTCAAGAGGGGTTCCGAATCATCAAGAGCAACAGCTTTAAGTACTTAGAGAACCTTTTTCTCTAGCGGTACCTGTCTCACCCGCAAGCCGACAGAGTGGGTCCAAAGCCTACGCCTTAACCCCCACCACCATTGTCCCACTGGGTTATATCTACTATTTCAAAGTTCAAAAGTAAATTCTTCTATTGCTGAAATTGTTAAAACCATTTTTTAACACATTTTTTAAACCAATAACTATATTCTGCGATTCTTGATACCTATTTTCAAAATTGGAAACAGTAGAGTTACAATTCAAAAAATTGTGCAGTCAAAACAAAATTAATTATTTAATTTTTTGAACTTAGAATTAATCAAAATGATATACGTATATTTATATGTTGTAACCAGAAATATTTGAACTTTTTAATTAAAAAAGTTTAAAATATACAATTTTTAAGTTTGACGGCCGCAAAAACCTGGACACTTTTTTCTCTATGAAAACGGCCACCCTGCGTTTTGTTAAAGCTCCTTCGGCTTTCACGAATACATTCTCATCACTTTTCTTTCAATTGGCGCTTGATTAACGTGTGTAAAAAATGAGACATTTTCGATATTACATTAAATGTATGTTTTAGTTATTTCCGTACCTCGTACCTGGTGTGCTTATTCATATATTGGAAAATAAAGTAAGAATTGTGCTCTGTATCATTATTTTATTTACGTTAAGAAATATAGATGAACAGTTTTTTTATAGTTAAAGAATTTCCCTTTTTACTATTCGTAAAATATGCGTATTATCAAATGAAAAAAATATTTATATAAAAAACTAAAAATATATTTTTTGAACTAAAAAGTTCAAAAAATAATGAACTAAAAAATTTGAAAAAACTTCCGATTTTTTAGCGACTCACAAGTGTAAAATTAAGAATATATTTTTTTGAAGTTTCTTGAATTAAGAATTAGGAATTACGTTTTAAAGCCTTTTGAACCTGAAAAACAAGTTTCCGCGAATGTGTCTGTCTGTAGGTTTTTAGTCTGTTAATACGATCACTTTCAAAAGAATTGAAAGATTAGATTCGCGTTTGGCATACTCTTTAGGTGTCCTAAACTGAAGGTCACGTTCGTTAGCCAGCCATGTTGGATACAAATTCTAAAAGTTAGAGCATTTTCAAAAAAATGTAAACCACTTTTTTCAAGATTCAAAAATTCTCTGTACCGTTATTCGTAGTACTCAAAAATACGAACAATTTCTCTCAATGGCTTTTTTTGACAAAAAAAATTGCCAGAGTTATAGCACTTGCAAAATTCAAAAAAAAAAAAAAAAAAAACGAAAATGAATATTTCAAGTTAAATAACGCACGATATAAAAAAAGTCAAGAGAAGAAAAATGTTGCTTTTTGAAATTCTTACAAGATTATGACAGCAACTTTTTGAGTTTTCTTGAAAAATCGAAAATGTAAATTTTGACCGCACAAAAAATAATGAAAAATCCATATACTATTTTGCTGTCAGAATATGCAAGATACGATAAATGATGAATTGACCAAAATTGGGCATTTAAAACAGATCTACAAATTTATTATAAATCACTTTTTGCGATAGGACGCATAGTTTTTATTTTATTCTCAAAAAACAACATTAGAAACAAACAAAAATAATTTTCTGGACGAACCACACAAGCGACGAAAACATTAATTCAAAAAAAAGTTGTTAAACCAGAACAAAGCTACAGATTTATTTGTTATTATTTATTGATAAGATGCGTAGTTTTTGTCTTAATCGTGAAAAATAACATTAAAAATAAACATAAAATTTTTTTTAAATCACACAATGTTTTTCATGATGAAATTTATTTCTAAATGATTCGAAACATTATTGATGAAAGAGTGAATTTTAATTGTGAATGTTTTAATAATATTGATTATACCGGTTAAGAAAAATTTCGGTACCTACAATAAGATTTCTGGGATAATTTAAAATGGCTTAGGCTTTACTTCTTCTAAAATGGATTTTAATCCTTTAAGATATCAAAATATGTCGAAAAAGAAACTGAAAAATTCTCAAACTTTTTTTAATTGAGCAGGATTTAATCAACTTCAGGAACAATTCGAATCATTTTAAATAATTTTCTGAAAAGATTTCCAAAAATTTAAAAGAAGCTGTAGAGTTTTGAAGATTTTGCTTGACGTTTGAAATAGCAACTATGATATATTTCATCGACAATGCACCTTTTTTTGTTGAAAAATTCAACTACTTGGACGAAAATTTGAGTCCATTGTAAAGAATTCATTTTTTGGGTTGATAATTTATCATTTTGGATTGAAAATTCATCTATTTTGTTAAAAATAACCATTTAGTTTAAAAATAACGTATTTTGTAAAAATTCAACGTTTTATAAATAGTTTTCTGTTAATCTTGAGAAGCAGAAAATCTTCTAGAAGCGGTAGTCGGATCAAGATAAGTCTAATAAATACTTTGAGAAAAAAAAAATAATAATTTCGAGAGCCATAGAGATTCATAGCCCAATGAAGGACAATTGAAATTTATGTCCCACCCTGAAATTCATATTTTTCTAAAGCATTACTCGATTTTATTCAAATTTGCGTTTCTTTTACCTGTTAATGTTAGAACAGAATATTCATAGAAAACATAATCAATATCTTATACAAACAAAAATAACCTATCAAATTCTTATTTTTTATTTTCTATCTATTATCCTTTTCATATAAGAAAGAATTTTTATGTTTTGATTGTATTCTAAAATTAACACTCTAATATAATATGCTAATACAAAAACTAATTGAAATTTCTTAAAATTAAAGCCCAAATAAAATCTTCATAATTTGTTGACAAGGAGATAGTTTGAATAAATATTTTGTTAGAAAACGTATTTATAACTTTGTGAATAGCTTTTATATATGCCGGACGTTTTTTGTCACTAAAAATGAGCTTAACTCCCCGTCAGCTTGAAAATCTGAATCTATGATTGTGGAATATCATGAAAAATTATTTCCTGTATATTCCATCCAAAAATTCTAAGTTGTAGCAAGCGCTACAACTTTTTTGCCCAAAGAACAAGATGTGAAATTCAATTTTTTATAAGAATATACACTTTAAGAAAATACAATTTGTTTTCGAAGTTTCTGTAGGCCAAAGCCGTTGGACGAGAAAAATGTATAGGCTTTTATACAATCGGGCCCCTCAATTACACCCTCATTTACAACTCATGGTTTACCAACATACGATTTTTTACTTTAAAAAAATATAATCCTAAATTTCTTGTTTCAGAATTAAGTTCACAGTCCAAGAGTTCGCCTGATTAGGTGACCCTAATCCTGGAGTTCATCGCTTCGGATCTTCTTCTTCTTCTTCTGGCAGGCATTCTCCAGACACAACTCTTTCTCTTAACTTGTCTCATTATTCTGTCAGGTCTCCACGACCTGCCGACCCTCCTCTTCGTGATAGGTCCAAGTCTCCTCCTCTCAGGCAAACTTTTCCAAGCGTACTTGAATATAGATTTGTGGAACTCAAATTTATCCGACTCAGTCCCCACAATAATTCGAATCGGATATTTAAACTTCAAATATACGTTTTTCCTCCCGAAAAACCAATTCGCTTGAGAAAACAAAATCATGACCTCAAGCCCATGCCAACCGAAGAACAAATTGTATTATCAACGTCTCATGACGAAGTCTGTGCAATATTGATCAAAAAGTCAAACAATCAAGCGAGTTTTCGTGGATGTTTACACCTATTTTTCCATGGTCAAAAAGGGCGAAGATAAACATGCGCAGCCGGGCGGTTCAAGAATTGACCACAGAAGAAACCGCGGAATGTCGAGTAGGCAACAAAATCCCAATCGCGAAAGGTTTTAACATATATCGTGTGTGAACCACACTTCAGGAGATCATTAATAAATACAAAAAATGCGCTTTTCTATCAGATCTGGGGCTTTGCGCTCTGGCGTTATGCTTACAAGACGTTTATGCATAGATCCTATAAAATTGAAGCTCAAAATATTGATAACTTTTCACATTTATTTATCTATTTAGAAAACCAACGGGCCTTAGCCCTTTACCACAGGCTAAGAGAAAGTTATACATTAAAGTAATGTAAATTATAATTAACGTTAAAATTGAAATAAAAAATAAAGGAGCTTAACAGTTCTTCGGAATAGTATTATATACAAAGCCTAATTCAAAAGAGCTTAACAGTTCTTCGGAATAGCATTATATACAAAGCTAAAAAATAAACGTTTATCTACTACAAAACCTAATTCAAAATAGTCAGTACGGCGTTTTTTTCATAGTCAGTGCGATGAAAAGGTGCACTAAACAAGGTGCTGTTCCTTAATAACTTTACAGGTACATTCAAATTTATCTTAGCCAGAATTTGCGGAAGTCGATATTGTTGTTCAGGATGTTAAAAAGCAAGCTTAAATCTGCGAGTAGAAACCTACAGTTAATTTCAGGAATGTTAAGTAGTGTTCTAATTCCACTATAGTCATGGTGTCAAAAACTAATGTTGCTTATAATTTTTTTTGAAAATATTCTTGAAGGGAAAAATGTTGAGAGTTCGACTTGTCTCGTCTTTGGCCGCTGCACCGGTAATTGTTCTTGGAAATCCAAAGGTCGACTCATTGTTCTGCGTGGGCAGGTGTCTGCAGGGTTGCCAGGTGATTGATATGAGCGAACTGCCTTGTTAGGCGGTGACAAGGGCGAGACACGACTTTCTCGAAAATCAAGCCAGTTCAGTTGGGGAGACCGGAGCGAGTGGTCGAGCATCAATTTCAAGTTTGGTGATCTCTTAGTGCGCGGCTATTCATGAGTTGTCAAGCCAATTATAAATGCAAGTGTTCGTCAGTTTTTGGTGCTACGATTACCTTCGGATGCAGATACGGGTGGTCTTCAGTGTTTGGTTCTACTCTCGTCTTTGAAGTGTCTGGTGCTACGATTGCCTTTGGAGGCAGATACAAGTGTTCTACATTGATTGGTTCTACTGTTGCCATTGGAGGCAGATACAACTGTTCTACAGTGCTTGGTTCTCTTATTGCCTTTGGAGGCGGATTGCCTACTCTCGTGCTAGTTGTGGAGGCAGCTGCTCACGCTTCCGTGATCTTTGGATGCAGCTGCTTACGCTTCCTTGAGCTTTGGAGGCAATGTGTCTGCTTTATCGGCGACTTATTTTTGAAGGCCCGTGCCTTGTGGTGTTTTCTTGGTTCTCCCGGGAAGGCCCGTGCCTTGTGGTGTTGTCTTGGTTCACCCGCGAAGGCCTACTTCTGGCCTGGCTGGCCCGTTTTGGATTCTGTTCTTCCAGGTGCTGAGGTGTGTTCGGCTGCTGCATCGGCTGGCGTGGCGATTCTGGTTTCCCTGGATGCTTCCTTGGCGTGCTGTCCTGTCGGCTGGCTTGGCCTGTTCCTGGTGGAGGTTCCAGTTGCCTACTTTCTTTGGATAGCCAACGGAGCTGCTTCTTCGAGGGATGGATGTGTCGAATCACGAATATCTCAAGGACCGATAGAGAGCTGGCCTTCTCGTTAGCACTGGACATCATGAAATTATTTCGATTCTTATTCTAACTGTGATGCTGTATTGTTTTCATTCACGAAGAAAATATAAACTTTTATTTCAATTCAATGTCCACTGACGCTTTCATTGGGTTGCCCCTTCCCACCTCTCTTGGCTTTTAACACATGGTCTCGTCTATTCATGGGCATTCCCATTTGCCTGACCGCGAAATGCAAAAAACGGGTTTGAACTGTGGTGCAAAAATTACGGAGGCGTGTTCTAAGATAGGTCTGACAAGTGAAAATTTGGAAGTGTTTCTTATAACAAAGCCCATAATCCTTAGAATATTATTGATTGCAACCGAAATTTGTTCTTCATAAGATAAGGAGTCATGCAGCTGGATACCCAACACTGTAAAAACTCGGATTCGATTTAGAACTTAATTCAGTATTAAAACAGTTCACGCAAAGAAACAATTGCACCTCAGTTTGATCCGCCAATCTAATAAAATAAGGTCGATTTGTGGATTGAAGTAGGCTCGAAATGAGAATTATCTGTTAATAACTAAATCTGATAAACAAATTCTAAACTGTCAAGTCTAGAAATCAAGGTAACCCATAGGGCTGAAGTTCGACACGTCTGAGTGTGACGGTTCAACACTAATTTTTACGAATTTGTAATTTTCAATTTTTCATATTTTTTTTGCAAACAATGTAGGAGTGTCAATACCAGGGTTTTTTTCGGCGTAAGCATTCGTATTTTGAGACTCGAAAAACTCCTTGGTTTTAGAATTCATGACAATCTGCTAAATTAATAGCATTTTGAAAATTTTAGGTTAACATTCTGTGCCCTAAGACTTAATAAACCCCCTCGTAATCGACTTTCATGCAAATCTACCAGTTTAATCATATTTCCTAGATTTAAGTCCACTTATGGAATTTTGGAATTTTTTCCCCAAATTTGTATGCTGTGACTCAGAAAACCTTCTCTTACTGACTTTAATAGAAACACACTAATTTAATAAATATTTCAAAATTTAGGTTTCGTTTTGAAATTTGTAGATTTTTATCTCAAGTTTGTGTTGTGTGACTTGGAAATCTCCCTTGTATTGACTTTCATAAAAATCCACTAATTGTTTAAATTTAAGTCGCTTTTTTAATTTTCAAACCAAATTCATTTTTTGAGACTGAAAAGCCCCCTCCTTTTTTACTTTCATGGAAACCTACGGATTTAGTCCAATTTTCCAAATTTTAGCTCAAATTTTCGAATTTCTTAATTTTGACTCTTAATTTGTATTCCAAGACTCGAAAAACCCCCTTGTTATCACTATCATCAGAAGTGACCAAATTTATCAAATCTTCAAAAAAATATTGAACTTTTTGAATTTCTTAATTTTGACCCCGAATTCGTGTTCTGTTCCCCGAAAACCCCCTCGTACGGAATTTCAGGAAAATCTACTAATTTCGTAAGTTTCAAAATTGGAGTCAAAGTTTGAAATTTTTTAATTATGTCCCCAAATTCATGCTCTGTACCCCTAAGTACTACCTGACATTAGTGTGCAGACATACGTGGTATGTGACTTTACTGCGCAGCCCTGGGTGCTGCGTAACTCTACTACGCAGACATACTTGCTACGGAATTCAATTGAGCATCCACAAGTTTCATAGAACTCTACTGCGCATATATAAGTACCCTCTTACTTTACTGCGTATCCATAATAAGTGACGTATAACTATACTGCGCATCCGTAACTTCCGTGGAACTTTACTGCGCTTATGTAAGTGCTGTGCAATTATATAGCGCATACACAAGTACCCCTAACTCTACTGCGCACCCGTAAGTAGCATGGAACTCTACTACGCATCCGTACAAGCCATGAAACTCTACTGCGCAGGTGTAACTGCTGTTTTACTCGTTCGGGTCCGGACTCGTATCTTATCCAATTTAAGATGAAGGACATTCAGACCACCAAAAACCTTATTACTCCGGGTGCGTTTATGGCATCATTAGATTTACAGGATGCATTTCTCCTCGCCCCTGTACATAAAAGTTGCAGAATATTTCTAAGATTTAGATTTGAAGCTTTTTTATACCAATTTACTTAATTAACATTTGCGCTGTGTACCAGCCCTTATGTTTTTACCAAAATCATTAGGCCTGTAGTAATCGCAATCAGAGTAAAAGGTTTCTTATTAATAACTTATCTACATGACATATTATGAATTGGAAATAAGTAAATAAATAAAAAGGATCGGTTTTCTTATTAATTATAAAAAGAGCTTCTTGATACCTTCTCAAATATGCAAATATTTAGATTTGATTTTAGATTTCGAAAAATATATTCTTGAATTAATAGAGGAAAGAAAGAAACGTCCATTACAATTTTTAAACCATTTTTAAGTGGGTACGCAAGTCAAAATCCGTGATTTTGCACAATTATCAGGCGTTTTAAATGTATGTTGTCCTGCTCTAGCTTATAGCTTAGTATATTATAAAAGATTAGAACGGGCTCAATATATAGCCCTGTTGTCAAATGATAGTTATTATAACGCAACGTGTTTTATAATAAATATATATCAATAAATAATTTTAAACAATAATAAATAAAATTAAAATAAACATAAGGATGGCGTCTATTTCTCTGAACATCTACAGGTAATCTCGAGAACGAGGCGCCTAAAATAATTTTACGATCAAACAAACTTACCTGTACGTGAATTCGATTGTAATCATATGTAGCTCCTCGTTCGAAGATGATTACATTTTTCAGCCAACAACAGCAAACCCAAACATATTTCACCCTGTAATCATCTCAGCATGAAGACGCACCTCTCCTTATTTTTATGGCAATTATGCTTTAAACACAATGAAGGATATACATGTCCATGGTAACGCTCAGATGCACTACCGCGTAAATAATTTTTAATTTAAACTCCAAACGTTGTGAAGTTTCAGCATAAAAAGGACACTAACTACTCCATGTAATCATCTTCGAACGAGGCGCTGCATATAGTTACAATCGAACTTTGCGTACAGGTAAGTTCTTTTGATCGTAAAATTGAAACATATTGTATGAAAAATTAAAATAGTTTAGGAAAATTTTAAGTTCTGTTAATTATTAGAAAATCTGTGAAGCGATATAACATGAATCCATCATATAAATGTGTGCAATAATACAAGCTTTCGAAGAGATAAAGTTCTACCAATTGAGATACATATGTTTTTCTAGAACCCTTGTTTAAACTGTGAGCGTGCTGACATAATTTCACAGATGCCGCTATTTGTTTTATAACATACAGGCAAAAAAGGAAATAAAAGAGGAAATGTATATGAATCTTCATTATCAATTGAATGAGTGATTGCCTCTAAGCTTAAATTTAGTTTGTGGAGTGAGATAGTGACTAGCGGCCGTTCATATCCGACGTGGATATTTTTTAGGGCGGGTGGGGCAGGAGGTGAAAAAGGGGGAGTCAGCGAATCGAAATTGGCCACCTGAAATGCGCAAATCCCACTAGTATATTGGATTCATCGTGTATTAAATTTTATTTTGCACTCAATCAGTATCATCAACTGTCATCTGCTGTCACTTACCATAAGAAAAAATGAGGATCAGTGCCGGCACTCTATTTTTCGCTTTTGCCATTTTCCTTGATTCTAATGGTAAATATATAATAATATAACATCATATCTATAATTTTAAATACACTAGAAAATAAACACGCTTATTTTTTTTTTGTTTCACGAAATTTTCAAATTAAATTATAAAATTCCTATTGATACGAAACTTTTGTGTATAGAAACATTAATTTTCAACAAAAAAGTCAATTTAAAACCAAAAAGTTGATAAAAAAATTCAACCAAAAAAATTATTTCTCAACCAAAAATGTAACACTTGATATTTCTTCTGAAAGCGAGTTTGATTGTAAATCCAAAACAGTTTTATTTAATCAAAAAGACGAATTTTCCACAAAATACCTGAATCCTTAAGGAAATTAGAATAATCTTGAACCAAACAGTTGTATTTTTAACCAGAAAATGTTAAACTTCTACCAAAAGAGACGAATTTTCCAAAAATTTTCATACTGACTTAAATGATTCCTCAAATTTTGAAGAATATTTTAAAATTAAAAAAATTGTCTTATGAGTAAAAGTTAAATTGAAAAAAATGCATACATATGTGTGTGTATGTGTGTGTGTTTACATATGTTAATTTCAAATTTGTATTGAAGTGATAATAATAATTAATAGGAAAGTTTAATCAAAGAATTATATTGTGTAACATGTTTAACTTTATTGAAACAATAAGATAGTAATTGCGATGCTTGTAAATGGGTTACGTCATCTTCAACAAGGTAACGCATTTATAAGTTTTTTTTAAATGTTTCAATATACTTTTATGAATTGATTAGGAATATGGCCATTAAAATATCAGAAAACATCATATTTAGGGTCAAAATTCGAAAAAAACATGTTGATAAAAAAAATATTATGCTAAAATTTGTATAGTAAAACCTCGTTTGCTGATGTATTTTGATGCTCTGATTATGAACATGGTCAAGAAAATAGTCTTTCGTATCATTTGCAATTTTGAAACATGAAGAAATTACGGTATTTAGTTTCAAATACTAATCAATATCAGTTACATTCTCCTATTTCGATCAATTTCGTTGAAATTCATTCTTCTCGAAAAACGATGTACATAAAAAAAAAATAATCTGAAAATAAAATAACAAAACTAAGAGATTATACAAATTCAGAACGAAATTTTTAATGTATACAAATATTACAATTGTACTCAATGGTACATAGCAAAATTATGTCATATTTTATATTTAGCATCTTCCTCAAAACACCTTTTTTGTATAAGTAACGAGGCAATCATTTTTTGCAACCCAGTTTATTACCATACATTATTAACTTTATAATAAATTTGTCTACCTTTTTAGTTTTTTAATTATTCTTTTATTTTGGCACCTGATACTTTAAAAAAATAAGTTTGCCAATCGGATCTATACATAATTTTAAAATAAACGAATACTTTATTTCAAGTTCCACGCAGATACTCATCAAAAATAAGCTGTTCATATGGTTGTACAAAAACTAAGAAATGATTGATGATTAAATGATTAAAAAATGATTATTCTTCTGTGAAATCTTATTATTTTTAAAATAAACATTTCTCATTAGCAACACTAACACAATCCGAAATTGGTCATATTAAATAATATTAGATCGATTACACATTTAAAAAGTCGCCTATTTCTATTTCTTCTTAAAAAATTAATAAATTCATGTATGACAACTGTAGAGGAATTATTTCAGGATACTTCGGAAAGTGTATGTATTACATTCTTTGTTTTATTTACTGATATTTTTTTTACAATATCAAGTACCTCCATTAGTACATAAATACATTCTTTATTTTGAATAAATTGATAGATAAAATTGACATTTATTGCATTCTTGTTGTTTGAATGCATTATATATAGCGATTTTGTCATCTAACTGCGTAAACGTAATAATTAATCATAACAAATAACAGATAGAGAACAGTTGTCATTGTTTCGAATAATTTTTCTAAACAAATTAACTTGTATTGCTTGTTTCAACATGGAGAAATTGCCCGTCAACGGGATCATTTTATTCCATCTCAAGAATATTACTGATTCAGCAGAGATTAACATTGAGCATCTTTTTGGGTTGAAAATTCAATTGTTTTGCAAGAAATTAATATTTTTTGGTTAAAAGTGCAACTGTTTGGTTGAAGGATAAACTTGGTTAAAAGTTAAACTATTTTATTCAAAGTGATTTTCTTTTGCTTGAATTTAAGTATTTGTTAATTGAAATTAAAATCTGCTTGGGTTGAAATACAAACTATTACATTTTCCATTGATGATTCATCCTCTTTCATGGAAAACTCATCTTTACGGTTAAAAATTCACCTTTTTGGTTAAAACTTCAAGTTTGTAGTTCAAAATTGAACTCCTTCGTTAACACAGAATTTAACTATTTTATTTTTAATTTATGTTTTCTAGTTCAAGAATCAACTAATGGTTTTGAATTCATGTATTTTTATTATAATTTTTTCTATTTTGGGTAAAAATTTCATTCCTTTGTTCAAAATGTAATTATTTTGTGGAAAATTAATAATTTGGTTCAAAAGCCATCCTTTTTCGTTTAAAATTCAACTGTTTTGTAGAATTCAAATTTTTTTTCGAATTTAAATTCAACTACTTTGGGAGATAATTTAATTAATTTCTTGAAACTGATCTTTTTTTGTAGAAAATTAATATTTTCCAGTTAAAAATTAAACAACTTGTGACAAATTAGTTTTTTTCTTGGATAAAAAATTCTTTTGGATAGAAAATTCAATTATTTACCTGAAAATTTACTTATTTTATAAGGTACTTTTTTTTAGAATAAAATATTTGCTATTGAAATCTCATCGTTTAGGGTTGAAAATTCAACTACTCAATTAAAACTTGAACTAGTTTATTATAAAAATTTTTTTTCTTTTTGAAAGTTAATGTCCTTTGTTGAGATTGTGTCAAACATTATTGGGGCAGACTTGCGTCTAGTTAGGGTATTGTCAAGACCATCTAATCTAGATGGTCTTTTTGGACCCAAATCGGGTGCTAGCTAGCCCATGAAGACCAAAAAATGTTATAATTATTAAACCCAAATATGTTTCTGCGTATTTCTGAAAATAGCCCGAATAGTTCCCCAAAAATTTTCTACACGTGAGGATTCGTCTCGTTTAGTAGTAAATTAACCTGCTTGATTGAAAATTCACCGTTTTGGTTGAAAAATCAACTCTGGATGACTAATTATTTGCCAAAAAATTATAATATTCAATCACCAATATGCATCGCAAGCTCAAATAACAAATTTATCAACTTTTTTATATTCTTGAAATCATCCGGAACAAGCTCTTCTAGTTCCTGTGAGAAAATATGATATAATGCGATAGGGTGTATAATTTTTCACATTCTTTTTTTCCAAACAATGACGTAAAATACCAGGAACAAAATGACATGCCTATAATTTTTCACCTGTCATTTTTTATAATTTTTTCTGTCATTTTCTCTGTGGTCAGAAAAAAAACTAAAAGGAAAATCTGACAGGACCAAAATCATATGCTCCTCATCATTTTTTACTATTAATTATTATTAAAAAACTCGTACCAGGGCAAACCTCAGAGTTGAGGGGGTAAGGTTTCCGAAGGTCATGAACACTAATCAACAATAATTAATGAGTGCATGTGATAGATCCTGTAGCACCAGGAAATAAGACACCGATCGAAAATAAGGCGCGCAAATCTGCGCGAATTCTTAAGAGAAGAGAGGAAAATGTTATTGAATAAACCTTCTCCTCGGCATATTTTCTTAGAATTTTTATTTTGCATAAATATCGAAAAGCTGAAAAAAGTATCAAATTTTTCACAGCTGAACATTCCTCAAGCCATTAGGATTGTTTTTGCCAAGTTTCAGACGCGTATGCATTGTGATTCAGGAGAACACTTCTTACAAAGGATTTTCACATGAACTTTATAAAATTCGCTTTTAGCTCATTGGCGTGGGGCATTCTAAGTTTAAAAATAAATAATTGAATTACGTTTTGACGATTTTTGATACATTTTTAACATTACAAATTCATTAATCTTTTATGTCATTTCACAGATATATCATCAGGCATGCCGCCCAAAACAAGCTATTCTCTGGAAAATGGTGGGATGATTAGTGAAAATGGGAATCTTCTAGGTAACCCTACTACTAATAAGAATAAATAGAAGTATTGTTAGTTAATAAATAGCTTGAAACGCTCTTTTACCAAACTTTTCAACAATAAGGTTGATATTCAAGTATAAGTCTCATACGAAATAAAATGGACTAGTCAAATTGCGCTTTCACTATTTCTTACACTTTTTTACATAACAAGTTAATAAACCGTTATTTTATTTTCACAAAAATATCATCAGTATTGCCGCCCAAAAAAAGGAGAAATCTGGAAATTCTTGGGACGAGTAGTGAACGTGCAAATCATCAAGGTAACCATTCTACAAAAAATGTATAATAGAAGTATTAATTAGGAAACAGTTTAAAACTATTATTAAACTCTTAAGATTGTGAATATTTCACACGCATGGAACCTTGTTCTCAATCATTTAGTGACATCTTTACTGTTTTTTTTATATAATTTCTAAGCATTATATATAATGCACGGCACGAGAAAGGTAAAGTATATAATCTTGATTTTGAATATAATGACGCAGTTGAAGAAGAGCATGATAAATTGACGAACACATATAGAATTCAGCCCACGTTTACTCACTATTTATAAAAACATGGCATACTGGAATGACATTTTGATTGACACTGAACTTTGTTTTTCTACGCATAAACGCTTATTGGTTTGACATTTTGTTTTGCAGAGAAATTTTAAAAACACCTTCTCCCGTTGAAAGACCTTGAATAGTATCATACATTTTTAATTTTTATCAGATTTTGACTTTTTTTTTTTTAAATAAAAGCTTATCAAATTTCGAAGAGATTCGTGACAGGTGATTTTTGTCAAATTAATTCAACCCTTTTTTTAACAACAGGGTTGATTTTTTTCAATTTTGAGATATGCCATTTTCGAAATATTTTCAGATTTATGAAAAAAGTTCTTGAATCAATGCGAAAATAGGGTGGTCCAATACCTGTACGTCTCGACAACTGAACTGAGCAACTCATGAAGTTTATCACCTGTTTTTCATAAGAGAATAACTTACAGGGTGTTAGGAGCACTGGCAAAATTACCATAAATGACCAAAAATTTTCATAAGTTTCCGGAAATTCATGAAAATTTATCATATTGAATTTTGGGTAATTTATGATAAGTTACGATATTGACTTGTAAAATTACCATCAATGACCGAAAATTGCCATGAATTTCCGCAAATATATATATTCTTCGGTTTCGATTCCTTAGGAATTGAACCGAAGGACCTATGACACAGCCACCGAACGCGTCCTCGGGTTGCGAATAGAGGGTCCCTGTACCAAGGGTTTCTGCTGAATATGGTTACAATATAATAAATTTAAATTAAAAATTCAAAGATTTTTCGGGTTTCAATCGTGTGCGAAACTATGAATGTTGCCGACGTTTCGTGAACATTGCAGTTCACTTCTTCAGGGCTGACCTGAAACTGAAGTTTCAGGTCATGTTGTTCTTAGGTATGTATTCTCTACGATGCCTGTGATTGGCCAGAGGGCCCCCTGGTGTGGGCTGGTTGAACTTGATTGGCCAATCAAGTCTTTTTTAAAAAACCCGGGAGGACGGAAAGCCAAATCGGATTGGTATTATATCCATTGTCCCTATTGATGTTATTAGGGTGTTTTAAGATTTCGATTGCTTCTCTATGTTTTCTTGGAAATTTATTGCACGTTTTTGCGATTACGGTTGTTTTTTCAAATAAAATGCTATGTCCTGTTTCAATATGATGCTCAGCTACTGCTGATTGCGTGAAATGTTTTAGCCTGACTTTACTCTCATGTTCTTTTACACGTTGACTTACCGCCCTCCCGGTTTCTCCAATATAGACTTTGCCACAAGAACAGGGGATTTTATATATTCCCGGATCACTGAAAGGTTCTTTTTTATCTTTAGGGTTGTTTAGAAGGTGTCCTATTTTTGCAGGTGGTTTAAATATGGTTTTGATGTTGTGTTTGTTGAGAATTCTTCCTATTTGTTCTGTGATACCTTGAATGTAGGGTAGGGTGGTTGTCATTTTTCTCTCTCTTTCTTCAGTAGGTTGTGTTGACTTGTTTTGTTGAGTGTATTTTCTTATTGCTTTATTAATTTGTTTGTTTGTGTAATCGTTTTGTATTAGGGATTTTTTAACATTTTGTAGTTCTTTTTGTAAGTTATCTTTATCTGTTATGGAGACAGCTCTGTATACAAGGGAATTGATGACCGATTGCTTTTGAGATGGGTGGTGGTGGGAGGAGGCATGTAGGTATCTGTTTGTATGGGTAGGTTTTCTGTAAACTTCATGTCCTAATGTGTTATCAGATCGTTTGTAAACTAGTACACCAGGGGGCCCTCTGGCCAATCACAGGCATCGTAGAGAATACATACCTAAGAACAACATGACCTGAAACTTCAGTTTCAGGTCAGCCCTGAAGAAGTGAACTGCAATGTTCACGAAACGTCGGCAACATTCATAGTTTCGCACACGATTGAAACCCGAAAAATCTTTGAATTTTTAATTTAAATTTATTATAATGGATCATCGTGAAAGTCTTAAATCTATTATGGTTACAATAATTAATAAGCAGTCGCGGACAATTGTCCAGGGATGTTCCTGAAGGAATAACCCCTAAGCCGAGGCGTAACAACCGTGCCGAAAGTGAGAACAACAATGACACCAGCAAAACACCAAAAAGTTGTGGATGCGGTTCAAAACGATTTAACGCGCAGAGTACCCGACAATGGGTCGGCAAACAATGCCGATCATCCTATAGTTCGGGGTGCTAAAAATAATTTAAATGGAAACACGACGACGACGAACCGGCGCGGTGAAACGCTCACATTGAGTGGACTCAAGGATGACTTGCTAGACTGCTACGATGCCAGTATTATCCCTATTCACCGAGGCTTTATGGCGCGTATGCACAGTCTGTGGTGTCAGAAACACCCAGAGCTTCAGCACGTGTCGATTCAATCACTGCGAAATCCACGTGCCCACCTCCAGAAAAGTGGATATGTACGCGAAGCACTTCCCCAAACACTGCTTGATCAAGCTGCAGACGAAGATGACAAAGCGACATTAAGACCAACCGCGGAAGAAATGTCCATCAATGACTGTCAAAGAGGTGAAAAATGCACTTAAAGGTACAAAGAACTTTTTCGCTGCTGGAACAGATTGTATCAAGAAGTCCTGGTGGGAGAATTTTTCTTCTACACACCCACATTTGGCCCGCATATTCACCTCATATTTAAGGTCGGAGGCGCCCATTCCGCAGTGGCTGGTGTTAGGACGCACTATACTCCTACCAAAAAAGGCATCTTGTCCAACCCAGAGAATTATACGCCAATAACTTGTTTGAACACCCTGTATAAGATCTTCACAACTGTCATAAACAACAGGATTGTTCGACGAATTGAGCCTGTGTGGCGAGAGATGTACGAACAACGTGGCTCAAAAAAAGGTGAAGCAGGCTGTCGAGAGAACCTGCTAATTGACATGTGCGTCTGTGAAGACGCTGCAGCCCATCAGCGCGTCCTGTCAATTAGTGGTGCCGTTCGATACGATACGTTCTCGTGATCGTGTCGAGATCGCGTCGGTTTTTTCTCGGGTCGGGATCGGGTTTTCGATACCCGTGATCGGTTTTCTCTCGACTCGACTGTGGCTCGGAATGCGATATATCGACTCGGGATCGGGTCGGGTTTTCGATCCGCCTTCGCCAGATGTGGGTCTGTGACGTAGCGGTCCACAGTGAGTTGAAATGAAAAACGAGGTTTAAATTTTAAAAGGACATTTAGAACGCAATAATGCACCGATTTAAGATCATTTTTTTTTGTACAATTCAGGACTAAATTTTCTAGAAAACGTTGTGAGTGTATATTTTATTTTTTTGTTTAATTAATTTTTATGTTAATGTGAACAGCGAAAAGTGTCGTTTTTTTTTGCATTTCATGTTTTATCTCATAGACACAATTTTTCTTATACTTCAAGTCACTTGGATTCAATGCACAGCGGTATAAGAAAGAAGAAAAAAATTGTTACCTTATAAAGTTAATTGTTAAAAGCAAATTTTATTAACAAATTATCGACATAAACAAATATTTGTTTTCAAAGTATATTCTTGCTTTTATTGTTTGGGTGACACGTGGCTATCAAAATTCAAGACTGAATGTTATTAATCAATTCTATAAACAAATTCTATAAACAAATGTACATCGCAGACATTAATAGGCAGAAACCAATGGTTTTTTGTACTCTTGTTGTAATGACATTACCAATTATGTTTTCTGAAAAAAATGTACCATCCATTGGTATTTGTTTATTTGATAAACAAAATATATAAACAAATTCACATTTCAGGCGTTTTGAAGCGGAACGAAATCGATGTTTCTTTTAATCTTGTTGCAATTATAGTGCCAATGATGTTTACTAAAAAAATTTTGCCAGGCATTAATGTTTGTTCATTTGATGAACAAATTATATAAACAAATACACATTGTAGACGTTTGTAAGCGCTAAAATGTTTTTCGGAGAATTTTTTTTCCAAACATAATTTTATTCTTAAAATTTTTTTGCAAACAAATTTATTTGTCGAAAAATTTTGTTTCAACAATTTTTTTTCAACATATTTTTTTTCAACACTTTTTTTTCAAAATTTTGTTTTCAACGAATTTTTGTTCAACAAACTTTTTTCACAATTTTTTTCCAATCAATTTTTTTTTCAACATTTTTTTTTCAAAACCTTACTTTTTTTATCAACTTGTTTTTCAATCAAAATTTCTGTTCAAAACATATTTTTCACGAAGTTAAAAATATTTTGTTTTAAGATTCTCTTAAGACTTACATTAACGTCTTAATAGGCTACAAAACCTTTACTTGTAGGCGCTCTTCCTACTTGGACTATATTTTTTCTTTTGAACTTGCTGAAACTGAAATAATATTGCCAATGATACTTAAAGATAAAATGTTGCTATTCATTAATATTTCTTCATTTTATTGTCAAATTATACGCAAAGAAATTAAATTAAGAATAGAGAATAAGAAAAATAAAGAATAATTTTGGGTGTTTTTAAGAGAAAAGAAATCGTTTTTTCATCTGACCTTGCTGAAATTTTATTACCAATGAGATTTTCTGAGAATATGTCGCTATACATTAATATTTGTTTATTTTATTAACTATGTACATAAACAGATTTATATATCAGGCGTTTTTAAACGAAAAGAAATCGTTTTCTCAGCTGACCTTGCTGAAATTTTATTACTAATGAGATTTTCTGAAAAAATTTCGCTGTACATCAATATTTGTTAATTTTATTAACTAATTACATAAACAGATTT
>CAKNYM010052292.1:455508-500395 GCA_932195095.1 Andricus curvator
TTTTCTACCATTTTCAAGAATAAAAGATATAATAATTTCCAAAAAAACAGTTACATTTTCAAACAAAAAAAAAGACGAATTTCCTGTGAGAGAGTTCAATTCCCGAAAAAAGAATTGCAGACAATTTTTAATGTTTATTAATGGATAAAGAAATTCAAAAGAGACATGGGAAGTAATTTCTCTCTCAACGACAAAAATAATATAGCAATGAGAATGACGTATCTTGGATTGCATATACGTCGCCTCATATTCTGCGGGATGTTCCTTCTGCAGATGCTTCTTCAATCCGGACGTGTTGGAGTCTGCCATTTTTATTTCTTTGTCAATTCCTCTTGATTTGCATAGGAGACATACTGCAACTTTTTTGTTTACACTTTCGTTCGTGGACCACACAAACTGAAATAAATGTTTCAAATTTTTGGTTTTCACGACTACCCCTGCAACCCGTTTCTTCGCGACGTGTGGAATATTTCTATTTCTCCGCGGTGAATTATGGGGAGTATTTCGCGGTGTTGGTGCCATTTCGTAATTTTTAGTTCTCGACAGAAGGATAATTTCAGAACCGAATGCTGTGAGCGACTGTCGAAAACTGACTGGAAGTAGACAGTACCTGACAATTCCTGATGATCCTGATACCTGAAGCAAAACTTAAGGGAAACCGTGGAGAAAGTTGGGGCAGTCTTGCGGAGATTGACTTATTACCCCAAAGTGTGCATAAAACTGTACAGCATGCCCAAATCAGTTTATGACAACTGCACTATCCATATTCTATACATTTAAATCTGTAGACCCAGAAATCTTGACTCTAAGCTCGTTGACACTTTTAGAAACTGAAAGATTGACAAGACCAGATTTGAAGGATTTATGACGGAAGGTGCAGTAAATTTTACATTCGCGAGGTATGCTGCGGCCTGCGACTTATCGTTTACCGATGCGATCTTCAGATGAATAAAACAATAAATACATTTTGGAAGAAACTAGTCAGGTAGTCACCAGGACAAGTATCTCATATCATTTTGCACCATTTTCATGAAATTCCAACTTACAGGAACTTCTTTTCGAATTTTTAATTTTAGAACTCGCCCGCTAGTCGCTACAGCTGCAGTAAACAAAAAGTCCCGATCTTTTCTTGGTTTTTCTTTTTTTTGGTCCAAAAACATTGTTCACGGCCATTGCAGTTGAAAATTGAAACTGCTAAAGATGAAAATGCTGTGCATGTAACTGTTTTGAATTTTGAACGTTAAAAATTAAAGTTCAACACATTTCTTATTCGGAATTGTTTCATTCAAATGCTGTCACATTTACACATAATTCACAATGGAAAAATTTGTAAAAGTAGAAAATTTCAAAGACTTCAACCATTTTAATTGACTTGTTTAGTTGAAAATTAATTTTTGAAACTGAAAGTTTAACTATTCCATATGTAGTTGAAAATTTAGCCCTTGTAGTTAAAAATGCATAGGTGGAAATTAATTTTCCTGGTCAAAAATTCTGGATTTTACTTGGGCAGGATTTGCTTGAAAATAGAACTATTTTCTTTAGAATTGTTTTTTTTTTTAAATAAAAATTTATTTTATTTTCCTGACAATTGAAGTATTCCATTTGTTGATGAAAATTCATCTTCTTGGTGGTAAATAAAGAGAAAATAATAATAATCAATTACTTATTCTCCCGAAAATAATTCTTATAAATAATATGAATATTGATACATTCATTTAGAAAGCTTAAAAATTCATCGTTTTGGTTGAAAGTGAACTAATTTCTTTAAAATGTAATTACTTGGTGAAAAATTCATGTGATTTCTTAATAATTGATATTTTGGGGAAAATAAATGAATTTTTAACAATTTGATCTATTTTGTCGAAAAATCGTTGGTTTTAGGTGGAAATTTATACATAAATGTAAATCTAAGTAGTGAACTGGAAAATTCATAATTTTAGCTAAAAAACAATCTCTTCATCTGAAAATTAAACTAAAAATTCCTTCTTTCGTTGCATTAATTTTTTACATACAAAATTTATCCATTCGATATATGGATGAAACTTTATCTTATTCAGTTGAAAATTGAACTACATCATTGATGGAAAATTTATTTTTCTGTTTGAAAATTGAAGCTATTCTGGCGATGATTCGTATTTTTGGTCAAATATTAAGTTTTCTAACATAAAACAGAACTTTTTGATTTTCGGGTAAAAATTCATTAAGAATTTCACTACAGTGTAGAAAGTTCATGTGTTGGTTAAAAGTTTGTCTTTTTGGCGTAAAATTAAGTGTCTTGGTTCGTTTTTTTTTAAGTAAAAAATTATTATTTTTTAAATTGAAAATGTAACTCCAGTAACAATCTCTCCATTTGAAAATTAAACTAAAAATTGCTTTTTTCGTTGCAAATTTAACTGTTTTATTGAAAACACGTTTTTATTGTTCGAGCATTATTGAAAATTTACCTCTTTGTCGAAAAGGGCATGTACTTTGCGAAAAATTAGTCTTTTTTGTAGAAAATTTAACGTCTTGGTTGACAATTCAACTACTTGATTGAAATTTGAATTACTTGGTTAAAATTTCATTTTATTGCTTGAGGATGTAACCATTTCGTGGAAAACTCTTTTTTTTTTAGGTTAAAAATTGATTTTCTGAAGTAACAATTTAACAATTCCATCTTTTATTGAAAATTTAACATTCACGTTTTCATTGAGAATTTATCGTACATATTTGGCTTGAAAATTAAACTGTTCGAATGAAAGTTTAACTGAATTGTTAAAAATTCATATCATTTGTGGAAAATTTTACTATATTGTTGAAAAAACTTGTATAAATAGAACATTTCAAAGATTTCTGCTCAGGAAATATGTATCCACGCCATCATTTGTGATCCTCCAAATTGAAGAATGAATTAATAAATTTGTTAATTTTATTATTTGAAGAAATCTTAAGTGAAAAACATTACAAATTGAGCAATTAAGAAATTTTAAAACCAAAGACTTGTTGAGAATTTAAATGTAGGGCGCAGCACTCTGAAATGTTGACGATTCAATTGAATGCATTCCATTTAAAACAATTCAGCTGCAAATTGTTCACTTTTCAAAATCTACTTTATATCTGCTCCTTTTCAGTAAACAGTCCAATATTGCCAAATATTAAAAAAAAAGATTCTTTTTCATTAAAAAATAATTTAAAATTTAATGAAGGTTGAAAATAAGTTCTATAGTTGCGTTTAGATGTTTCAAATTATTTACCACTAAGCCAAAGTACAACTCTTCCACTATGGCGAAAATAAATTTCAGCATTTTCCCTCCAGCCATAACCGGTTTAACCAGGCAGTGGAGGAGTCAGGGAGGACCGAGTGACGTCAAGCCATTGTCACATTTCCCTCTCCGCTCAGTTCAACTGAGCCGTGCACATCTGTCGAAGGAGGATCGAAAACCCGACACGATCACGAGTCGATATATCGACTTCCCGAGCCAAAGTCGAGTCGAGCTAAAACCGACTCGATCCACACCCGATACTGGAGGCTGGGATCGAGTCGGAATCGCGTCGAGATCGGGAAATATCGCTCGACGGCATCACTACTGTCAATGGCCTGGCTTGACTACCGGAAAGCTTTCGATTCAACCTCTCATAGACTTATCATCTGTCTGTTGGAAAGCTTGAACGTGTATTCACACATAGGGAGATGCATAGAGAGATTGATGCCTCTTCGGAAAACTAGATTTACTATCTCATCTAGATATTATCGTGTGACAACGAACTACGTCACCTTCCAGAGGGGCGTCTTTCAGGGTGATATAATGAGCCCTTTGCTTTTTTGCATCACACTTCTGGCTCTATCTCTCGCACTACGAAATTCTTCTGAATACCTCTGTGGCGACACTAATCGGCGCAAGCATAAGGTCACTCATGTATTTTATATGGGTGACCTGAAGATCTATGCCTCTGGTAAATGCAAACTTCAAACTGTTATAAGTGTGCAAAAATTAATCTGAAGAAAGGAAAGATTACTGGCGTTCCCAAGGAGCCTGAGCTCGTGGATATAAGTGTTATAAGACATCTTAACACTCGAGAGACCTATACATACCTGGGCATGCGTCAAAACCACATTCAGGACGTAGCATCAGTGAAGGAGTCTCTCCAAAGCAGATACAAGCATCTTCTCTGACAGATTCGGGCTTCCAATCTGTCGGCGTTGAACAAGGTATCTGCGACTAACATGCCTGCCGTCCCGGTTCTACTCTACTCGTTTGGGGTGGTTCAATAGACGAAGAACGAACTTACAGCCCTTGGTATCACCAGACGTAAGATCATGCACATGCATAAAAGCTTGCATATCAATTCTTCAGTTCCCCGATTATACATTTGACGCCACCAAGGCGGACTTCTGAATATCCAGTGTCTTCATAACCGAATTGTTCTAAGTACTGCTTAGCCTATATTTTAACGTCAGATGTGAGGAAAGTGCATTACTCCATCTAAATGCTTCACTAAGAAAAGCCGAAGTGAAGAAAGCGGAGATTGAAAAATTTCACCAACAGCTACTCGACAAGAAAATGCACGGAAACTTTCACAGAAATGTAGAAAAACAGCCCTTGTCGAGGGAGCAAACTTTTGCTTTTCTCAAATCATCAGGGCCTAATTCACGTACAGAGGGTTTTATTTTCGCATGCCAGGACGGTGTCATTTCCACCTTAGCATACCGTGAGCGCATTTTATGTCAACAACTTCCCAGTGATAGGTGCAGAGCGTGTTATGCACACGCTGAGTACCTAGAACACATACTATCATGGTGTCCGACCCACGCGGGAACGACGTATATCTACAGACATAATGCGGCCCTAAGAGTGCTTTATTACCATCTTCGTCGCTCTTACGGTGTTGGCCGCGACCCTGCCCTGCCGAACGCTCCAAGGGAGATAGAGTCAATTGTCCAAAACGAGAAGTGCCGAATTTTCTGGAACTGCGATTTTCGGAGAGCAGTCTCCGTGGCACACTCGAGGCCTGAAATCGTTCTCCAAGACTTCGAGAAACGAACAATATTCGAGATCGAATTCTCGGCTCCGTCCGAATACAACATCAATGTAACAATATAGTTGAAAGTTTGTCACAAGGACAACCGCAGGATTTCGCCGGGAGCGGGTGCTAATCTGAAAAATGACAAACTTTTAACTATGTATATATAGTTAAAAGTTTGTCATAAGGAAACCGCTGGTTTTCGCGGGGAGCGGGTGCTGATATGAAAAACTGCAACCGCTCTAATTTGGAGCAACAAAAAACTTCCAGCGGGGAAGTAGTTTAAAAAGGTATAAGTATGCTTTCTACGAATATAATTATTCAAAAGAAATTATCATTATGAAATCAGGAAGGTTTAATTTCGGCCACGTGACTGACTTATTTGCACTATGGATCAACTCGAAGCGTTCCACAGTGTGACAAAAAGTACTGTTTTTGGACAAAAATGACTGGACAGTTGAATTTTTAATTTATTTTGATGTATTTTTTCAATAATGGTACGGTTTCCAGGTATAACGTGCAGCTGACACTAAAATATTCTAGCCAAAACAAATTTTTGTTAGTTAATAATAAAATCCATTTCTTTTTTATTCAACGTTTGAAGCATGTCACTATACGGAAATAATTCGTAATTTGTTCAATTAGGAAAAAAAATTATAATCATATTGTTTACAAATTCAAGAACAAGAAAAATTTTTCCGAAATTTCTGATCATATGTATTAAAATTAATTGTTTTTGCATTAATTAAACAAATTAATGTACGATTACGATGTACGATGTGTAACGTTTTTTGTTGCTATACATGATCTTCGGGTAGTGAGGCAATGAACTTTCGAGTTCAAACTGCTAATCTATGTATGTATGTATATACATGATCTTAACTCTCCATGAGCTTGAAAATATGAATCTATGATTTGTAAATTTTCGCAGGTAGAAATGTTTAACTTGTGAATTAACAAAGATCTTTATATGATATTTACTCTGCCCATTGTGGAATATCATAAAGAATATTTCCTGTAAACTCCATCCAAAAATTCTAAAGAATGGATAAATTATGGCGAGTTGTAGTAAGAAAAATAATTGTTTCCTAAAACACGAGCTTTTTGGGTTCACTTTGAAAACGGAAAAAGCTACAACTTTTTTGTCGAAAGAACAAGATGTAAAATTTAATTTTTTCAAGCATATACACTTTAAAGAAATACAATTTGTTTTAAAAGTTTCTGTGGACCAAAGCCGTTGGACGAGAAAAATGCATAGGCGTTTATACAATCGGGCCCCTCAATGCAAACCTCATTTACAACTCATGATGTACCAACGTACGATTGTTTACTTTAAAAAAATGTAATCCTGTATTTCTTGTTTCAGAATTAAGTTCACAGTCCAAAAGTTTGCCTGATGGTGAGCCTCATTCTGCAGTTCATCGCTTTGTACATTCTTCTTCTCCTGGCAGACATTCTCCAGACACAACTCGTTCTCTTGCCTTGCCTCATTCTTCTGCCAGGTCCCGGCCACCTGCCGAGCCATCTCTTCGTGACAGGTCAAGGTCTCCTCCTCTCAAACAAACTTTTCCTATCGTGCTTGGATATAAATTTGAAGAACTTCAATTTATTCGACTAAAGCTCCACAACAATCCGAATCGTATATTTGAACTTCGAAGATACGTTTTTCCGCCCGAAAAACCAATTCGCTTGAGAAATCAATATCATGACCTCAGTCCCATACCAAGCGAAGAACAAATTGTATTATCAACATCCAAGGGCGACGTCTGTGCAATACTGGTCAAAAAAACAAACAGACAAGCGAGTTTTCGTGGAATATTTACACCTATTTTTCCACCGTCAAAACGGGCGAAGATAAACATGGGCAGCGGCGCGGTTGAAGAATTGACCACAGAAGAAATCGCGGAATGTCCAGTAGGCAACAAGATCGCAATCACAAGAAGTTTTAAAATATATTGTGTGTGATCCATAATTCTGCTCATCATTGATAAATAAAACAACGCGCTTTTCTATCAGATCTGGGGCTTTGCGCTCGGTCTTTATGCTTACCCCACGTTTATACATAGACCCTTTAAAATTGAAGCTTAAAACATTGATAACTTTTCACATTTATTTGTTCATTTAGAAACCAACGGGCTTCAGCCCTTTACTGCAGGTTAAAAGAAAGTTATACATCTAAGTATTCTAAATTATAATTAATGTTAAGATTGAAATAGTTAGTCAAGCATTCTCGTAACCCTAGGTAGCTCTTCATTTTCAATAGTGTAATGATAATTGAATGATAGCTTTTTCTTAGTAAATGTTACGACTGCGCATTTTTTGTAATTAAGATTCATACCGTTAAGAGTGCGCCACACTTGAAGACGATCGAGGTCGTCTTGAAGTTCGATGCAGTCCAAAAGGGAGCAGATGGTTCGATACACTTTAAGGTCGTCAGCAAATAATAAACAGAAACAAAATTTAAATATTGAGCAGATACCATTAACATAAAGGATAAATTTTAAGGGTCCAAGGTCCGAACCATGGGAGACTCCGGAGGAAGCCGTAAATGATTTAGAGTATTGACCTTTTACTCGAACGGATTGAGTTCTGTTAATTAGATAATAATTAATAATTACAATTATTATAATTACATTTGCTTATATTTTACATGCGTTTCAAAGAAAAATCTTTCCAATCTCTTAAAATATCACAAATTTCATGTCAAATGATATTATTCCATTAAAAATCAGTTCGATTTTAACTTTTTTACATTCTCATCATAATGAGAAGGCATTGTTTTTATGTGGAAATTGACTATCGCATATTTCTTTAAATCTGCACGTTTGGAAACCCCCTGGATAAAAAAAAATGGTTTTACGATGGTTCCTCTCTATCTGTCATTGTTATCGTCGTCGTTGTCTGTATACCGGATAACTTTCGAAAAACTTATCGGATCAGGGTGAAATTTGGCACACGTGTTTAGAGAGAAAAATGAAAGATCCAGTTTGTTACCCAGGTATTTCAGAAAAAAATTTAAAAGTTAGAGCATTTTCAAAATTGTTGAGAACATTTTTTTCAAGATTTAAAAATTCTATGTAAGGATTTTTATAGTACTCAGAAACTCGAACAATTTATTTTCAATAATCTTTTGCAATAAAAAGAAAATTATCATAGTCATAGCACTTTCAAAATTCAAAAAAAAACAAACGAAAATGAATATTTGAAACCAAATAAAGCACGATATAAAAAAAATCAAAAAACGAAAAACGTGGCTTCCTGAAAGCCCTGGAAGATTGTTACAGCAACTTTTTGACTTGATTTTTTCATCTTGATCCTGTAATATAAAAAATATGAATTTTTTATGGATAAACCACAACCGTTGATCAAAGAGGGCTGGCTAAAGAACTTGACGTTTTTTGCGCCCTAGAAAGATATGAAACAGCACAATCCAATCCCATAATTCTTTTAAAATTCATCGCTCCTACATACTAATACTATTTACAACAAAGGAAAAGAACTACTTAAGTGAAAAACAAAAATTTGTAATTAATATACAAAGCAGAAAATTTACCAAAAAGCATAATTTATGTTTTTACAAAAAATTGTTAATAAATTTTGTAACAAAGGAAATGACAGAAACAAATTATATTAAATTAAATGCAAACAAATAACAAGTTCGTAGCGTGAAAAGCATAATTGTCATACTTAATAAATCCTTTTTCTAAGTTATCTAGTTTGTGATGTTTCAACCTAACTGAATTTTAATATTTTTCAACATTTTAATCATATTGAAAGACAAACCAAAAGAAATATAAAAAATGAGTTCAAACTTAACTACAATTTCAAAACATATAAAATAATAAATAACCATAAAGCTTTAATAATAAATTGATGTAAATCATATTCAAAAATCTCTTTTAACTTTATTAATTCATCTGCAAGTGAAGAGAAAATTATTTGAAAAGAATTCCAGTTTTATGCTCAAAATAGGGTATCCACGGGAAGCTAATTACAAAATCATAAGCCTTTTTTTGGTCTTGTGTTTTTTATTTCTATAATTAAAATTTTACATACATCTTAGTTATATTGAAACCTTAGTATCGGTCGTTATTTTTCATTTTTATCGCGATATAATTCACCGATTTTTTTTAATACTACAAACTTTAGGAGAGGTTTTTGCTTCATCAGCCATATTATTACTTATATATTTCCTCTTTTATATATTTTATTTTCATATTATATTTTTTTTTTTAAATTATCAGCACCCACGATTAGATTTTTCCGTATTCTCAGAGGGCTCACGAAGTTTTAGTTAATTGTCTAGAATCACGAGATTTGACTAATTTTTCAAATTTGATAAAAACTATTTATTTTTATTACTTGTAATGTATGTGTTAGCAATATCATTTTACGTGGATAAACTCAGACCATTCTGAAACTATAAATAGGATTCAGATTAAAATTTCGTAAAATCTGATGACAACACAGTTTTATTATATAGATACATCAGATTTAGAAAATATTTTGAAGCCTAAAAATAAACTAAGTTTACGTTGAGCGTGTTTCTGTTGCCCAGGTGGTTTCTACAATCATAAAAATATTTGTTTTGAATTGAAGAACCGTTCCTTTAAAATAATTTTTTTTTAACCGAATCTATCTTTAAAAAAAAGATAATCATTTCAAATAAAAGAAATATTTTCATTCGAACCAAAAAATATTTCTTGGAAACAAAGAAATTTCTTTGACTCAAAAGAAATTTATTTGCATAAAGAAAGCTTTTCTTCAACTCAGAGCGATGACATACAATTACATTCCTTTATTTTCTTATTGAAATCCTTGAAATGCTGTAAAATCTTTTTAAATCCCTTCAAGTCTATGGTTGAACCTTAAAATTCCCTACAACCTTTAAAATCCATTAAAATTTCTACGAATACTTTGATCATTCTTGATGTTTTTGAAATTCCGTGAAATGTGACGAAATCTTTTTGAAGGTTGTTTAACTGCATGGAAATACTTTGAAATTTTCGGGAAATATTGGAATTATAAGGAATCCTTACGGGTATTAGGAATACCTACGTATGTATACCATTAAGCCATTTCCCTTTCAGTGTAGGCGTGACACTACCCGATTCGGGTAGTGTTTCTAGGTGGATAGTTTCTTGTAGTAAATAACTACAAGTGTGGGCTCACCACACCCACGATGTGCCAACAGCATGCAGTATTCTCGAATGGTCACCCATCCAAGTACTAACCGCGCCTAACACTGCTTAACTTCAGTGATCCGACGAGAACTGGTTTTTCAGCGTGGTATGGCGTAATCTTTTTAAATCCCGTGAAAACATAAGAAATTCTTTGAAATAACATTGAATGGCTTGCAATATTTGAAATCAAATGTAATGTTTGAAATACTATGAAATCTCTTAAAATCCTGTGACATCGGTTAAAATACTATTTCTGAAAAATTATAAAGTTCTTTTAAATGCTTTGTAATCTATTGAAAAATCTTAAAATCGGATGTATATGTTACACGCTCAAGAAGCGAAAACGCGCGTTTAAATCAACCGAAAATCGAGTGGGTATTCCCCCAGATTTTAGATAATTATAATAATAATATTGAGTATAACAAATTGTCACAGTGAATGTCAACATATTAAGTGTCACAGAAATAACATAATATTAGTGACATTAATATTCATATTTTTTTCCATGACATTGGATGAAACACATGACAGTATGATATTCGTCTCTACAATTCTTTGAACATACTTTGTAGGATATATATATATAACTTCTTAAAAGCTTTGAATAACCCGTTATAGTGAAAAATACATAAATTTATCATGTAAATATCAGCGTTGTTCGAAACGTAGAAGAATACATAAATGGTGAAATCAGACTTCGAAATATGTGTGATCATATTTTTTGTTGAAACTGACTTTTATTAGATGTAAATATTTCATAACGACCACCTCGACGCCTTTAATCTAAGAGATAACGACTACAGTGTGGATTATATAAGCTAATGTAGCAGTACAACATTCATTAGCTCAATTGTTAATTAAATTAATAACTAATACAAAAATCACTTTGTCCACTAATTAGAAAAGATGAGAATCGTCCGTACTCTGCTTTCATCCTTGGCCGTTATCCTGAATTCTATTGGTGAATATAATAATATAATATTTCTATAATATAGGTAAATTTCTCTTAAACCTCAGGCAAATCAGAATTTTTGCGATTTACTGTGCACGGAGAAATTTTGCATGTACATTTTACATGGTTTGGGAGCAACTGCCATCCAAAAATGACACTGGCTCCCAGTAAAACCGCGGTAAATCACATTCATGGTCACGTCTCGTGACCGAGAGGTGAGTGATCACAGCGCACAATGAAATGACAACGAAAGGTCAGCGAAACCCTCGCAAGTGCCTTCGCATATTTTTGGCACGCGGGTATGGCTTTTAAGCTTTCGAAACAGTGATAGTTTCGCACCTCCGAGCGCACCAGTCACAAGGACAATCACTTTAACCGAAAATTTTGGATACAGTCGTTGCAGTTCTCTTTTAAGGTATTGATACCTCTCCGCCTTTTCCCTTTCCTTGGCAGTGATGTTGTAGACGGGCGGAGCCGAGAATTCGATCACGAATATAGTTCGTTTCTCGATGTCTTGGAGAACGATGTCAGGCCTCGATTGTGCAACGGAGATTGCTTTCCGAAAATAGTAGTTCTGGAAAATTTGGCACTGCACGTTTTGGACAATTGACTCTATCTCTCTCGGAACGTTCATCAGGGCAGGGTCGCAGCCAACAAGGTGAGCGTGACAATGATGGTGATAAAGCTCTCTTAGCGCTGAATTATTTCTGTAGAGATACGTCCTTCTCGCGTGAATGGGACATCCAGATAGTATGTGTTCTCGGTACTCAGCGTGTACATGACACGCTCTGCATCTATGACTGGGAACTTCTTGACATAAAATGCGGTCACGGTATTCTAAGGTGGAAATTACACCGTCCTGGCATGCTAAAATTAAACCCTTTGTACCTGAGTTAAGGCCTGATGATCTGAGGAAAGCAAAAGTTTGCTCCTTCGACAAAGACTGTTTTTCTACTATTCTGTGAAAGTTTCCGCGCATTTTCTCGTTGAGTAGCTGTTGTACAATCTTTTAACCTCTGTTTCCATTACTTTGGCTTTTAAAAGTAAAGCATCTAGATGAAGTAATGCACGTTCCTCACTCCTGATGTTAAAATTCAGGCCAAGGGTCTCAGCCGCCGTACAGGTCTCTCTAGTGTCAAGATGTCTAATAACACTTATATCAACAAGCTCAGGGTCCTTGGAAACGTCAACAATCTTTCCTTCCTTCAGATGAATATTGGCACATTTCTCCAATCCAATGTCCATACGAATCTCTCTTGTGTACTCCTTGACAATATTTAACGCACGCAGAAGATCGCTTCTACCAGAAGCATAGATCTTCAGGCCATCCGTATAAATTACATGAGTGACTTCATGCTCGCGATGATTAATGTCGCCGCAGAGGTATCCAGGAGAATTTCGTGGTGCGAGAGATAGAGGCAAAAGTGTGATGCAAAAAAGCAGAGGGCCCATGGTATGTCCCTGAAAGACACCCTTCTGGAAGCGGATGTTGCCTGTTGTCACACGATGATTTCCAGATGAGATAGTGAACCTAGTTTTCCAAAGGGGAACCAATCTTTCTATGCATCTCACTATGTGTGGATAAAGCTTCGAGCTTTCCAACAGACAGATGATAAGTCTATGAAAGGTTGAATCGAATGCTTTCCGGTAGGCAATCCAGGCCATTGACAGAACGCGCTGATTGACTGCTGCTTCTTTGCCGACGCACCTGTCAATTAGCAGGTTCTCTCGGCAGCCTGCTACATCTCTTTTTGAGCCACGTTGATTGTACATCTCTCTTTGCACAGGCTTAATTTTTCAAACAATCCTGTTGTTTAGGACAGCTGTGAAGATCTCATACAGTGTGTTCAAACAAGTTATTGGCCTGTAATTCTCTGGGTTGGAGAAGTTCCCCTTTTTTGGTAGCAGTATAGTGCGTCCTAATACCAGCAACTGCGGAATGGGCGTTTCCGACTTCAAATATGATGTGAATATGTGGGCCAGATATTGATGTGTAAAAGTAAACTTCTTCCACCAGAATTTCTTGATACCATCTAGTCTTGAAGCGAAAAAGTTCTTCGTACCCCTCAGTACGTTTCTCATATCTTCGGCAGTGATTGATGAACATTTCTTCTTTAGATGTTATGAGGTTTTTACAAAACTCCTTGAAGCGGATGATATTCAAAGTATCCTCGTGCAACTCCAGTGTTTTCGGAATCTTTTATACCTCTCTCCAAAAAATCTGCACTTCGTTGGCTTTGGTGAATTTTTGACAGAAACAGGAATATCTCCCTCTTCTATATTTTCCTTCTTGCGTCAGATAACACCATTATTTTGTTAAAACTATGCTGCTTGATTGTCAGCAGCTTTGACTTGTTCAGTGTGTGATTGTTCAGTTGATGTAAGATTCTTTGGGTCTTATGATCCATCGTCGGTTTTAGTCTTCGATTTGTATCAGCCAATGCTCTCGCAGCACCGTGAACTGAACAATTGATGCTGCAGAGGTTTAATTACTCCAAAATCGCGATCATCTCTCAGAAGGTGCCACTTTTCCGCGGTTGGTCCTAATATTGCTTCCTCATCTTCGTCTTCAGCTTGTTCAAGCAGCGGTTGGGGAAGCGTTCCGCGTACGTATTCATTTTTCAAGAGGTAGGCACTTTGATTTCGCAATGACTGCAGCGAAGCGTGCTGAAGCTCTGGGTGTTTCAAGCACCACAGAGTGTGCCTGCACGCCATTAAGCCTCCGTGAGCAGGGGTAATGCTGGCTTCGTAGCAGTCTAGCAAGTCATCCTTGCGTTGATTTGTCCACTCAATGTGTGCGTTTTGTCGGTTCGTCGTCGTGTTTTCTTCTAACTTATTTTTAGCACCCCGAACTTTTTAAAGCCTCTACAACTTTTTGGTGGTTTGGTTGTGTCATTGTTGTACCTACGAGCAGCTAGGGAAAGGGTTCGTCGGTCCTTGCCAAGCCCCGCATGCAAGGATATGGCTGCATACTCTTAAAGGTCGCCCGGTAGCCCAGAGTTACCATTTAGGACACCTCACCCAGGAGCATATATATTTATAGATTTCTTGTCGTGTCAGTAATATAAAATGCGCTGTACATATTTTACACATAACTATGTATTATATCATTCATATATATTTATACCGCAAGGTCAACTTCAAAATACACAAATTTATGTACAAAGTGAAAATTCGTTGAAATATTATTAAAAAATTACTCAGTGTGGATTGTAATGGCTTCTTCATCACTCAAATCTCAGTTTATGGTGCTGCAAGAGTTTTGGCTGATTCAAATCGAAGGCTAAAACCAACGATGGATCAAAAGACCAAAACAGGCTTGCATCAACTGAACAAAAAGATTGGATGGGCAAGAAAGAATGCGTCCCGTGTTCAGTGTGTGATTGACTACATAACATCTGGTCGACCGTTCACAAAAAGGGTTCGGAAGTTCGCCCAAGAACTAAGGATCTTGAATCACACACTGTACAAGTCAAAGCTGCTGACAATCAAGCAGCATATTGTTGACAAAATACGACTATTATCTGACGCAAGGAGGAGAATGCAGAAGAGGGAGAGGTGGATCAGGGAGAATCAACAGTTTCTTGCTGACCCATCGCGCCTCTTCAGCGATCTCCCTGTTTCTGTAAAAAATCCACCCAATCCCAAGGAGGTCGAGACTTTTTGCAGAGATGTATACAAGATCCCGAAAACACTAAAGTTGAAAGAATATACTGACAATATCATCCGCTTCAAGAAGTGTTAACCTCATGAAATCTGAGGAAGAATGTCAATCAATCCCTGCCGAAGAGGTGAAAAAAGCACATAGAGGCACGAAAAACTTTTCCGCTGCTGGACCAGATTGTATCAAGAACTTCTGCTGGAAGAATTTTACTTTTACACACCAACATTTTTCCCGCATATTGACCTCATATTTAAAGTTGGAGACGCCCATTCCGCAGTGGCTGGTGTTAGGACGCACTATACTCCTGCCGAAAAAAGGTAAATTATCCAACCCAGAGAATTACAGGCCAATAACTTGTTTGGACACACTGGATAAGATCTTTAAAGCTGTCCTAAACAACAAGATTGTTCGACGACTTGAGCATGTGTGGCGAGAGATGTACGAACAACGTGGCTCGAAAAAAGGTGTAGCAGGCTCTCAAGAGAACCTGCTAATTGACAGGTGTGTCTGTAAAGACGCTGCAGCTCATTTGCGCGTCCTGTCAATGACCTGGATTGACTACCGGAAAGTTTGCGATTCAACAGCTGATAGACTTGTCATCTGTCTGTTCGACAACTTGTGGATATAAGTGTTATTAGACATCTTAATACTGGAGAGACCTATGCATACCTGGGCGTGCCTCAAAGCCGCATTCAGCACGTAACATCAGTGCGACTAACATGCTTGTCGTCCCGGTTCAACTCTACTCGTTTGGGGTTGTTCAATGGAGGAAGAACAAGCTTAAGGCCATTAATATCATCACACGTAAAATCATGCATATGCATAAAAGCTTGCATATCAATTCGTCAGTTCCCCTATTATACATTTCAAGCTGTCAAAGCGGACGCGGACTTTTGAATGTCCAGATTCTTCAAAACCGAATTGTCCTAAGTACAGCTTACATCGCTGCGAATGGCACAGATCCGCTCTCGAAAATGGTCAGGAACGACGAGATTATTGGCGAAGGAGCGTTCCTTTAAAAAGCCGCGGAGCAAGCGGCCGAGACCCTTGGCCTGAATTTTAACATCAGATGTGAGGAAAGTGCATTACTTCATCTTGATGCTAAACTTCTAAAAGCCGAAGTGAAGAAAGCAGAGGTTGAGAAATTTCACCAACAGCTACTCAACAAGAAAATGCACGGAAACTTTGACAGAAATGTAGAAAAACACTCCTTGTTGAAGGAGCAAACTTTTGCTTTCCTCAGATCATCAGGGCTTAATTCAGATACAGAGGGTTTTATTTTCGCATGCCAGGACGGTGTTATTTACACCTTAGCATACCGTGACCGCATTTTATGTCAAGGAGTTCCCATTCATTGGTGCAGAGCGTGTCATGCACTCGCTGAGTACCTAGAACACATACTATCGGGGTATCCGACAAACGCAGGAACGACGTATCTCTACAGACATAATGCATCCCTAAGAGTGCTTAATTGCCATCAGTGTCGCTCCTACCTTGTTGGCCGCGACCCTGCCCTGCCAAACGCTTCGAGGGAGATACAGTCAATTGTCCAAAACGAGAAGTGCCAAATTGTCTGGAACTGCGATTTTCGGACAGCAGTCTCCGTTGCACACTTGAGGCCTGACATCGTTCTCCAAGACTGCGAGAAACGAACTATATTCGTGAATCGAATTCTCGGCTCCGCTCGGATACAACATCACTGCAAAGGAGAAAGAAGAGGAGGAGAGGTGTCAAGACCTTAAAAGGGAGCTGCAAAGGCTGTACCCAAAATATTCGGTTAAAGTAATTGTCCTCATCAACGGTCATTACAGAAGTGTGAAACCATCACCATATCCGCGTGCTAAAAATATCCCAAGGCACTTGCGAGATGGATGCAGAAAGCTGTCATCCTTGGGTCGCTTCGTGTCCTCAAAATACACGAAGGTTTCGCCGGCCTGTCGTTGTCATTTTATCGTGCCCTGTGACCACCCGTCTCACAGTTGTGAGACGTGGCCATGAGTGTGATTTACCGCGGTTCTATTGGGAACTGGTGTCATTTTTTAGATGGCACTTGCTCTCAGTGGGATCCTGCGGTGTTTGTTTAACCCTTTTTTGAAATCATATATATATATATATATATATATATATATATATATATATATATATAGAAAGGAGAAAGAATAATTTACGTTTTATGAAATCTTTTTTTATTCGCAACCAACATACAGTTGAACTATGCAATGTTGGTAATTCCTGGTTTAAACAAAGTATGCGCTTGGCAAATATTTTATTTATGCTATCAGAGTGAAAGCATAATTAGTGAAAGTTGAAATGTATAAAACAGCTATTATTAAGATTAGTTTGTCGAATATTTACAAGAGCAGTGAGGAGAAACTTAGTCAACTTTAATTTCAGGATTATCGTCAAACCATTAGTATTTAGTTATTTCTTTTTCCTCGTATTTATATATATTGCTACTTTATTCAGTGATGAAGAAACAAAAGCGATTGATAGGAAGATACGATTAAAAATAAAGTTATTTCAAAATATTATGACATAAGTATTTCATTTGTATCCAATTTTCTGTGAAATTTCTTTACTTTTGCTTCGTCATAGAGAACGTTCCTCAACTATGTAAATACTCAGTGTGCATATGGTTGTATGTGGTTGCGTGTGTATGAATGTTACACTTTTTTGTGAACATGATAACTTGAAGTCAATGAAAATAGTTGCCGATAAATTCATGAATTTCTTAGGGCTGATTTCCATCACTAATATCTCAAAACTGACAAAAAGATTTCTAAAAATATTTGTAACATTTCTTTTAGAATATAAAATAGTCCTTGAGATGAGACGAATCGATTAACTGTAAATCTATGATATTAATACATTTTATTGCTTAGTAAGGACGCTATAGTTATTTATAATAATATCTGTCAAATTTTTGTTCCCAGTGAAACTTTAATTCATTAATATAATTCACACTTGAAGTACTCGTAAGAATAAAAAAGAAAACTTGATTCGAAACGAGTCAACTCATTTATAATATTAAAAAATTTCATTGAATAGTAAAGAAGTGCTGCTAATTCATAATAGTTTGAAAATCAGTTCCCCCTTAGGTTGGTTTTGATCCAAATTTGTAAATAATTTTATTAACGTTGAGGTTAGATATTTATAAACGGACTTTTCCGCTTTTCTTTTGGACAATTTCCAATTCCTTATGTTGTTTTTGATATACATTCGCGCACAATTTTTAAATGTGACACTAGGCTAAGGAGTTTATAAACAAGTTTTGTTTACTTTTTCATAGCAACTTCCTGATGAGTATTTTCCTCAAGGTTCTGACTATTTTCCCCGCATTAGACAGATAAAACACATATTCATGCCAAAAATTCTTGGTCAAAAGGGACAAATTTTCATGTTCTTGCATAGCAACATTTCGATGAGTATTTTTCTCAAGGTTTTCGCTATTTTTCCTCGCATCTGATACATAAGACGCAACTTCATGCAAATTGTGATGTCAGTAGACCTAGCGCTTTTTGCTGTAGGCGCGTGGACAGGGCCATTTTGAGCCAAAGTATCGACATTCTTATGTATTGACATGACAACAGCATGATGAGAGTTTTTCCTAAGGGTTCTCAGTATTTTTCATCGCGTTAGACACGTGTGACTCATATACCCATACAAAAATTAAAGTCGTTAGACATAATAGTTTTTGCGCTGCAAGTTTTTGCAAACGGAGAGCCATTCTATTGAAGGTATAATGGTTTTGTACAAAACTCTAAAAATGGGTTTTTTATAGTAAAAACGTTTTTGCTAACATAGGTTCATAGGTCATAGGTTCAATTTGACCTTGAAGGTCATTAAAGCTCAAACAAGGTCCGAACAGCTCTGAGAGCAGCAGCTTTTGAAAAAATGTAATATCAATGGAGGTTATTTGTTTCAGCAAGGCGCATTTAATGGTGAGCTTCATTCTGAACTTGACGATGACGTTAAAGGTCATTTCATGGACAACTTTTTTTCTTAATGGAAACCCCCCTTTTTGACATCCGAAATCAATAGACCGGGAAATTTCACGTTCAAATATGCATTAAATTCATAGATTCAATTTGACCTTAAAGGTCACTGTAAGGTCATTAAAACTTAAACAACGTCCGAAAACCTCTGAGATCAGCAGCTTTTGAAAAAAATCTATATCAATGGAATTTATTTGTTTCAACAAGGCACATTCAGTAGTGAGCTTGATTCTGAACTTCAAGGTCCTGTCTGATAAAAATGAGATATACATTCAGCGTTACCCAGAAGCAACGACGTGGACGTAGTAAATTCTGTTCTCATTGGGGTGCTTAATTATCGTGAGTTCGCTTGCCTTTCACGTTTCGAGGTGATGGATTATCGTGAGTCCCCTTGCCTCTCACGTTTCGGGGTGTTTGATTATCGTGAGTGTCTTTGCCTCTCACGTTTCGAGATGCCTAATTATCGTGAGTCCTCTTGCCTCTCACGTTAACCTCTTGACAGTAAGCCAAGCTATGATAGAAAGCACCTCGTAGCATGAGAGGAAAAGGGACTCACGATGATCAAGCACCCCAAAACGGGAGAGGCAAGGGGACTAACGATAATTAGGCACACCAATGGGAACAGAATTTACTATATCTACGTCGTTGTTCCTGGGTAACGCTAAAAGTGAATCTAATTTTTATCAGACATGACCTTAATAACCTCCATTGATATGACATTTTTTCAAACGCTGCTGCTCTCAGAGGTGTTCGGATCTTATTTAAGTTTTAATAGACCTCAGAGTGACCTTCAAGGTCAAATTGAACCTATGACCTCAATACATATTTGAACGTGAAATTTCCCGCTCTATTGATTTCCGACGTCAAAAAGGGGGGTTCCATTTTTTGAGAAAGTAGACCGTGAAATGACCTTCAAGGTCATCTTCAAGTTAAAATTAAAGGTCACCATTGAATTCCGCGTTAAATGTTACTTTAAGATTGACCTTGACCTCAATGAAAAATATTTTACCTGAAAAAATTTTACTGCGCATCTTTTTGCTCCAGATAACAAAGTTGTGGCTTCTGACATTTTCAAAAAGACTCGAAAACCTCGTTATATATAATACACAAATCATGCATTTTTTATATCTTTATGCTCATAGCCGGTCGAGATAATTTTGAGCAACAAAAAACTTCCAGCGGGGAAGTAGTTTAAAAAGGTATAAGTTTGCTTTCTACGATAATTATTCAAAATAAATCATCATTAAGAAATGAGGGAGGTATAATTTTGGCCACGTGGCTGGTTTATTTGCACTATGTATCAACTCGAAGCGTTCCACACTGGGACCAAAAGTACTGTTTTTGGACAAAAATAGCTTGGCAGTTGAATTTTTAATTTATTTTGATGTATTTTTCAATAACCGTACGGTTTCCGCGTGTAACGTGCAGCTGACACTAAAAGATTCTAGCCAAAACAAAATTTTTTAGTTAATAGTAAAAATAATTTTCTTTTTATTTAACTTCAGAAGCATGCCACTGTACGGAAATAATTTATAATCTATTGAATTCGAAAAAAATGTATAATCATATTATTTGCAAATTCAAGAACAGAAGCAATTGTTTCGAAATTTCTAATGATAAGTAATAAAATTAATTGTTTTTGTATAAAATATGAGACAAATTAATGTACGATTACGATTGAGTTAAACTATCGTATGTCTTTTAATTATTTAAACAATTCTTGTAAAAAAATACAGTTTGACAATGGCTGAATAAACTGGTTCACAATTTTTTTTTCGCAGAATAAACTGCACATATCTGTCCAGTGACTTCTTGTTGTTATATTTTTCGGATTATCATTGACTGCTAATTATTTCTTCAATTTCTATCAATTAATTCACATGCAGAATTTTTTTCTGTGAATTTTCTAATTTTTTTAACGATGGATGACGACAAAACAAAATCTTCATAATCTGTTGAAGAGGAGATATTTTAAATAAATGTTTCATTAGAAAGCGTAATTATAACATTTATGTTATTTACTCTGCGCTTCGGGCATAATCATGAAGAATATTTGCTGTGAATTCCATCAAAAAATTCTAAGAATTGGATAAATTACGGCGAGTTCAAGTAAAAAAATATTATTGTTTCATAAAACACGACCATTTTGGGTGAACTTTGAAAATGGTAAAAGCTTCAACTTTATTGTCCGAAGGAAAAGATGTGAAATTGAATTTTCTATAGAAAGACTTTAAATAAATACAATTTTTTTTAAGGTTTATGTGCGCCAAAGCCGTTGAACAAAGTAAAAAAATAGGCGTTTATATAATCGGGCCCCTCAATTACAACCTCATTCGCAACTCATGATGTATCTACATTCGATTGTTCACTTAAGACAAGTAATCCTATATTTCTTGTTGCAGAATCAAGTTCACAGTCCAAGCGTTTGCCTGATGGTGATGCTAACTCTGGAGTTCATCGCTTTGGACCTTCTTCTTCTTCTCCTGGCAGGCATTCTCCAAACACAACTTTTTCTCTTGCTATGCCTCCTTCTGCTGCCAGGTCTCCACCACCTGATGGCCCAATTCTTCGTGATAGGTCCAGGTCTCCTCCTCTCAGGCAAACTTTTTCACGCGTACTTGGATATAGATTTGAAGAACTTGAATTTATTCGACTTTGTCCTCACAACAATCGGAGTCGGATATTTGAACTTCGAAGATACGTTTCTCCTCCCGATAAACCAATTGGATTGAGAAGCAGAAGTCAAATCCTCAATCCCATGCCAACCGGAGAACAAATTGTACTATCAACGTCCAGTGGCGACGTCTGTGCAATATTGATCAAAAATTCAAACCATCAATCCAGTTTTCATGGAATATATACACCTATTTTGCCACGGTCAAAACGGGCAAAAATAAACATACGCAGCGGCGCGGTTGAAGAATTGACCACAGAAGAAATTGCGGAATGTCCAGTAGGCAACAGAAACACAATCAAAAGAAGTTTTAGAGTATATCGTGTGTGAACCACAATGCTTTGCATCATTAATACAAAGAAACCCGCTTTTCTACCAGATCTGGCGCTTTGCGCTCCGTCTTTATGCTTACGTCACGCTTATGCATAAACCCTTTAAAATTGAAGCTTAAAACATTGATAACTTTTTACATTTATAAGTACATTTGCTTACATTAAAGAATTTTGCACTTTGAAACAGTAGAGAATCTACTGTTTCAAAGCTTGGAAGTAAAGTTTTCTATGGCTGAAATCGACACAACCATTTTTTTTATAAGAACCCATTCTTCTAAACAAATAACTATTTTTTGCGTTTCTTAACACCTATTTTTAAAATTGGAAACAGTAGAGTTGTAGGTAATGTTTTTCTCGAAAGAATAAGTCGTGTTTCATTGAAATTCAACCTTTTTTTAAATTGGTAAGAAGTTACAGTAGAAAAAATTAAATTACAAATACTATTATTAAATAATTATTTTTCATAAGTTCTAAACCTTTTTTATTGAAGAGAATCTTTTTCTTTCATAAGGACATCACTGATAGTATCATTTCAATTTTCTAAATCAGAGAAAACTTTTTCCTTCCAGGGACATGATTTGATGCTTGTTTAAAATTTGACACCTTTGATAACAAAGGTTCTAAACACATCAACTATTAATATAAATTGATTCATGATTTTCAACATTTCACTGTAGTTCGAAAATTTAAAATTGAACAATAATTAGTTTCACAAGACGATTCTGAATCTGTTTAATAATAAAACACTTTTGTTCAATTTCAAATTCTGTTCTGTTTCAGTATAAAATATTCCATTACTAACGCATTTAAATTTAAATATTTTCATTAGAAATTATAAGTTTCATTATAAGTAAATTGTATGTATGTGGATAGGGACCCTTGTCGGCCTTTGCCGAATAATTTAAGAGTTGGAATCTAATCAGATAACATACGAGAGACCAGTGCGTTGCCGATTGTCTTAGCTTCCGTATCACTTTTACTTTCTAATTTTATATTTCTCAAATCATTATCAAGTTAATTTAATAAAAGAGAGCTCTGTCATTTTTAAGTGCTGCCGTCCTGACTTATTTAACGCTCGAGTATCAGTTTCATTCCATTACAAAATAGAAAGCCTTAAATCGTTGAAATTTCAGACTGCTAAATTTACATTTGTAACGTTACGATTGTAATTGAGTTATTTGAAAAAAAATTATTTTTAACTCAAAATTTAAATTTTGAATCTATAAGTAAGAATTAAATAATTATTAATTTAAAACGTCTCGGAATTAAGATAATATAGCTTTTAATTTTAAAAGTGTACAGCTAAACAAATTATTCGTTTTAGTTTTTGGAAATGAGAATTGCTTAAAACGATTTTATTTTGAAAACTCAGAAAGTTATTAATTTATTTTCGAATTTAGAGTACTGAGTATAATAGCGTGGCGTATATTCATATTTTTCAATAAGAAATTCGTTGAACTGTTCAATTTATAAAAGTTAACAATTCTAAAATTTGTAGTGTAACGGCCCGGAGAAACCTACGAATTCACTTTGATGAATAAACGTTATTTTCCCATACTTTTGAATATTCCATACAAGCACAGAAATTATCGTTTGCTCACTTGTGAATTTCCCATACACGTCGAAAATCACATACGCTGGTATGGGAAAACTTCCAGTCACGTATGGAACTTTGATGCGCGGCTGCAGAATGCGCAGCCGAGTGAAGCGCGCATATGCTGTAATGGTGCTGAATGGAAGAGAAGGAGCCACCAAGGAATAGCAAGGAGTGGTATCACCCTATGTGTTTGGTGAGCAGAGATGGGACAAGCGACGTCCAAGAATTCGTTAATGTTCGCCACGAATGACAACTTAAAAGCCAAATCGTGCACATGCGCAGAGCTGTTTTCGCAGTCACGTGTTATACCCACTCCCTTACGTTACATTTTGACATCTCGATGCATATGTAGGTTATGTTCGTTTGTTTATGTTCGTTCAATACACAACTTCAAAACTTCCAACGCGTGTTGACATCGTTGACATGGCAACCGCCAGTGCGCATGTGCACGATTTGGCTTTTAAGTTGTCATTCGTGACACGCATTAACGAATTCTTGGACGTCGTTCGTCCCACTCCCCACTTACAGGGACACTACTCCTTACTTTTCCTTCGTGGAAGGAGCAGAGTTTAATAACATAATGGCATCATGGAGTAATATTCTGGAGACCAAACAGTGTGTCAAAAATTTGTCGCAATTTTTTCGGACATAGTGTAGGGAAGGACGTATGCTCAAATGTAAAGTAGTTCGCCTCGTTTTTAATGGAATATCTTCTAGACCTTTTTGATTGGTGGGTTATTCATGATTCAAATTTACCGCTAAGAAGCCACCAATCAAAAACTTCTCACTTCCACTCAACTTCCACTCATCTTTCACTCAAAACGAGGCAAAATCCTTCACAATTCGGCGTACGTCCTCCCCCAAACTATGTCCGAAAATTCGAGGTTCATGTTTCATTCGCACGCGCATTGTCGTTTGATCTCCTGACTTTTACTCCATGAATGGCGTCAAGCATTTAATTCATAATACTTTCAGTACATACTTGTAAAAAATTTTGGAGTTGTAGCAGTGAAACAGTGAAATATTGTGAGCGTAATAAGATTCAGTGCAATTAGACATTTTTCACGAAAAGAAGAAAGAAGCAATAGGAGAGGGAATATTCTAGAAATATAGTACCTGGTAAGGGAAATATTTTACCTGGTATGGGAAAAGTCCCATGCACACGTATGACTATTTCCCCATACCGATGTATGGAAAAATTTCAATACGTACATGGTTTAATTACTTCCAATACATGTGTGGGAAATTTACCGTAGTTTTTTCTTACAGTGTATTTCTCTCTCGATTGAAACAGCCACCCTGCTTTCGTTAAAGCTCCTTATGCTTTAACGAATATATTCTTTTCACTTGTCTCACGGGTCGCGCTGGATTAAAAAGTGTCAAAAATGCTAGTTTTTCTATAACATGTGGAACTCAATTATATTGAATGTACGTTTTACTGAGTACTGGATCTCAAACCGGGTGTTCTCATTCATAAATTTCAAAATAAAGTAAAAATTGTATTCATCATTAATTTTTTTCAGTTATCCTGAACATTTTTAAGAGCAGCTGTTCTTTCAATAATTAAAGAATGTCGCTCTTTTACCAAACAGACCAGCCCTTAGATATTTTCAACCATTTTCCAAAACTTGAGGACAATATATACATGTTTCCAATTATACAGCCGCCGGATATAATAACATGCAATTGGTCACGTGATTACGTCAGAGACGCAACATGCCCTTAAAGGAAAACATACATAATTTTCTCTTTTAATTTTGATCCCTTGTTGTCGAAAATCTGAGGGTCGATTAGGTAACTTTTCCACATTGACTTTCATCTCAACTTTTTCTGAATTTACTTCGTTTCAATTTTTTTAAATTTCAATTGCCACACCAATTAAAAAAACCGAAGTGAATTTCCGAAAAGTGGAAGTGGAAATAGAAGTGAAAAAGTTACCTAATCGCCCTCCTGATTCGTAGCGACGTTGTGTGAATATTACTTTCAGTATCTGTTTTCATTTCGTTTATCAATTACAAATGATTTCTAATTTTCTGTATTTTTTTTATTTTTATTTGTGAAATAATTTTAAATAGCTTAGGTTTTACTTTTTTCAAAATAAATTTCAATTGTTTAAGATATCAAAATATGTTGAAAAAGAAACTGGAACATTTTGAGGAACTTTTTTTAATCGTGCAGGATTTAAACAACTTTAGGGAAAATTCGAATCATTTCTAATAATGTTTTGAAAATATTTTCAAAAATTTGAAAGAAACTGTGCCAAACATCAGGTCTCTGAAAAAATAAAGTTTGCTAAGAATTCAAGAATTGAAATAATATTCTCTGTCATGTGTGATGAAAGAAAAAAACATTACTTTCTATGCAAAAAGTTTGAAACTTCCGAAGAATAATTATTTTAATAATTGTTTTATAATTGAATATTTTCTTACTATCGCTTCTTACCAATTTTTTAAAAATCATCGAATTTTAATAAAGCATGGCTCATTTTTTTAGGGAAAATATTCCACAACTTCACTGTTTCTATTTTTTCAAATAAGTAAATAATCTTCAAATTCAGTTATTTGTATAAAAAATGTTTTCCATACAAAAAATTGTTTTAACGATTTCAGCCATACAAAAATTTACTTTCAAAATTTTAAACAGTGAAGTTGTAGAGAATGTCTTCCCCGAAAAAATAACCCAATCATTTATTAAAATGTAACCCTTTTTCAAATTTTGCCGAAAAGCGATATTTAAAAAAAAACTCAATTGCGAAAAACAAATATGTTCAAATTCTTTATGCGTTTGGAGATTCTTGTCAATCTTTTAAACTCCCTTCAAGGCCCCTTATAAACCTCTAAAGTTTTTGAAAGCTATTCAAAATATTTTTAAATCTTTTCAAATTTTTAAAATCATTTGAAATCCCTCAATTCTTGTGAAAAAATTCCTTGAAATACCTTAAAATATAAAATCCGCTGGAATCCCGTGAAATTAAATGGAATCTGATGGTATTCCTTCAAATATCTTGAAATATTTAAAGCTCTGTGAAATCCTTTGTGATCCAGGAAATTTATTAAAAGAGCAACACTTGTACTAACAATGGAAATCTTACTCGAATGAATATAAAACTCCATATTTTTCATCGCTCGACTTTATTCTAATTTATTTTTCTTTAACCTGTTAATGTTAGAACATATACTATAATTTCTCAATATTAAAGATTAATTACTATTAACTAACAAATTAATTAATATTAATTAAATAATAATAATTTGATGAACAACGCAACTAATGAATATTCTACTGCTTCATTAGCTCATATAATCTATACTATAGTCATTATTATATGTTATTTTTTAAAGGAAATAAGGTGACACGTATTTTTCAATCTTGAAAAAAATAAATCTTCACGAATTTAGAACAATTTAAATTTATAAGGTATTTTTCAAAGAAAAAAATGACTTTTGTAAAAACCTGTATAACTTTTGATCGAATGGAGATATTTTTGTTTTCTTTCGAGCATCTGGTAGATGTACTTATATGAGGAATGAATCATGTGAGTTTAATGCAGGCTAATCTATTATTCGGATCAGGATAATTTTTTTTCTAAACAAAAAAAAATTCCTACTAAAATAACGTAAGTATGCAAGTCATTTGAATTGTCGAACGTTTTTATATTACTTTAACGGAAAATTCTGGTAAGTTACTTTATGGAATCTCACTTCACTTCTTCCCATGCGTGTTTAGCTGTTAGAATCACAAGATGCAACGAATTTTTCAAATTTGATAAAAACTAATTATTTCTTATGATTATATCCATATAATGATAACACCTATAACATAAAATTCGTTATAATTATGCAGATTGAACTTCGAACTTTTACATTTTTAACAAATAATTAATCATTTATAATTTTGAAACTTTTGAAATAGTATTCAAATTAAGACATTTTATTGCTAGTAATGTGTGTATTAACAATATCATTTTACTTTAAGAAACTCCGATCATTTTGAGACTATAAATAGGATTCAGATTAAAATTTCTAAAAATTTTACTTTTTTACTTCGGTATCCCTTGATATTTTTGAAATTCCGTGAAATACTTTAAAATCGTTTGAAATCCGTTACAATACCTTAATGCCCCTTTAATTCTTCAAAATCTCGCGAAATCGATTGAAATCTGACGAAATATTTTTGAAAGTTCTTCAACTACATGGAAATACTTTGAAATTTCTTTGAAATATTGGAATTATAAGGAATCCTTACAGGTATTAGGAAATCCTACTACGAAATCTTTTAAAATCCCTTGAAAGAATGCTTGAAATATTATGAAATCTCTTCAAACCCTATGACATTTGTTGAAGCTCTATTCCTGAAAAATTATAAAATTCTTTTAAATTCCTTGTAATCTATTGAAAACTCTGAAAATCGTAAAATCTGGTGCATATATTATACGCTCTAGAAGCGCAAATGCTCGGTGAGCGTTTAAATCGATCAAAAGTCGAGGGGTTAGGAACCCCTCAGATTTTAGATGATTACAATGATAATATTAATTTATAACAATTTGACAATTTGTACAAATCAGCTTCCCTTGAAACGTAAAAGATTACGTAAATGGTGAAAACAGTTTAAAAAAAATGTGTGATCATATTTTTTTTTCAAACTGACTTTTATCAAAAGTAAATATTTCAGAAAGACTACCTCGACGCCTTTAATCTAAGAGATAACGACTACAGTTTAGATTATGTAAGCTATTGTAGCAGTACAATATTCATTAGTTACATTGTTTATTAAATTAATAACTAATACATTAATCAGTTTGTCCTTTAATTAGAAAATATGAATGTTGTCTGTACTCTGCTCTTATCCTTGGCCGTTATCCTGAATTCTATTGGTGAATATAATAATATAATATATCTATAATATAGGTGAATTTCCTTGAACTTGAGGCAAATCAGAATATTTGCCATTTACGGTGCACGGAGAAAGTTTACATGGGCCAACTGACTCATCAACCGACACTCTCGCGCGTCGAAAGTCGACTCAAAATATTTTGGAGCAGCCCAGTTTGAATAGAAAGAAAACCGATTCGAATTCGGAAATTCGAAAGTCTTTTGAATCGTCTTTTGACCCGTCTGGTTCAAACCGAAAGAAACCCGATTCGAACTGGGCAGCTCGATAGTCTTCCGAATCGAATCCCGAAGTTCTGAGTTTGTCGATTTGAATTCCGGTTCGAACGAGAAATCACCCCATGGTCCCACTGGGAGCTACTGCCATTAAAAATGATACTGGCTCCCAGTAATACAGCGGTAAATCACACCTATGGCCACGTCTCACGAGCGTGATATAAGCGGTCACAGAGTACGATGAAATCACTACGAAAAGCCAGCGAAACTCTCGTGTGTCTTGAGGACACGAAGCGACCCAAGGATGACAGCTTTCTGAATCCATCTCGAAAGTGCCTTGGCATATTTTTGGCACGCGGGTATGGCTTTAAGGTTACGCACCAGTTATAGTTTCGCACTTCCGAGAGCACCGATCACAAGGACAATTACTTTATCCGAAAATTTAGGGTACAATCGATGCAGCTCTCTTTCGAAGCCTTGATACCCGTCCTTCTTTTCCCTCGCCTTGACAGTGATGTTGTAGTCAGCCGGAGCCAAGAAATCGATCACGAATGAAGTTCGTTTCTCGAAGTCTTGGAGAACGATTTCAGGCCTCGAGTGCGCAACGGAGACTGTTGTCTGAAAATCGTAGTTCCATAAAATTTGGCACTTCTCGTTTTGGACAATTGACTCTATCTCTGTCGAAGCGTTTGGCAGGGCAGGTTCGCGGCCAACAAGGTAAGAGCGACAAAGATGGTAATTAAGCACTCTTAGGGATGCATTATGTCTGCAGAAATACGTCGTTCCCGCGTGAGTGGGATACCCAGCTTGAAATTTTTGAAAATATGAATCTATAATTTATAAATTTTTTCAGGTAAAAATGTTCAACTTTTGAATCAGAAAAAATGTTTATATGTTATTTACTCTGCGCATTGTGGAATATCATAATGCATATTTTCTGTGAATTCCTTTGAAAAATTCTAAGAATTGGATGAATTATGGCGAGTTGAAGGGAAAAAATTTTTTTGCCAAAACACGAGCGTTTTTGGGTTTACTTTGAAAACGGCAGAAGCTACAACTTGTTTAATCAAAGAAAAATATGTGAAATCAAATTTGATACAAGAAAACTTTCAAAGAATACAATTTGTTCTAAAAGGTTCTCTGGCCCAAAGCCGTTGAATGAGGAAAATTTATAGGCGTTTATACGATCGGGCCCCTCAATTACAACCTCGTTTACAACTTATGATGTACCAATATTCGATTGTCTACTTTAAAAAATGTAATCCTATATTTCTTGTTTCAGAATTAAGTTCACAGTCCAATTCGGGAGCTCATCACTTTGAACCTTCTTCTTCTTCTCCTGGCAGACATTCTCCAGACACGACTCTTTCCCTTGCCATGCCTCATTCTTCTGCCGCGTCTTCAGCACCGGCCGAGCCAGCTCTTCGTGGCAGGTCAAGGTCTCCTCTTCTCAAGCAAACTTTTCCTAGCGTACTTGGATATAGATTTGAAGAACTTGAATTTATTCGACTATGTCCCCACAACAATCCGAATCGTATCTTCGAACTTCGAAGATACGTTTTTCCTCCCGATAAACCAATTCGATTGAGAGACAGAAGTCGAGACCTCAATCCCATGCCAACCGAAGAACAAATTGTATTATCAACGTCCAATGGCGACGTCTATGCAATATTGACCAAAAGGTTGAACAATCAAGTGAGTTTTCGTGCAATATTTACACCTATATTTCCACTGTCAAAACGGGCGAAGATAAACATACGCAGCAGCACGGTTGAAGAATTGAACACAGCAGAAATCGCGGAATGTCCAGTAGGTAACAAAATTCCAATCACAAGAAGTTTTAGAGTATATTGTGTGTGAACCACAATTCTTTACATCATTAATAAATTAAATAACGCGCTTTTCTATCAGATCTGGCGCTTCGTCTTTATGCTCACCCCACGTGTATGCATAGACCCTTTAAAATTGAAGCTCAAAACGTTGACAACTTTTTACATTTAGAATTACATTTGCTCACATTTTACATGTGTTTCAAAGAAAAATCTTTCCAATATTATATGCCATTTTAAAGGAATTCGATTGTAACTTTGCTTTATGTTAAGTTCACTTGTTAACTTTTTCAATTCTTAATCCATTCAAATTACCATTCATAATTCTAAAATCTGCAAGTTTAAAAATTTTCCATTTCAAACGTACATTTTCAAATAAAAGATTTTTAAAATGCAGGTTGGAAGACGTCAGATGTTTTTTTGTAATTTCATTTTATTGTATTGTCGTTTCATATCGATATTGTGAAAATTGCTGAAATTTGATAAATGAATCGGCTTTTTTTTCGGGGAAACATTCTCTACTGTTTCACTGTTTAAAAGTAAAGTTTTTTCTGGCTGAAATCGATGAAACAATTTTTTTTTATTAAAAAATTTTTTTAAACGAATAACTATATACAACGATTCTTAATACCTATTTTAAAAATTGGAAACAGTAGGGTAATGTTTTTCCCGAAAGAATAAGCCATGATTGATGAAAATTCATCCTTTTTTTTATTGTTAAGAGGTGACAGTAGAAAAAATTAAATTACAAATACTATTATTAAATAATTATTTTCAGTAAGTTTTAAACCGTTTTCATTAAAGAGAATATTTTTCTTTCATAAGACATAAATGATAGTATCATTTTGATAACAAACGTTTTAAATTCATCAGCTATTCATATAAATTGATTCATGATTTTTACCATTCGACTGTTGTTCAAGAACTCAAAATTATACAATGATTAATTTTATCAGACGATTCTGAATCTGTTTAATTTGAAACTTAATTGATTGACATGGAAATCTTTGAACTGTTCAATTGAGAAAAGTTAAAAATATGAAAAAAGGTAGTTTAACGGCCGGGAAACACCAAGGAATTTTTTCTTCTCGATTGAAACTGCCACCCAGCTTTTGTTAAAGCTTCTTCTGCTTTAACGAATATATTTTTATCAATTGTCTCACTTCGCGCTGGATTAATTCGTGTCAAAAATTCTACATTTTCTATATTATGTTAAACTCTATTATATTAAATGTACGTTTTTACTAATTTCTGTATCTCAAACCGGGTGTGCTTATTTATATATTTCAAAATAAAGTACAAATTTTATTCTTTGTCATTATTTTTTTTTTTCAGTTACTTAGTTAATTAACGAAATTGCCTTTTTACCTTCTGTTACATATGCGTATTATCAAATGAAAAAAACTATATGTATGTAATATAAAAAAAAAGTGTTAAACAACCACCGCAGGATCCCACTGGCAGCAACTGCCATCTAAAAATGACACCGGCTCCCAGTAAAGCCGCGGTAAATCACACCCATGGCCACGCCTGACATACATCAGATCGGTGGCTACAGGGCACGATGCAATCACAGCTTCGAGAGCACCGATCACAAGGACAATTACTTTAACCGAATATTTTAGGTACAGTCGTTGCGGCTCCCTTCTAAGGTCTTGGTACCTCTCCTCCTTTTGCTTCTTCTTGGTAGTGATGTTGTTTTCGGCCGGAGCCGAGAATTCGTCTGTAGATATACTTTGTTCCCGTGTGGTTGGGACACGTCGATAGTACGTATTCTAGATACTCAGCGTGTGCATGACACGCTCTGCACCTATCGCTGGGAACTTCTTGACATAAAATGCGGTCACGGTATACTATGTTGGAAATGACACCGTCCTGGAATGTTATAGTTTCTGTGCATTTTCTTGTCGAGTAGCTGTTGGTGAAATTTTTCAACCTCCGCTTTCTTAACTTCAGCTTTTCTAAGTGAAGCATCTAGATGGAGTAATGGATTTTCCTCACTTCTGATGGTCAAATTCAGGCCAAGGCTCTCGCCCACTTTTTCGCGGCTTTGTAAAGAAACACTCCTTTACCAATAATCTCGTGTTTCCTGACCATTTTCAAGAGAGGATCTCTGCCAATTGCACCGATGTAAGCTGTACATAGAACAATTCGGTTATGAAGACATTGGATAATCAGAAGTCCGCGTCCGCCTTGACAGCGTGATATGTATAATCGCGGAACGGACGAATTGATATGCAAGCTCATATGCATGTGCATGATCTTACGTGTGGCGATATCAAGGGCCGTGAGCTCATTCTTCGTTCCTCAAACCACTCCAAACACGTAGAGTAGATTCGGGAGGGCAAGCGGGTTGGTCGCAGATACCTTGTTCAACGCCGACAGATTTGAAGATAAACACGCTGAACACAGGACACGGTTTCAGCCTTCGATCTGAATCAATCAAAGCACTCGCAGCACGATAAACAGAACAGTTGATGGTCCAGAGGTCGCGCTCCTCCAAGATATTCTCACGAAGAGAGGCATCTATTTCAGCCAGATCTTGAAGCTTAGGAGGACCTGCATGACAATGTTCCTCCTAGCCCTGAAACTGCTATCATCCTTCACAAGGTGCCTGCTTTCCGCGGTTGTTCTTAATTTCGCTTTCTTAGCTTCGCCTGCAGCATGCTCAAGCAGCGGTTGGGGGTACGATCCGCGTAAATATCCATTTTTCAAGAGGTAGGCACATTGGTTTCGCTGTGACTGATGCGAAACGTGCTGAAGCTCTAGCTATGTGTGCCAGCCTTAACGTTTTCACCGTCAGTTCATGTTAGCAATAAGTGCAGACGCATCCTTGATTGGTTGGGGTGCTCAGTCTAATGGTGTCAGTACACGCGGTTCTTGAATTCAGCTTGAAAGACTATTTCATTTAAATTTAACTATGACTTGACAATACAACCGTCATAGCATATATAAATTAAGGTGGTGGAATATAAATTCCCAAGTTAAGCAAACAAGCGCGTAAAATTTGGCAATGGTGCGAAAGTCGGAAATTATGGAGAGTAGCACCATACGCAGCATCAAAAAATAATATTGAGGCGGTTAAGACATCTAAAATTGTTGATAAAGTTACGGAATGTGACTTGGCTGATTTAGCATATAAAAGAATCACTCGACCTGTCGGTGCGCATACAGGTAGTATTGATTTATTTGCTTCATGGTTAAACGCTAAATGTAAAGAATTTTGCTCTCAGTTTCAAGATCCTGAAGCAGAAGTCTGTTTACAAACCATGAGTCATTGGATTAGGTCCTTATTGCAAAAAGCGGACATTTTCATGAATTGTACAATTAGAAGTACTGCGGGCTGGACAGTCACTTCTCAAACATTTGCTTGTTTTTCTAATTTGCCCATTCAAGAATGTAATGATTCTTTTGCTTTATCTGTTACTAACCGAGCTAATAAATGAAGTTCTTTTATGCCAAAAGAAAAACAACGTGTTTGACAATAAATATATTAATAAATAATTTTGAATAATTCGAAATAAAATAACCCTAGACATATTTAACCCCGTAATCATCGCAGCATGAAGACGCACCTCCCCTTCTTTTTATGGCAATTATGCTTTAAACACAATGAAGGATATATATGTCCATGGCAACGCTCAGATGCACTACTGCGTAAATATTTTTTAATTTAAACTCCAAACATTGTGAAGTTTCAGCATAACAAGGACACTAACTACTACATGTAATCATCTTCGAACGAGGCGCTACATATAATTCCAATCGAACTTCACGTACATGTAAGTTCGTTTGATCGTGAAATTGAAAAATATTATATGAAAAATTAAAATAGTTCAGGAAAATTTTAAGTTTTGTTCATTATTAGAAAATTTGTGAAGCGATATCACATTAATCCATGACATAAATGTGTGCAAAAATAGAAGCCTTCCAAGAGATGAAGTCGTACCAATAAAGATACATACATATGTTTTTCTCTAACCTTTGTTGGAACTGTGAGGGTATGTTGATATTATTTTACAGATGCCGCTATTTGTTCGATAACATACAGGCAAAAAAGGAAATAAACCAGGAAGGAGATAGTGACTAGCGGCCGTGCATATTCGACGTGGATATTTTTAGAGCGGGTGGGGCAGGAGGTGAAAAGGGGGGAGTCAGCGAATCAAAATTGGCCACCTGAAATGCAAAAAGCCCACTGGTATATATGGATAAATCGTGTATTAACTTTCATTTCGCACTCAATCAGTCTTATCAACTATCATCTGCTGTCACCTACCATAAAAATGAGGATCATCGCCGGTACTCTATTTCTCGCTTTTGCCATTTTCCTTGATTCTATTGGTAAATATTTAACAATATAACATCATATATATAATTTTAAGTACACTAGAAAACAAACGCGATAACTTTTTTGTCTTACGAAGTTTTTTAATTAAATTATAAAATTCCTGTTCATACAAAACTTTGGTATATAGAAACATTAATTTTCCACAAAAAAGTAAATTTGAAACCAAAAAGTTGATAAAAAAATTCACACAAAAAACTGATTTCTCAACCAAAAATGTAACAGTTGATATTTCTTCTAAAAGCGATTTTCATTGTAAATCCAAAAGAGTTGTATTTTCAACCAAAAAAGGTTAAATTTACTACCAAAAGAGATGAATTATCAAAAAATATTCATACTGACCTAAATGATTTCTCAAATTTCGAAAAATCTTTCAAAATGGAAAAAATTGCCTTACGAGTAAAAGTTAAATTGAAAAAATGCATATGTGTGTGTATGTATGTGTATTTACGTACGTTAATTTTAAATTTGTGTGGGAAGGAAAAAAATAATAAATAGGACAGTTTAATCAAAGAATGCGATTGTGTAACATGTTTAACTTTATTGAAACATTAAGACGGTAATTGCGATGCTTATAAATGGGTTACGTCATCTTCACCAAGGTTTATTACACGTTTTTTTCAAACGTTTCGATATACTTTTATGAATTTATGAGGAATATGGCCATGAAAATAGCAAAAAATATCATATTTAGGGTCAAAATTCGAAAAAAACATGTTGATGAAAAAAAAATATTATGCTAAAATTTTCATAAAAACTCGTTTGCTGATGTATCTTGATGCTCTGATTATGAACATAGTCAAGAAAATACCCTTTTGTATCATTTAAAATGTTGAAACATGAAGAAATTACGGTATTTAGTTTCGAATATTAAGAAATTGACATTTGTCTGCTCACTAATAAACCTCCCTGATAGTTCTAACCGGTCCTCCATTAATATCAGTTATATTTCCCTATTTCAATCCATTCCGTTGAAATTCAGAATTCTCAAAAAACGATCTATATGAAGGAAAATGAAAATAATCTGCAAATAAAATAACAAAAGTAAGAAATTATACAAATTCAGCATGACATTTTTAATGGATAAACATATTACAATGGTACTCAATGGTACACAGCAAAATTATGCCATATTTTATGTTTAGCATCATCCTCAAAACACCTTTTTTGTATAGGTAACAAGGCAGTCATTTTTTACAACTCAGTTTATTACCATACATAATAAATTTTATAATAAATTTGTCTACCTTTTTAGTTTTCTAATTTTTCTTTTATTTTGGGACCTAATATTTAACAAAAATAAGTTTTCCAATCGGATGTATACATCATTTTCAAATAAACGAATACTATAATTAAAATTCTATGCGGATACTCATCAAAAATAAGTTTTTCATATGTTTGTACAAAAACTAAAAAATGATTGATGATTGAATGATTGAAGAATGATTATTCTTCTCTGAAATTTAAGGATTTTTGAAATAAAAATGTTAATTTCTCATCAGAAACACTAACACAGTTCAAAATTTATCATATTAAATAGTATTAAATCGACTACAAAAACTCACCTATTTCTATTTCTTCATACAAAATGAATAAATTCATATATGAAAACTGTAAAAGAATTATTTCTGGATCCGACCGAAAGTGTATGTATTACCTGCTTTGTTTTATTTACTGATATTTTTTTAATAATATATAAAACAAGTACCCCCATGAGTACATATATACATTCTTTATTTTAAACAAATTGATAGATAAAATTGACATTTGTTGCATTTTTGTTGTTTAAATGCATTATTTATACCAATCTCGTCATTTCACTGCGTCAAAGTAATAATTAATCATAAAAAATAACAGATATAGAGCAATTGTCATTGTGTCGAATAATTGTTCTAAACAAATTAACCTCTATTGCTTGTTTTAACATAGACACATTTTCCCGATGTTGATGATTTCATTCCATCTCAATTATTATTGATTTAGCAGAGCTTAACATTGAACATCTCTTTCGGTTGAAAATTCAATTTTTTTGCAAGAAGTTAATATTTTTTGGTTAAAAGTGAAACTGTTTGGTTCAAAGATAAACTTGGTTGATAGTTACATTTTTTTTATTGAAAATGATTTTATTTTGCTTGAATTTAAGTATTGTTTAATTGGAATCAAAATTTGCTTTGGTTGAAATACAAACTATTACATTTTTTATCTTCTTTCATGAAAAACTCATATTTACGGTTAAAGATTCATCTTTTTGGTTAAAACTTCAAGTTTGCAGTTCAAAGTTAAACTCCTTTGTTAACATAGAATTTAACTATTTTATCATTATTTTGAAATTTATCTTTTCCAGTTCAAAAATCAACTTATGGTTTTGAAATCATGTATTGTTTTCACAATTTTTGCTCTTTTGGGTGAAAATTTCATCACTTTGTTCAAAATGTAATTCTTTTGTGGAAAATTAATAATTTGTTTAAGAAGCTATTCTTTGTGTTTGAAAATTCAATAGTTATGTAGCATATTCATCTTTTCAAAGTAAAAATTCAACTACTTTGGGAGATAATTTAATTACTTTCTTGAAAGTGATCTTTTCTGTAGAAAATTAATATTTTCCAGTTGAAAATTAAACTTCATGATAGAAATTTGGTGTTTTTGGCTTGAAAATGAGACAATTTGTGTTAAAATTAGTTTGTGTTTTCTTGGATAAAAAATTCTTCTGGATAGAAAATTCAATTATTCAGCTGAAATTTTATGTATTTTATGAGGTACTTTTTTTAGAAAGTGAATATTTTAAATATTTTCTATTATAATCTCATCGTTTAGGGTTGAAAATTCAACTACTTAGTTCAAAATTGAACTAGTTTATTATAAATTATTTTTTGTTGATGTAAATTAATGTCCTTTGTTGAAATTGTCTAGAAAATTATGCGGGCGGACTTGCGTCCAGTTAGGGTATTGTCAAGAACATCTAATCTAGATGGTCTTTTCGGACCCGAATCGGGTGATACCTAGCCCATAAAGACCAAAAAATGTTCTAATTATCATACCAAAATATGTTTCTGCTTATTTCTGAAAATAGCCAGGGTGTTTGAAAGTACCAAAGACGAACAATTAACATTTAAAAAATGCATTTTTCCATCATGAACCAGTCATCCGTTTCGGGCCTTAATCGGTTGCTGGCTAACCCCTCAGGTCCAAAAATATTTCTAATTTTTGAATCAAAATGTTTTTTTTTTTGCAAAAAAAAATATCCAGGGTGTTTAAGAGTATTAAAAAGGAAAAATGTACATTGAAAACAAAGAATTTACTTGTCATCATCTAAACAATCTTTTAGCTAATTTTGAACGTCAATCATCTAAAGTAGATTCTTACGAGACCGTCTGACAAGTGCTAGATTAGCTTGTTCAGAATAGCATTTGACCACACAAAAAACGTTTCACTTCTACTTAGCGCCACAATAGATCGGCTTGACAGCGCCATATTAGCGGCCAGGTCGATCTATCCTGGCCCCCAATAGTTCCCCAAAAATTTTCCACACGTGAGGATTCCTCTTGTTTAGTACGAAATTAACCTGCTTGATTGAAAATTCACCTTTTTGGTTGAAAAATCAACTATGGATGACTAATTCATCTGAACAAGCTCTTCGAGTTCCTGTGAGAAAATATGACAGGGAGATAATGCGAGAGAGTGTATAATTTTTCACTGTCTTTTTTTCCGAACAAATTCTTGAGAGAAAAGAGAAAAATGTAATTGAACAAACCTTCTCCTTCACATACTCTTTTAGAATTTTTAATTTGCATACATATCAAAAAGCTGAAAAAAAGTATCAATTTTTTCATAGCTAAACCTTCTTCAAGCCATAAGGATTGTTTGTGCCAAGTTTAAGACGCTTATGCATTGTGATTCAGGAGAACACTTGTTACAAATGATTTTTACATGAACTTTGTAAAATTAAGTTTTAGACCATTGGTGTGGGGAACTAAAAGCTTAAAAATGAATAATCAAATTACGATTTTACTATTTTTAATACATTTTTAGCATTACAAATTCATCAATCTTTTCTATAATTTCACAGATATATCATCAGCCATGCCGCCCAAAACAAGCTATTCTCTGGAAAATGGTGGCATGATTAGTGAAAATGGGAATCTTCTAGGTAACCCTACTACTAATAAGAATAATTAGATGTATTGTTAGTTAACGAATAGCTTGAAACGCTCTTTTACTAAACTTTTCAACAATAAGGTTGATATTCAAGTATAAGTCTCATACGAAATAAAATGGACTAGTCAAATTGCGCTTTCACTATTTGTCACACTTTTTTACATAACAAGTTAATAAACCTTTATTTTCTTTTCACAAAAATATCATCAGTATTGCCGCCCAAGAAAAGGAGAAATCTGGAAATTGCTGGGTCGAGTAGTGAACATGCGAATCATCAAGGTAACCATTCTACAAAAAAATGTATAATAGAAGTATTAATTCGGAAACAGTTTGAAACTAGTAATAAACTCTTAAGATTGAGAATATTTCACACGCATGGAACCTTGTTATCAATCGTTTCGTGACATCTTTACTGGTTTTTTTTGAAGTTGTCGGTAATTAACAATTGAAGAATAACTAATCAGAAACACGTGTTAGACAGTCGTCGACAGTCCCTGTGCCGTCGACAAGAGTGTGTGCATAAACAAGTTCAGTTCGTATAATTTCTCCTTCGTTCGCTTTTCCAGTAGGTTGTGACTCTCCGGTGTAACGTCACACGTCAACGAGATACAAAAATTAAAAAATATATCTTCCACAATCAGCCAAATTAGACAACATTCTCATGAATTCTGTAAAATTCCCTTGAATTCTGTAGAACTTTCGAGAACTCAGTAGAATTCTCCTGAATTGTGAAGAATTCTTCTGAATTCAGCAGAATTTTCTCAAAATCAGCAAAATTCGCTCTAATTCTGTGGGATTCTTTTGATTTCAGTGCAATTCTCTTGAATTCAGTAGAATTCTGTTGAATTATGTAAATTTCTCTGAAATTCAATAGCATAGGGTCATCCACTATTTTATTTTTTATTTTTGAATATTAAAGTATATGCTCTAAAATCACTAATAATACCAGCATATTGTAACAAAAACTTTTTTTCGAATTTATATTTGAAAAAGAAAAACGTTTACACATTTAAAATTCCTATTTCTGTCGCGCCCATTCCGCCATCTTGATGTGACGTAGCTAGCCGTCAAAGGCTTGTAAATAAGCCGGGCGATTCACGCTTTTTTCATAAAAATGCAAAAAAATCAGCACTACCATTGGTGTTTTGTGCCTCCATGCAAGAACATGTTTGTCAAAAATGCATGAAAATTATTCATATCTATACCCAAAGGTGAGGAACGAAAAAAATGGTACAAAATTGTTCGTCGCGACATGTGCCCTAATAACCACATCTTTAACGTCAACAGTATATTGTTGCGAAGATCATTTCAACGTACGAAAATATTTTTATTTAAAATAGAACATTATCAAATATCCTTTTTTGATAACATAAAACCCGTACTTTACTGATATTCAACAGTGTTCTATATATGGGATGCCAGGACGTATGTGCACTTTAACCTTAAAATCAAATTGTTTATTTGCGCAACAAGTATTATAAAATTATATATTTTTTAACTTTGGAATCATTCTGCTATTTTTAAAAAAGAGTTTCCGCTAAAGAGCGAATATATATTTAATTCTTATATTTTATCAAGTGCAAAATCAAAGTATTGAATGTTGAGGTTAAAGATCGCTTTATGTCAACATCGTCAACATCTATAGTCGATTATTTCGTTTCCTTTCTATTGCTTGTATTAAAACTAAAATAAATACGATATTATAATCTTGATCAAATAAATAACTTTAAATTCAATACAATACACCGGTTTGAATACTTTTTCGCTTTCACTCCTCGAGTCTTAGCAACACTGAAACTGGAGCACTTCGCACAGAAATCACTTATCATAAGTGTACTAACTGTTGGCAAATTATCCGAACTGGCTTTAACGTATCCAGGCATATTGATACTTCATGAAAATAAACCCTTTTTGTCAAAAAAAAGTTGATTATTCATTATTTCGTTTGTTTTTATCAATCTGACCATGTATTTTCTTCGGTTTTGACGGCGCGTGACATGTGTTTTGAGCCGTGAGGGCGCTACATGTTTTCTTTTATAAATCGACATTTACGGTGGATATTTGATCACTTTTTAATAAATTATTATAAATTATTAAATAAACTAAGTTAACTTTTAATTTCACATTTTAATTCTTTGAGAATAAAAGTTTATAAAAAACTCAACTATAAGGCAAACAAAATTGTTGTGGATGACCCTATCCTTTCCAGTTCGGCAGAACTTTCTTCAATTCTCTTCAATTTTCTTGAGATCAACAGCATTTTCTTGAATAATGTAGAACTCTCCTGAATTTAGTAGAACGTCCTTGAAATAATCATGATTCTCTGGAATTCTGCAAAAATATCTCGTAAATTCAGTATAATTCCCTTGAATTTGTAGAATTCTCTTAAATTATGTATCATTCTTTTAAATGCAGCTGAATTCTCTTGAATTCAATAAAATTCTCATGAAATGTGTAAAATTCTCTTGAACTTTGTTTAATTTTATTAGATTCAGTAAAATTATCCTAGGCTTGGCAGAATTCTCTTGAAATTAGTCAAATTATCATGTTTTCTTTCGCATTCAGCAGAATATTTTTGAAATCAGCAAAGTTCTATCGAACTCAAGAGAATTCTTTAGAGTTAGGCAGAATTCTCTTGAAATAATCATAATTCTCTGTAATTCTGTGAAAATATCTCGTAAATTCAGTAGATTTTTTTTTTGAATCATGTAGAATTCTCTTTAACTTTGTTTAATTCTCTTAAATGCAGTAGAATTCTCCTCGTTTTGCCGGATTCTCTTGAATTTAGTCAAATTATCGTGTTTTCCTTCGAATTCAGCAGAATATTCTTGAAATCCGCAAAATTCTTTCGAATTCAAGAGTGTTTTCTGGAGTTAGGCAGAATTCCCTTGAACTAATCATAAATCTCTGGAATTCTGTACGAATATATCGTATAAATGCAGTAGAATTCTCTTTATTTATGCATTGTCTTAAAATCTGTATAATTCTCTTGAATTCCGTAGAATTCTCAGCAATTCAGTAGAATTCTCTTACGTTCGTCAAAATTCTCTTGCTTTGAGCAGAATTTTCTTGAATTCAGTAGAATTCTCTTGAGTTCGGCAGAATTCTCATGCAATCTGTAGAATTCTCTTGAATTGAGTAGAACTCTTTTGATTTCCGTAAAATTATCTTGAATTCTGTGGAATTCTCTTTTACACTTTTTAACGTATTACAAATTATTTAACACTTCTGAATTCATTAGAGTAAGCTTTGATTTATTTTGAATTTATTAGACTTTCCAATTTTTATTGTTTTAATCGTTACAAAAAATGTCGATAAATTCCCATTGAAAAAATTCGACACGCCAGAGTCATAATTAAATGCTTGATGCAGAGATGATTTTATTGCCTTGTGATGAGGTATCTTTACTTAGCAAACATAATAAAAGACGTCATCAAACTCGTTCGACCACGGTGCTCTGTCTGGATAAAAATCATGCTCAAAAAGAATTCCCTAGTAACTTTCCATACAAATGTTCACAAATGAGGCGAACACACCCCAGATGAAAATGTTTTGACAATTGCCTTGCCAATAGAATTTATTTCACTTAATTTACTTTCTAATGATTAACAAACTTAGTAATTAGTGTCGTCAAGCTTAGACGACCATTATTATTTCTCAAATGAAAGTTTTATCAAAAATATATCTTACAAATAAGGACTGATCCATCACTGATATACGCATGTATTAAAAATTATTAAATATTTTTTTAGGGAGCATTTTTCACTGCAAACATACCCACGATAAAGAAATTTTCACAAAGAACATAAAAATAGGATAAACGCTTTAACTAGAGCGTCGTCACATTTAGTCGACCTGGATCTTTTTCGCAAATTCAAAATAATCACCCCAAACACCTTCAGAAGACTTCAGTAGATTTCTGGGGTGATTATTTTTAATTTGAAATTCTTTGGGTCTTATAGTTGCAGGCAGCTGAGATGAGGTTTCATAAATGTACTAGGGGTAATTTTTTGGTGTTGCCCAAAGTTACAGTGAGGATGAGGATATAAACTAAAGTGTTGGCAAGGTGCCTGGCATGACTATTTTTCATTTCAAATGTTTTTCCCGTTTCAGTTGAAGGCAGCTCAGAAGGGATTTGTTTAATGTACTAGGTTTGGTTTTATGGGATTGTCGAATATTATTGTAGTTATAGAGATATAAAAAAGAATCTTGGGTAGGCGTCTACAGTGACTATTTTTACTTTGAAATTTTTTGGCCGCTTTAGTTGAAAGTAGCTGAGGCAGGATTCGTTAAATATACTAGGAGTGCTTTTCTGAGGCTTTTGAATATTATTGTAGGGATCGGAATATCTAATTATGTGTTGGAAATATGTGTGGGGTGAATATTTAAAATTAAAATTTTTTTAGCAGTTTAGGTTGAAGGAAGCTCAAACAGGGTTCGATTAAAGTACTCGGGGTGGTTTTTTGATGGTGTATAATTTTATTGTAGGAATTACGATATCTGCTAGAGCCTTGGAATGGTGTCTGGAGTAATAATTTTCAATTTGACATTTTTTTGCTGCTTTAGTTGAATGCAACTGAGACGGCGTTCCTAACATGTACTAGGGGTGGTTTTTTTGGGTTGTCTCATATTATATTGATAATAATTAATTCAAAATATAATAATATTATATTATTTTAGGGATAGAGATATCAACTAGGGTATTGTTGCAGGAATCGGGATACCTAACAAACCCTTGAGAAAATGTGTGCGGTGATTATTTAAAACATAATTTTTTTTAATTTTTTGGCAGTTTTAGTTGAAGGAAGCTAAGACTGGATTCGTTAAATGTACTAGGGGTGATTTTTTGAGGATGTGTAATATTATTGTAGATATGGCGATATCTGTTAGAGTATTGGAAAGGTGTCTGGGTTGACTATTTATAATTTGAATATTTTTTGCCTGCTTTAGTTGAAGGCAACTGTGACTGGGTTCGTTAAATGTACTAGGGGTTGTTTTTTGGGGCTGTAATTTATGCTTTTGTCGAAGGCAGTTGAGACTGGATACGTTAAATGTACCAGAGGTGGTTTTGTTCGGGGTGTGTGATATTATTCTAGGGATAGGGATATTTGCGAGAGTCTCGGGAAGGTGTCTGACATGACTAGTTTTGATTTAAGATATTTTTGGCTGCTTTACTCGAAGTAAATTAAGATGAGGTTCGTTAAATATACTAGAGGTGTTTTTTTGGATGTCTTATATTATTTTAGTGATGAGAGTATCGACTAGTGTCTCGTTAGAGTGCCAGAAGACGTGACTAACCTTCATTTTTAATTATTTTGGCTGCTTTAGTTGAAATCAGCTGAGCTGGAGTTTCATAAATGTACTAGTGGTGGTTTTTTGAGGCTGTATAATATTATTATAAGTATACCGATATGAAGTAGAGTCTTGAAAAGGTGTATCGGGTGACTATTTTTAATTTGAATTTTTTTTGCCTGCTTTATCTGGAGGTAACTGAGACAGGGTATGTTAAATTTACAAGGGGTGGTTTCTTTAGGTTCATGAAATATTATTTTAGGGATAGGAATATCTTATAAAGTCTTGGGAAAGTGTGTGGGGTGATTATTTGAAATTTTGTTGGCTGCTTAAATTAAGTACAACTGAGACGGGGTTCGTTAAATGTGCTAGGAGTGGTGTTTTGGGGGTGTGTAATAATATTGTGCGGATAAGAATATCTATAAGAGTCTTTGGAAAGGTGTCTGACATGACTAGTTTTGATCTAAAATATTTTTGGCTGCTTTACTAGAAGTCAATTAAGATGAGGTTTGTCAGAATAATTAAAAAATGAAGATAGTTAGATCCCGCACTCTCACAAGACTCTATTGGATACATTCATCACTAAACAAAAAATATACAAGCCAAAAGAAACACCCCTAGTATATTTAACGAACCTCACCTGAATTGACTTCGAGTTAAGCAGTCAAAAATATTTCAAATTAAAACTTGTCATGTCAGACACCTTTCCAAGACTCTCGTAGATATCCCCATCCCTACAATAATATTACACACCCCCAAAAAA
>CAKNYM010052292.1:513157-541526 GCA_932195095.1 Andricus curvator
TCTCCAAATTTTTGTTTTTTGTAACACAGTGTTATGCGTGTAGGTGAATTATCATTGCACGTAAGTTAATTCGGAATGAAATTATCTATAAACTACATTATATAACAGAAGTTTGAATTTTTGATAAAGGACATTGAAGTAATACATGAAGAAAAAAGGGGTACTTTTTCTATGTTGGCATTGGTATTTTTCTAATATCAACATAGGATATTTTACTATGTAACATACGCATTATTCCTATGGCATATAGGGAAAATCCCAATGTTAACATAGGCATTATCCCTATGACAACATGAGGTTAAATCCTATGTTAACATAGGAATTATTCTCATGTACATAATTTCCAAAAACAATAATCGATGATTATCAATGACGATTAATGATCAATAATCATGATTAATCATCATTAATTGCAATTAAAAAATTTTGTTTTCCATGGCAACTTAAAATTTTTCTTAATAAACTTCGAATGTTCTTAGTAACAAATATTTCGAAACAGAAAACCAGAAGAATATTTTCGTTTTGTAATTTCAAAAAATTGTGAGCATTTACCATTCGAAAAATATCAAATTATAATTAAGAATGATTCTTAATAAATGAATTCTACATTTATTGTGTGGTTTGTTTGCTCATTTCACCTGCCTATAGTCTAAATCCGACAAAAATGTGAAATATGTAATTTCCAAACGATTTTTTTCGAATTAGATAGGAAAAATTCCTATGTTGACATAGTCAAAATCCATATGCTAATATAGGTATTCCCCCTACGGTAACATAGGAAAAATACCTCTTTTTCCGTACAGGATTCCTGGAGTCGATCATCTGGAAGTTACTCACATCCCTTCATCAACCTGGAGGGACGTGATTGCATTGCTTAGGGGCCCGGACAGGGTTGTTGCCTAGGGGCCCGGACAGGGTTAATCCGGCTCTGATTATCATGACTGTTTAGTGTTAATGATATGCACTAATCCAACTCCCGCATGTCATTTCAGCGAATGCGAAAATTGTCCTGGCATTGATATCCGGAAGGAACAACTGACTGAACTTCTGAATGAAAACTGCGTCATTGAGTTAAAATATCAAATTCTGGTAACTGTAGTAGCTGAGACCGATATCTTCATAGAACGACTCTGCGAAAAAAACTTGTGAACTTGAAATGTTATGAGTTTTGTGCCAAGAATCAAGAATCTCAAAGACACTCTATTGGTTGGAGTTTTCTTAATCATGTTTGATTTCGCGGAAAATTATGCTTACGTTTTTCAAAATGCTATCCAGGCTTCTCACTGGAATAATAATCAGGCATCCATTTTCACATTTGAAAAAGCACTGTTTATGTGTTAACAACGGTTAAACTGTGCACTTATTCATAGAATATTCATGAATATTCAATAATTATTGTAAACTGACGAACTATGATAGTAAGGAATCATTCATACTGAGAAAAATCAACATAACTTCTGAAAAGGGTAGTTTGAATTTTTTATTTGTTTACAACAAATAACAAATAATATAAACTTCCACTAAACTGCCGACAAGCACTCTTAAATTGTTTATTAGGTGATTTAATGTCATTCTGAACGAACTTGAATGCGTTGAAAGAATGGTAGATTTGCAAACTAGTCTGTGGACTACTAAAGGATTGCGTCTGAGCACGAGCATTAGGACTGCCTTCACATCGGGGCCTATATCTCGGAAACTATTCACTGGATCATTTTTTTGCTAAGGTCCGTTTTTGAAGCCAAAAGGTCAAGCTTCCTTTTAAGATTATTTGAAAAATAATAAAAATACCCTAAATTGCTAAAAAAGATAAATAAACAATTAAATATTCAAAAAAATGCTTAAAATTTTTTTCGTTTTTTTCGATGATAAAATAGAATAAAAGAGTAAAAAACAACCTTTCGAAAACCCTCATAAAAAATTTAAATCGCTAAAACAGAAAGGAAGTTACAAGCTTTTGAATATACCTGTGCAGGCTTTAGGGGTGAAAATGTCACCCCCTATCACTTGGAGAGGGGTTGTTTTTGTGGTCTATAAATTTGTCGATAAAGTACTATCAGGTAGGTAAACATATTCCCAGAATTTAAAGAAAATCGAAGAACGTGACTTTTAAAGTTGGGGCAGTCGAGAAATAATGCCCCAAAGGTAAAAAAAATTATTCGTTTTAGTTTTTGGAACTTAGTATTGCTCAAAATGATATGATTTGAAAACTTAAAAAGTTATTAATTTATTCTTTAATTTAGAGCACTAAGTATAATAGCGTGGCGTATATTTATATTTTTCAACCAGAAATTCGTTAAACTGTTCAATGTATAAAAGTTAAAAATTTTAAATTTGTAGTTTAACGGCCCGGAGAAACCTAGGAATTAACTGTAAAGAACAATCGTAATTTTCCCATACTTTTGAATATTCCATACAAGCATAGAAATTATCCATTGTTCACTTGTGAGTTTCCCATACACGTCGAAAATCACATACAATGGTATGGGTAAACTTCCCGTCATGTATCGAACTTTGATGCGCGGCTGCCGAATGCGCTGCCGAGTGAAACGCCTATATGCTGTAACCGTGGTGAATGGAGGAGAAGGAGCAGAGTTTAATACAATAATGGCGTCATGGAGTATTAGTAAGGAGATCAAACGGTGTGTCAATTTCGCCATTTTTTCGGACATAGTTTAGGGGAGGACGTATGCTAAAACGTAAAGGAGTTCGCCTCGTTTTGATCGGAATATCTGCTAGAGCTTTTTGATTGGTGGGTTATTCATGATTCAAATTTACCGCCAAGAAGCCATCAATCAAAAACTTCTCACTTCCACTCAACTTCCACTCATCTTCCACTCAAAACGAGGCAAACTCCTTTAAAATTCAGGGTACGTCCTCCCCCAAACTATGTTCGAAAATTCGAGGTTCATTTTTCATTCGCACTCGCATTGTAGTTTGTGCTCCTGACTGAATGAATGGCGTCAAGCATTTAATTCATAATAGTTTCAGTACACACTTGTGAAGAATTTTGGAGTTGTAGCAGTGAAACAGTGAAATATTGTGTGTAATAAGATTCAGAGCAATCAGACATTTTTCACAAAAAGAAGAAATGAGCAACAGGAGAGGGAAAATACTATAAATATAGTACCTGGTAAGGGAAATATTGTACCTGGTATGGAAAAAGTCCCACGCACACGTATGACTATTTTCTCATACCGATGTATGGAAAAATTTCAATAGGTGTATGAGTTAATTACTTCCAATACATGTATGGGAAATTCATAGTAGTTTTTTTTACAGTGTTTTTTCTCTCGATTAAAACGGCCACACTGCTTTCCTTAAAGCTCCTTCTGCTTTAACGAATACATTCTTATCACTTGTCTCATGCTTCGCGCTCGACTAAAACGTGTGAAAAATGCTACATTTTCTATAACATTTTGAAATCTATTATATTGAATGTACGTTTTAGTAATTACGGTATCTTTTGATAAAAAAGTAAATTTTAATTGCAAATTACTGGTTAATATTAGGCACCAGTTAAAAGAAATGCCAGTAACTACAATAAGATTTCTGTGATAATTCAAAATGAATAAGGTTTTAATTTTTTTCAAAATTAATTTACATTTTTTAGGATATCCAAATATTTCGAGAAAAAAACTAGAAGATTTCGCGAAACCTTTTTTAATTGTGCAGGATATAAACCACTTTAGGATAAATTCGAATCATTTTAAACAATGTTTTGAACAGATTTTCCAAAATTTAAAAGAAACTGTAGAGTTATGCAGATTAAAAAAAAATGCTAAGCTTTTAAGAATTTTGAAAAATATCAAGAAAATAAACAAATTTTCTCAAGGTAGTTCTCGTGCCAAAAATCAGGTCTCTGAAAAAACAAAGTTTTCTAAGATTTTAAGAATTGAAATTCTATTATCAGTCATGTGTAATGAAAGAAAAAAACATTATTTTTTATGCAAAAAGTTTGAAACTTACGCAGAATAGTTATTTAAATAATGGTTTTATAATTGAATATTTTCTTAATATCTCTTTTTACCAATTTCTTAAAAATCATTGAATTTTAATAAAGCATGGCTCATTTTTTCAGGGAATATATTTTACAACTTCACTATTTCTATTTTTTCAAATAAGTAAATAATCTTGAGATGCAGTTATTTGTATAAAAAATGTTTCCCCTGAAAAAAATTGTTTAAACGATTTCAACCATACAAAAATTTAGTTAATGATTTAGTTTTCAACGGTTCCATTAGCCTTAGATTAATTATTTTTGAAGCTTCCAATTAGAAATCTTACAATTTTCAACTTTTCAAGAACGATTGAACTTTGCAGGTTTACAATATTCAAAATTCTTCAATTTTGAACAGTGAAAATAAAAGTGAATGTTTTTTTTTGCAAATGACTCTCATTTGTTTAATAATAAAATATATCCAATCACTTTGAATTTCATTTGATACTACATGATATGATACCTCTTAATAATGTGTATTATCTCGAGACTATCTATAATTTCAATTTAAAATTATACTTTTGAATGCGCAATTCTGAAAAAGTTCAATTATAGAAACATTGAAACAAAAGTTGTTTAGTTTTAATAGTTCAAATTCGCAAAATTGTTTTGAAAATTTTCTTAATTTTTGAATGCTCAATCAGGAACGCTACAAAATTTTGTAATGCTTAGTTTCTTATGCTAGTTTTTTCAACCAGATAAAATTAATTTCAAATGGACAGGTGTTAATGCTTTTTTTAAATTATTAAATTTTTACGGGCATTAAATTTGAACTTAATCAGTTTTGGAGGTTGCCAGTTTTTGAATTCCACTATAGAAAAATTAGCATTTTGTAGGATTTGTGCGAATACTATCGTCATCAAGAATTTATGACTCTGTTGATATTAATTACAAAAATTTAGTCCTTAAAAATCACTTCAAATCTTCACAATGCGTTGAAATCCAATAAAATCCCTTGAAAAACCTGTAAAATTCTGGAAAATGTATTGAAATACCTTGAGACCTTTTAAAATCCCTTGAAATCATTGAAATATTTGGAAATCATATTAAAGCAGTTAAAATCCTTTGAAAATACGCTAGAATCTTTTTCAATATCCTAAAACCTTATAGTTTCTATGAAATCTTTCTAAATCTTGTGAAATATTAGGAACTTCTTAAAAACCGCATACAATTTTTTGAATTTCTCAAAATCATTAGACTGTTCGAAAATTCCTACACATTTTTAAATCTCTTTAAAAAAATGTAATGCTTGAAATACTATGAAATCTCTTAAAATCCTGTGACATTTGTTAAAATTCTATTTCGGAAAAATTATGAAATTCTTTTAAATTCCTTGTAATGTATTCAAAACGCTCGAAATCTTAAAATCTGGTGTATATGTTATACGCTCAAGAAGCGCAAACGCCCAGTGAGCGTTTAAATCGACCAAAAGTCGAGTGCCTAACCGCTCAGATTTTAGAAGATTATAATAATAATATTAATTATAACAATTTGACATAGTAAATGTAAACATATTAAGTCTCACAAAAACATCATAATATTGGTCACATTAATATTCATATTTTTGTGACAAAAAATATGTGTTTCAAGATGACTTATTTTTCTATGAGTAATTTCCAAAACATTAGATCAAACACATGCCAGTATGAAATTCGTCTCGCCAATTCTTTGAACATACTTTATAGGATATATATTACTTTTTGAAAGCTTTAAATGAGCCGTTATAGTGGAAAATATATCAATTTATCATGTAAAAATCAGCTTTCCTTGAAACGTGAAAGATTACCTAAATGGTGAAACCAGTTTAAAAAAAATGTGTGATCATATCGTTTTTTGTTCAAACTGACTTTTATCACAAGTAAATATTTCAGAAGGATCACCTTGACGCCTTTAATCTAAGAGATAACGACTACAGTGTAGATTATATAAGCTAATGTAGTAGTACAATATTCTTTAGTTACCTTGTTAATTAAATTAATAACTGATACATTAATCAGTTGGTCCTTTAATTAGAAAAGATGAATGTTGTCTGTACTCTGCTCTTATCCTTGGCCGTTATCCTGAATTCTATTGGTGAATATAATAATATAATGTATCTATAGTATAGGTAGGTAGGTTAATAGTATGTGAATGAAAATAAAATGATTCTGATGGTTATATCAAAGATTAGAAGTTAGAATCGAAAGAAAACCAATTCGAATTCGGAAATGCAAAATTCTTTTGAAACGACTTTTGACCCGTCTGCTTCGAATCGAAAGAAACCCGATTCGAACTGGGCAGTTTGATAATCTTCCGAATCGAATTTCGAAGCTCTCAGTTTTTCGATTCGAATTCCGATTCGAGCGAGAAATCATCGCATGGACTCACTGGGAGCTACTGTCATTAAAAATGACACTGGCTCCCATCACAACCGCGGTAAATCACACCTATGGCCACGTCTCACGACCGTGAGATGAGTGGTCACAGGGCACGATGAAATCATCACGAAAGGCCAGCGAAACTCTCGTGTGTCTTGAGGACACGAAGCAATCCAGGGATGACAGCTTTCTGAATCCATCTCGCAAGTGCCTTGGGATCTTTTTGGCTCGCGGGTATGGCTTAAAAATTTTAAACCAGAGATGGTTTCGCTCCTCTGAGAGCACCGATGACAAGGACAATTACTTTGGCCAAAAATTTTGGGTACAATCGATGCAGTTCTCTTTCGAGGCCTTGATACACCTCCTTCTTTTCCCTCGCCTGGACAGTGAAGTTGTAGTCGGCCGGAGCCGCGAATTCGATCACGAATGAAGTTCGTTTCTCGAAGTCTTGGAGAACGATTTCAGGCCTCGAGTGTGCAACGGAGACTGCTGTCCGAAAATCGTAGTTCCAGAAAATTTGGCACTTCTCGTTTTGGACAATTGACTCTATCTCCCTCGAAACATTTGGCAGGGCAGGGTCGCGGCCAACAAGGTAAGAGCGACAAAGATCGTAATAAAGCACTCTCAGGGACGCATTATGTCTGTAGAGATACATCGTTTCCGCGTAAGTTCTGTAAATTCCATCAAAAAATTCTCAGAATTTGGTAAATTATGGCGAGTTGAAGGGGGAAAGAATTGTTTCCTAAAACGCGAGCTTTTTGGGTTCACAAGAATACTCTCAAAGAATGCAATTTGTTTTAAAAGCTTCTGTGGGCCAAAGCCGTTGAACGAGAAAAATTTATAGGGGTTTATACAATCGGGTCCCTCAATTACAACCTCGTTTACAACTTATAATGTAACAACATTCGATTGTCTACTTAAAAAAATGTAATCCTATATTTCTTGTTTCAGAATTAAGTTCACAGTCCAATTCTGGAGCCCATAACTTTGGACCTTCTTTTTCTTCTCCTGGCAGACATTCTCCAGACACGACTCTTTCTCTTGCCATACCTCATTCGGCTGCCACGTCTTCACCACCGGCCGAACCACCTCTTCGTGCCAGGTCAAGGTCTCCTCTTCTCCAGCAAACTTTTCCTAGCGTACTTGGATATAGATTTGAAGATCTTGAATTTATTCGACTTAGTCCCCACAACAATCCGAATCGGATATTTAAACTTCAAAGATACGTTTTTCCTCCCGAAAACTCAATTCGCTTGAGAAAACAAAATCATGTCCTCAATCCCATTCCAACCGAAGAACAAATTGTAATATCAACGTCCAATGGCGACGTCTATGCAATATTGAGCAAAAGATTGAACAATCAAGCCACTTTTCGTGGAATATTTACACCTATTTTAACACGGTCAAAACGGGTGAAAATAAACATGCACAGCGGCGCGATTGAAGAATTGACCACAGAAGAAACCGCGGAATGTCCAGTAGGCAACAAAATCCCAATCACAAAAAGTTTTAAAATATATCGTGTGTGAACCACACTTCATCAGATCATTAATAAACACAAAAAATGCGCTTTTTTATCAGATCTGGGGCTTGGCGCTTCGTCTCCATGCTTGCCCGACGTTTATGCATAGACCCTTTGAAATTGAAGTTTAAAACGTTGATAACTTTTTGCATTTATAATTACATTTGCTTACATTTTACATGTGTTTCAAAGAAAAATCTTTCCAATCTTATATGCCATCTTATTATGCCATTTCGGATGAGCTCGATTGTTACTTTGCTTTATGTTAAGTTCACTTGCTAACTTTTTCAATTGTAAAGCCATTCAATTTACAATGCATAATTCTAAAATTTTTAAGTTTCAAAATTTTTCATTTTAAACGTACATTTACAATCAAAAGAATTTTTAAATACAGCTTAGATGACTTTAGATGTTTTTCTTTGTAATTGAATTTTATTGTATTGTCGCTTTTTACCGATATTTTAAAAATTTCTGAATTTTACTAAATGAATCGGCTATTTTTAATAGCGATTCTTTTTCATGAGAACCTATTTTTCTAAAAAAATAACTATATACCGCGATTCTTAATACCTATTTTCAAAATTTGAAACAGTAAAGTAATGTTTTTCCCGAAAGAATAAGCCATGATTGAATAAAATTCAACCTTTTTTTCTAAATTGGTAAGAGATGACAGTGGAAAAAATTAAATTACAAATACTATGAATAATTATTATTTTTCGTAAGTTTTACACCTTTTTCATTAAAGAGAATGTTTTTCTTTCATAAGACATAATTAATAGTATCATTTTGATAACAAAAGTTTTAAATTCATCAACTGCTCATATAAATTGATTCATGATTTTTACCATTCGACTATTGTTCAAGAACTCAAAATTATACAGTTATTAATTTTACAAGACGATTCTGAATCTGTTTAATAATAAAACTCTTTTATTCAATTTCAAATCCTGTTCTGTTTCAGTCTCAAATATTTCATCTCTAACGCATTTAAGTTTGAATCTTTTAATTAGAACAAAAACAATCATCTCATATTTAGCAGAAATCGACTGTTCATTTAAAAAGAGAAACTTTAAATGAAATGTTCAAAACTACACAATTTGAAACTTAATTGATTGACATAGAAAGCCTTAAATCGTTCGAATATCAGACTGCTAAATTTAAATTTTTAACGTTGCGATTGTAATTGAATGGCTTTAAAAAACATTTTAATTACAAATTGTTAATTTGAATCTATAAATAACAATTGAATAATTATTTATTTAAAACGTCTCGGAATGAAAATAATATAGATTTTAATTGTTAAAAGTCTTCAGGTGAAAAAAATTAATCGTTTTAATTTTTGGAACTTAGAATTGCTAAAAATGATATAATTTTGAAAAATAATAAATTTATTAATTTCTTCTTAAATTTAGAGTACTGAGTACAATAGTATGATGTATATTTATTTATATTTTGCAACCAGAAAGCAAAGTTAAAAATATGAAGAAATGGAATTTAACGGCCGGAAAAACCCAGGAATTTTTTCTTCTCGATTCAAACAGCCACCCGGCTTTTGTTAAAGCTCCTTCTGCGCTAACGTGTATATTCTTATCAATTGTCTCACACTTTGCGCTGGATTAATTCGTGTCAAAAATGCTACATTTTCTATATTACGTTAAACTCTATTATATTAAATGTACGTTTTTAGTAATTTCTGTATCTCAAACCGGGTGTGCTTATTCGTATATTGCAAAATAAAGTAAAAATTTTATTCTTTGTCATTATTTTTTTTTTCAGTCACCCTAAGAAATTTATACGAACTGTTCTTTCTTCCATAACTAGAAAATTTGCCTTTTTACCTTCTGTAACATATGCGTATTATTAAATGGAAACAAACTATACGTATAACATTTAAAAAAAGTGTCGAACAACCACCGTGGGTTCCCACTGAAGGAAACTGCCATCTAAAAATGACACCGGCTCCCAGAAGAACCGCGGTAAGTCACACCTATGGCAACGTCTCACGAACTTCAGATGGGTGGTCAAAGGGCATAATGAAATCACAACGACAGGCCGGCGAAAACATCGTGTGTCTTAAGGACACGAAGCTGCGCAAGGATGACCGCTTTCTGCATCATACGCGGGTATGGCTTGAAGGTTACGAACCAGTGATAGTTTTGAGGTCTGGATAACTCTCCTCCTTTTCCTTCTTCTTGGCAGTAATGTGGCTTTCAGCTGGAGCCGAGAATTCGATCACGAATATAGTTCGTTTTTGAAGTCTTGGAGAACGATGTCAGGCCTCGAGTGTGCAACGGAGACTGCTGTCCGAAAATCGTGGTTCCAGAAAATTTGGCACTTCTCGTTTTGGAAGATTGACTCTATCTCCCTTGGAGCGTTCAGTAGGGCAGGGTCGCGGCCAACGCCGAAAGGGCAACAAAGATGGTAATAAAGCAATCTCAGGGCCGCGTTCTGTCCGCAGATATACGTCGTTTCCGCGTGGGTGGGACACGCAGATAGTATGTGTTCTAGATACTCAGCGTGTCAAAAGCAAAAGTTTGCTCTTTCGACAAGGACTGTTTTTCTACATTTCTGTGAAAATTTCTGTTTATTTTCTTGTCGAGCAGCTGTTATTGAAATTTTTCAACCTTGGCTTTCCTAACTTCGGCTTTTAGAAGTGAAGCATTTAAATGGAGTAATGGATTTTCCTCACTTCTGATGTTAAAATTTAGGCCCTTAAATCACCCCAGACAAGTAGAGTAGAACCGGAACGGCAAGCATGTTGGTCGCAAATACCTTGTTCAACGCCGACAGATTTGAAGATTGAATCTGTCGAAGAAGATGCTTGTATCTGCTTCGGAGAGACTCCTTCACTGATGTTGGGTCCTGAATGCGGCTTCGAGGCCCGCTCAGGTATGTATAGATCTCTTTAGTGTCAAGATGTTTAATAACACTTATATCCACAAGCTCAGGGTCCTTGGGAACGCCAATAATTTTTTGTTACTTAGATTTATTTTGGCAAACTTTTCCAATCCAAAGTCCATGTCAATCTCTAATGTGTACTTCTTGGCGATATTTAAAGCACTCTGAAGTTTGCTTTTACCAGAAGTATATATCTTCAGTTCCTCCATATGTAATACATGAGTGGCCTCAGATTCGCGATGATTAGTGTCGCTGCAGAGGTATCCAGGAGAATTTCGTAGTTCGAGGGATAGAGGCAGAAGTATGATGCAAAAGTGCGAAAGGCTTCTTCTGTCGGCCTCGAAGACGCTCCTCTGGAAGGTGACGTTCGTTGTTACACGATAATTTCCAGATAAAAAAGTAAATCTAGTTTTCCGATGGGGCATCAATCTCTCTGTGCACCTCAATATGTATGGATGAACCTTCAAGCTTTTCAACAGACAGATGATAAGTTTGTGAGAGGTTGAATCGAAATCTTTCCGATAGTAAATCTAGGCCACTGACATGTCAATTAGCAGGTTCTCTCGGCAACCTGCTACACCTTTTTTTGAGCCATGTTCGTGCATCTCTCTCCACATAGGCTTAATTTTTCGAACAATCCTATTATTTAGGATATAGCCAGCCACTGCGAAATCGGCGTTTCTGACTTCAAATATTAGGTAAATATGCGGCCCAGATGTTGGTGTGTAAAAGTAAATTTCTTCCAGCAGAAGTTCTTCATACCATCCGATCCTGCAGGGGAAAAGTTCTTTGTGCAAAACTTCTTGAAGCAAATGATACTATGCGTGTCTTCTTCCAACTGCCGTCTTTTCAAGATCTTGTATACCTCTCTCTAAAAAGTCTCTACGTCGTTGGGCTTGAAACTGTTGATTCTCCCTGATTAATTTCTCCCTCTTCTGTATTCTCCTCCTTCCGTCAGAAAACACCCGTATTTTGTCAACAATATGCTGCTTGATTGTCAGCCGCTTTGACTTTTTCGGTGTGTGATTGCAGGTCCTCAGTTCTTGGGCGAACTTTCGAACCCTTTCCGTGAACGGTCTATCAGATGTTACGTAATCAATCACACACTGAACACGGGACGCATTCTATCTTGACGATCTAATCTTCTTTTTCAGTTGATGCAAGCGTCTTTTGGTCTTTTGATCCATCGTCGGTTTGAGCCTTCGATTTGAATCAGGCAAAGCTCTCGCAGCACCATGAACTGAACAGTTGATGGTCCAGAGGTCGGACTCCTCCAAGATATCCTCATGAAGGGAGGCATCTATTCCAGCCAGATCTTGGGGCTTAGGAGGACCTGCATGACAATGTTCCTCCTTGTCCTGAAATCGCTATCATCCTTCAGAAGGTGCCTGCTTTCCGCGGTTGCTCTCTAAATCTGAATCAGTGAAAAGTCACTGATTGTCAGTGAAATCTCACTGATTCAAATAGCTAGAATCCGGTCACTGACAACCAGTGAAAAGTTACTTATTCATTCAGTGAAAGTTTCACTTTTGAGAGTTGGCAGCACTGCACCACGTCAATTTAGCAGTCATAATAAAATAAGATTTTAGTAGATTCAATGAAATAATCATAGTAAAAACTTAAAACCCATAAATGTGATCAAATATTACAAAATATGAAAAGATTTGATGCTTCTAAATGACAAAAAACCTCACATATTTCTTTACTTTCAAGATTCGACTGTTATGTACACACCCGTCAAGTAAATACTTTTTATACGAGTTATAGTGTTATTTATAGTTATATGCCAACGGCCATACCACGCTGAAAACCCCAGTTCTCGTCAGATCACTGAAGTTAAGCAGCGTTGGACGCGGTTAGTACTTGGATGGGTGACCATTCAAGAATACTGACATGAGTGCTGTTGGCACATCGTGGGTGTGGTGAGCCCACACTTGTAGTTATTTATAACTACAAGAAAAACCTAGAAACACTACCCGAATCGGGTAGTGTCACGCCTACCCTGAAAGGGAAATGGTTTAATGGTATATATATATATATATATATATATATATATATATATAGTATATTTTTCCCGCAGTAAATTCAGCACACTTACAGTCCGAAAATTCAAAAATTTAATTTAAAAAAAAAATTATTTTTGCTACTTAAGTAAAAGAATAACAACAATGCTTTACTTTAAAACTTAGAGGTTATGTCTCGCATTATTTACTCTGGTGTTACTGAATTGATTAGTGAAAAGTCCGGAATCACTGATTAATCAGTGAAATGTCCAACTACTATTTCAATCAGTGAATTTGTCACTGATTCATATTTAGAGAGTGTTCTTAATTTCGCTTTCTCAGCTTCGCCTGAAGCTTGCTCAAGCAGCGATTGGGGAAACGCTTCGCGTACATATCCATTTTTCAAGAGGCAGGCTGATTGATTTCACTATGACTGATGCTAAACGGGCTGAAGCTCTAGCTTTCTGTACGAGCCCTTAAGTTTTCACCAAAACCATAAGGCCTGTAGTAAACGCAATCAGAGTAAAAAGTTTCTTATCAATAAATTACCTGAATGACATATTATGAATTGGAAATAAGTAAATAAATAAGAAGAATAGGTTTTCTTATTATTTATAAAAAGAGCTTCTTGATACCTTCTCAAAGATGCAAATATTTAGATTTGATTTTAGATATTGAAAAATATATTCTTGAATTATTAGAGGAGAAAAAGGAACGTACATTTCAATTGTCAAACCATTTTAAGGTGGGTACGCAAGTCAAAATTCGTGATTTGGCACAATTATCAGGCGTTTGAAATGCATATTTTCATCCTCTAGCTTATAGCTTAGTAGATTGTAAAATATAAGGGTAGGCTCAATATATAGCTCTGTTATCAAATTATAGTAATTATGATGCAAAAATGGTTATCGAAGAGCAACTGCGAGAAGATTTATCTTGGTAGAAAATCAATATATTAATAAGCTATAACTCAATAAGAACTCGTAACTTCATGTTAGCAATAAGCGCAGACGCATCCTTGATTGGTTGGGGTGCTCAGTCCAATGGTGTCAGTACACACGGTTTTTGGATTCAGCTTGAAAGACTATCCCACTTTAATTTTACTGCGACATGAAAATACAACCGTCATAGCATATATGAATTAAGCTGATGGAACACAAATTCCCAAGTTCAGCGAAAGAGCGCGTAAAATTTGGCAATGATGCGAAAGTTGGAAATTATGGACAGTAGCATCATACACAGCATCAAAAAATAATATTGAGGCGGTCAAGGCATCTAAATTTGTTGATAGAGATACGGATCGATGCCAAGGCACTTTCAAGCTATTGAAAATTCACTAGTGACAGACTGAAAATTTGTTTATGTCAATAAGAAAACCCTACAAATCTATTTGTTTACAAACCATAAGTCAATGATTGAGTTCTTATTGCAAAAAGCGGGCACTGCCATGAATTGTTCAATTAGACATCCTGCCGGCTGGACAGCCACTTCTCATACATTTGCTCGTTTTTGCAATATGCCCATTCAAGTATGTAATGGTTATTTTGCTTTTTCTGTTCCCAACCTATTTAATGAATGTAGTTCTTTTATTTCAAAAGAAAAACAACGTGTTTGATAATAAATGTATTAATAAATAATTTTAAATAATAATAAATAAAAAGAAAATAAAAATAAGGGTGGCTTCTTTTTCTCTAAACATCTACATGTAATCTCGAGAACGAGGCGCCTAAAATAATGTTACGATCAAACAAACTTACCTGTACGTGAAGTCGATTGTAATCATATGTAGCGCCTCGTTCGAAGATGATTGCATTTTCCACCCAACAACAGCAAACCCAAACATATTTAACCCTGTAATCATCTCAGCATGGAGACGCACCTCCGCTTATTTTTATGGCAATCATGCTTTAAACACAATGGAGGATATACGTGTCCATGGTAACGCACAGATGCACTACCGCGTAAATAATTTTTAATTTTAACTCCAAACGTTGTGAAGTTTCAGCATAAAAAGGACACTAACTACTACATGTAATCATCTTCGAACGAGGCGCTACATATAATTCCAATCGAACTTCACGTACATGTAAGTTCGTTTGATCGTTAAAATCGAAACATATTATATGAAAAATTAAAATAGTGCAGGAAAATTTTAAGTTTTGTTCATTATCAGAAAATTTGTGAAGCGATATCACATGAATCCATCATATAAATGTGTGCAATAATAGAAGCCTTCGAAGAGATAAAGTCATATCAATGAAGATACATATGTTTTTATGGAACCTCTGTTTAAACTGTGAGCGTATGTTGACATAATTTTACAGATACCGCTATTTGTTCTGTAACATACAGGCAAAAAAGGAAATAAACCGGGAAATGTATATGAATTTTCATTATTAAATGAATGAGTGATTGCCTCTAAATTTAAATTTACGTTGTCGAGTAAGATAATGACTAGCGGCCTTCCATATGCGACGTGGATATTTTTTGAGGCGGGTGGGCAGGAGGTGAAAAAGGGGGAGTCAGCGAATCAAAATTGGCCACCTGAAATGCAAAAAGCCCATTAGTATATGGATACATCGTGTATTAAATTTCATTTCACAGTCAATCAGTATCATCAACTAGCATCTGCTGTCACCTACCATAAGCAAAAATGAGGATCATCGCCGTTACTCTATTCCTCGCTTTCGCCATTGTCCTTGATTCTATTGGTAAATATACAATAATATAACATCATATCTATAATTTTAAGTACACTAGAAAACAAACACGATTTTTTTTTGTCTCACGAAATTTTTTAATTAAATTATAAAATTCCTATTGATACGAAACTTTTGTATATATAAACATTAATTTTCAACACAAAAGTCATTTTTAAACCAAAAAGTTGATAAAAGAAAATTCAACAAAAAAAATGTTTTTTTAACCAAAAATGTAACACTTGATATTTCTTCTGAAAGCGATTTCGATTGTCAATACAAACCAGTTTTATTTAACCAAAAATACCACTTTTCATCAAAATACTTGAATCCTTAAGCAAAATAGAATAATCTTGAACAAAAAAGTTGTATTTTTAACCAAAAAAGATTGAATTTCTACCAAAAGAGATGAATTTTCGAAAAAATTTCATACTGACTTAAATGAGTCCTCAAATTTTGAAAGATCTTTCAAAATTAAAAAAATTGTCTTACGACTAAAAGTTAAATTGAAAAAAAGTTTATATATATGTGTGTGTATGTATGTGTATTTACGTATGTGAATTTCAAATTTGTATGAAAAGGGGAATAATAATAAAAAGGAAAGTTTAATCAAAGAATGCGATTGTGTAACATGTTTAACTTTATTGAAAAAATTAGACAGTAATTGCGATGCTTGTAAATGGGTTACGTCATCTTCACCAAGGTAACACATTTACCAGTTTTTTTAAATGCGTCAATATACTTCCATGAATTGATTAGGAATATGGCCATTAAAATAGCACAAAATTTCATATTTAGGGTCAAAATTCGAAAAAAACATGTTAATAAAAATATATCTTATGCGAAAATTGTTATAAAACATGTTTGCTGATGTATTTTGATGCTCTGGTTATGAACCTGGTGAAGAAAATACCGTTTGTATTATTTTCAATGTTGAAACATGAAGAAATTACGGTATTTAGTCTCGAACATTAAGAAATTTACATTTTTTCTGCTAACTAATAAACCTCCCTGATATTTGTAACCGGTCCTCCATTAATATCAGTTAAATTCTCCTATTCCAATCAATTTTGTTGAAATTCATAATTCTCAAAAAACGATCCATCTAAAAAAAAATTAAAATAATCTGAAAATAAAATAACAACAGTAAAAGATTATACAAATCCAGCATGAATTTTTAATGGATAAAAACATTACAAGGGTACTCAATGGTAAATAGCAAAATTATGCCACATTTTATATTTGGCATCTTCTTCAAAACACCTTTTTTCTATAGATAACGAGGCAGTCATTTTTTCCAACCCAGTTTATTACCATATATTATAAATTTTATAATGAATTTGTCTACCTTTTTAGTTTTTCAATTATTTTTTTATTTTGGGACCCAATACTTAACAAAACTAAGTTTGCCAATCGGATCTATACATCATTTTCCAATAACCGAATACTTTAATTAAAATTCCATGCGGATACTCATAAAAAATAAGTTTTTCATATGGTTGTACAAAAACTAAAAAATGATTGATGATTAAATGATGAAAGAATGATTATTCTTCTCTGAAATCTGATGATGTTTGAAATAAAAATGTTAAGTTCTCATTACCAACACTAACACAATCCGAAATTGATCATATTAGATAATATTAAATCGATTACAAATGTAAAAACTCGCCTATTTCTATTTCTTCTTACAAAGTTAATAAATTCATGTATGACAACTGTAGAGGAATTATTGCAGGATACGACGGAAAGTGTATGCATTACCTGCTTTGTTCTATTTACTGCTATTTTTTAACAATATATATAAAGCAAGTACCTCCATTAGTACATATATACATTCTTTGTTTTAAATAAATTGATAGATAAAATTGACATTTGTTGCATTCTTGTTGTCTGAATGCATTATTTATACCGATTTCGTCATTTAACTGCGTAAAAGTAATAATTAATCATAACAAAATAACAGATAGAGATCACTTGAACCTCTCCGGATCAAAAGGGGATACGCCTGAATTCAGCCTGAGAAGTATTGTCCTGAAAGTCAATTTTAAAAATCGTACGAATTTTAATTTTAAGACCTGATTCTTTTAGAGAATTTTGAGCCGTATCTTTTTTTCTGCAAAAATTTGTAGGTTTTATAGTTTTTGAATAAATTGGTGAAAAGTAGATTTTGTGAAAACGAAAAATTTCAGTCTTTTTTTACTTCAACTCGCGCTAACTTCAAGCGCTTCTTTTATCGAGCGAATTTCAAGCAACGGAAAGCTTCCAGTGACACAGTTGTTGGCTGAGTTTTAACGAAGTTTTCTCGAGAGTTTTAGCCCAATCTGATCAATGGTTAAGAAAAGATTAATGTTTTAATTTGCAAGCGGCAACCTTGATGCTGCCCATATGCACGTGCCTCCTCGGCTAAAAACGTGTTGCAGCAGACGTGAAGGTCAACTCGGATACCAAAACAAAAATAATAACAACCGTTTGTAGTTTTCTTCTAAAATATACTATAGATAAAGCAAAGAACCAGTGAATGGATCATTTTTTAGAATATCTGCAAAAGTATTATTTTTGATACAGGTTTATTTTAGTTAATACCCTATATTAATTCCAGCAAGAATCTTAAAATGAATCGAGGTAGAAAAAGAAATAGGCATGAAGATTTATGACTTAAAAATAGGAAAAAATGTTCCAGAAATTTAGAGGTCCTCAATTTATTTTTTTTATTTTTTAAAGAACAAGTTGATACTATCATTTGTTATTATTTAGGGAAAAGAATACATTACGAAGTCCAAAACTAAGAAAGACGGTGTTATGATATTATAATCCCAGAGAGATCTTTCAAACCTATTCAATCCTGCTGTGGAGAAAAATGTTACCAAAAATTTTCAAATCTTCAACAAGAAAAAGTACATAAAAGCTTTTGGGATCTAGGGAACTAGAATGAACAAAATTCAGTTCTCAGGGGAATGTTAAAATGCAAGGATCCTGCAGAAACGAATGCAGGTGAAAAAGCAGGGCGGTTAATTCATTGTATTTATTTATTTCCTACTGTTCGCAAGAAATTTTTTTGTGCTTTCCTGTGTTTGGGCAAAAGAAGAGTTGAAAATGTTCAAAAAAATATCCTAAATAAGCAGCCGTTAAAAAATTTGGCAGGTGGACGACGCGAAGGTCGTGTTCAATTAACGTAAGATTTAAAAAGAATGATTACAGAGCATTTTGAATCAATATATTGTGATTATTTTAACTATCATTTTGGCCTCACTTTTAAATTACCTAGAACTGACGTGTGCAACACTTGCTATAAGAATGAGACAGAAGTACAGGTGCACGAAGAAGAATTTGCCATTACCAAAAATACCCCTATCCGCACAGTTTTACCTACGTTTGGTGTGGCTTTTTTTACTTAATGTACATGTACATACTACAAACGAGAGCTATATGTTCCCTAGTTTTGAAGGAATTGTAAAAAACGGTGCAAACACTGTTTGCAGTTTTATTCAATACACAATAATAAAAGAATTTGATAAAGAAAAAATTCAACAGCATAACTTTATTTTCAGATTCATGTCCCGGACAAAATAAAAATTACACAATGTTTTATTTTTTGGTTTTATTGGCAATTTACTTGCCAAGTGAAATAAAGTACGTGTTCCAAGTTCGAGGACATTTCTTTTTCCAGTACGACATCAATTTTGGCACTCATTCGCAAAAATTAAAAAGATTATAACGAATTGAAACTGAAGCTGAATATGTGGAAATTATTCGCAATGCTCGTTCTTCTTCATTCACAATGGTCGAGAAATGTGAAGATCTTCTGCAGGATTTTGAAAAAAGCTTCAAAGGCAAAATTCGAAAGCCAAAAAACTTCCAAATCAGTAAAGCGTTCGTTATGAATTTTCTTCCTGATGGAAAAGTGGATGTTTATGACAATTACGAATTGCAAAATCAAACCTCTTTTTTCTTTAAGCTTACGCTTGACCTAGAGAAACTTTCGAAAAGTTCTCCACCTCGAATTGGATTAAAAGCTGCTAAAGTGAAGGATGTAAAAAATCTCTATAATTATTTAAGTCCTAAAGGGAAAGAATTTTTCGTAAATTATTTTTTTTAAAGTAACAACTCAGAGTCCACATGCCGAAGAAACTGAAGGAAGTGACGAAAATGATTAAAGTAATGTGAAATCATGAATTATCTCAATAATTTATTGTTCAAAATGTCTATTAAATCAATTATTTCAATGATAATATCTTAAGTATTATTTTGGTATCCGAGTTGACCTTCACGTCAGCTGCAACACTTTTGTAGCCGAAGAGACACGTGCATAGGCGAGAGGAAAAAAATATGCGCCTCAAAATTCTCTACAAGAATCAGGTTTTAAAATTAAAATTCGTACGATTTTTAAAATTAAGTTTCAGGACAATACTTCTCAGGCTGAATTCAGGCGTATCCCCTTTTGATCTGGAGAGGTGCAATTGTCATTGTTTCGAATAATTTTTCTAAACAAATCAACTTTTAGTGCATGCTTGAACATAGAGACATTTTCCCGTCTACGGGATCATTTTATTTCGTCTCAAGAATATTATAGATTCAGCAGAGATTAACATTGAACATCTTTCTGGGTTGAAAATTCAATTTTTTGGCAAGAAATTAATATTGTTTGGTTAAAACTGCAAATGTTTGATTAAAAGATAAACTTGGTTAAAAGCTAAACTGTTTTATTGAAAATGATTTTCTTTTGCTTGAATTGAACTATTTTTAATTGAACTTAAAATCTGCTTCGGTTAAAATACAAACTATTACATTTCTCATTGACGATTCATCTTCTTTCATGGAAAACTCATCTTTACGGTTAAAAATGCATTTTTTTGCTTAAAACTTCAAGTTTGTAGTTCAAGGTTAAATTCCTTTGCTAACACAGAATTTAACTATTTTATTTTTGTTTCAAAATTTATCTTTTCCAGTTCAAAAATCAACTAATGGTTTTGAATTCAGGTATTTTTTTACAATTTTTTCTCTTTTCGGTAAGCATTTCATTATATTGTTCAAAATGTAATTATTTCGTGGAAAATTAATAATATGGATAAGAAGCCATCCTGTTTGGTTGAAAATTCAAGTTTTTTAGCATATTCATCGCTTCAAATTTAAAATTCGACTGCTTTGGGAGATAATTTAATTACTTTCTTGAAAATGATCTTTTTTGTAGAAAATCAATATTTTCCAGTTGAAAATTAAACTTTATGATAGAAATTTGGTGACTTTGGCTTAAAAATTAAACAATTTGTGTGAAATTAGTTTTTCTTTCTTGGATAAGAAATACTTCGGGATAGAAAATTCGATTATTTAGTTAAAAATTTATGTACTTCATGAGGTATTTTTTATGGAAAATAAATATTCTATTCTAATCTAGATAGTCTTTTTGGGCCCGAATCGGGTGCTAGCCAGCCCATGAACACCAAAAGATGTTCTAACTATCAAAACCAAATATGTTTCTGTGTACTTCTGAAAATAGCCAGGGTGTTTTGAAGTACCGAAGATGAACAATTAACATTTAAGAAATGCATTTTTACATCATGAACAAGTTATCCATTTCGGGACCTAGTCGGTTGCTGGCTAGCCCCTCAGGACTAAAAATATTTCTAATTTTTCAATCAAAATATTTGTTTCGCAAATTGAAAAAAATATCCAGGTTGATTATAAGTATTAAAAAGGAAGAATGTACATTAAAAACAAATAATTTTCTCGTCATCATCTAACCAATCACTTCTACTCAGTGCCACAATAGATCCGCTTGACAGCGCCATATTAGCGGTCAGGTCGATCTATCCTGGCCCCGAATAGTTCCCCAAAAATTGTCTACACGTGATGAATCGTCTTGTTTAGTAGGAAATTAACCTGCTTGATTGAAAATTCACCTGTTTGGTTGAAAAATCAAGTATGGATGACTAATTATTTGCCAAAAAATTATAATATTCAATCACCAATATGCATCGCAAGCTCAAGGAACAAATTTATCAACTTTTTTAAATATTTTTAAAACCATCTGAACAAGCTCTTCTAGTTCCTCTGAAGAAATATGACAGGGAGATAGTGCGAAAAAGTGTATATGTATAATTTTTCACTGTCTTTTTTCCAAACAATGGCGTAAAATACGAGGAACAAAATTACATGCCTGTAAGTGTTCACTTCTCATTTTTTATAATTTTTTCTGTCATTTTCTCTGTGGTCAGAAAAAACGAAAAGGCAAATCTGGCAGGAAAAAAATCATATGCTGCATGTGACAAATCGTGTTGCACCAGGAAATAAGACACCAATCGACCTAAATAACGTTGTCATGCTGAGGGAAAATAAGGCGCGCAAATTCTTAAGAAAAGAGAGAAGAATATTATTGAACAAACCTTCTCCTTCTCATATTTGTTTAGAATTTTTATTTTGTATAAATATCGTAAAGCTGAAGAAAAAGTATCAAATTTTTCACAGCTGAAGCTTCCTCAAGCCATGAGGATTGTTTGTGCCAAGTTTCAGACGCTTATGCATTGTGATTTAGGAGAAAACTTGTTACAAAGGATTTTTACATGAACTTTATAGAATTCTGTTTTAACCCATTGGCCTGGGGCACTAAAAGCTGAAAAATGCTTAATTTAATTACGCTTTTACTATTTTTTATAAATTTTTAACATTGCAAATTCATCAATATTTTCTGTCATTTCACAGATATATCATCAGGCACGCAGATCAAAACAAGCTATTCTCTGGAAAATGTTGGGATGATTAGTGAAAATGGGAATCGTCTAGGTAACCCTACTACTAATAAGAATGAATAGAAGCATTGTTAGTTGATAAATAGCTTAAAACGCTCTTTTACTAAACTTTTCAACAATCAGGTTGATATTGAAGTATAAGTCTCATACGAAATAAAATGGACTAATCAAATTGCGTTTTTACTATTTCTTACACATTTTTTATATAAAAAGTTAATAAACCTTTATTTTTTTTTCACAAAAATGTAATCAGTACTGCCGCCCAAGAAAAGGAGATATCTGGAATTTTTTGGGACGAGTAGTGAACATGCAAATCACCAAGGTAACCATCATAGAAAAAATATATAATATAAGTATTAATTAGGAAACAGTTAAAAACTATTAATAAGTTTGAATTGAAAAATTCAGAGCTTTGAAATTCGATACGGAAGACTTTCGAACTATCCCGTTCGAATCGTTTTATTTCAATTCGAACTGAAGGTTTGGAAAGTCGATTCGAAACACTTTAGAATTGCCGAATTCGAATCAATGTTTTCTTCGATTCGAACTGAGAGCGTAGAAATTCAATTCGGAAGACTTTCGAACTGCCCAGTTCGAATCGTATTTTTTTCGACTTGAACTCAACTACGTCGGTTTGAAAAAAAAACGATTTGATTCGAACAATGCACAGGTTTCGTGGCGTTTTATATTACCGGTAACAAGTCATCGACTGGTGGCATTTTAGCACGAACACGAACCTTTATCGTCTGTCGGTAAATGACATGTCACTGTTTCACAGACATAGTACCTATAAAGTCCATTTTCGTAAACTTATGCAGAGGCAACCCAACTCACACTAAATAGACTATATTTGTAGAAAATTCTACAATTTGGGGATTCCCCTAGTACCATGCACCACCTACATGGGACCCTTGAGTCTTGATCGGTGGAGCAGAAAAGTTTATTATCGAGAGCGGCAAGAATCTATGCCAGATTCCTACTTTACGCACTGAAGGTAATCTAGATTCCTACTTTACTGAATAATGGAAATGTAGATCCCTACTATATCGACTGATGTTAATGTAGAATCCCCCTAATCGGCTGATGGTAAGATGGAAGACTGCCGTTTAGCTCGAAACAAGACCGTGCTGCCGTATCCTTGTTGCTATGCCTTTGGTGATAAATAGTTTGTTATATGACATAATTCTTTCTATGGCATATACTACGAAGTAGGATGAAAAAACCCTTGAGCAAGAATCTCTTGCCATATATTGGGGAGACCGGAAAGTAATGTCGTTTTTTTTTTACATTCAACTCAAACAAATAAATTTTGGACAAGTTTTTTATTTTGAATCAATTGTGTAATCACCCTCGTTATGAACAACCTTTTGCCATCTAGTGTGCAAATTTCCATTGCCTGATAGATAAAAATCAATTGGTTTTTGAGCAAAATATCTGGAGATGGCATTATGAATATCATAAAAATTTGTAGCGATCGGAATAAATGAAAATCCGATGGTGCAAGATCAGGCGAGTATGGTGGGTAAGGCAGTACCTCCCACCCCAATTAATTAATTTTTTTTCAGGGTTCGTCTTGCGCAGTGCAGTCTTGCATTATTGTGTTGTAGAATACCGTATTTTCTGTTGACAATCGCTAGACACTTTTCAATTGAAGTTTGATTTGCTCGAACCAATTCTTCGCAGTAAAGGTCTATATTTACATTTCGTCCAGTTTACTGTGAACAATTGGTTCGAGTAAATCAATCTTTAATTGAAAAGTGTCGAGCGATTGTCAACAGGAAAGGCGTTATTCTGCAACAAGATAATATGAGAACACACTGCGCAAGACAAGTCCTGGAAAAAGTTAATGAATTGGGGTGGGAGGTACTGCCTCACTCACCATACTCGCCGGGTCTTGCACCATCGGATTTTCATTCATTCCGAATGCTACAGCACTTTCTACGTGACAAAACATTTGAAAACTTTGATGATATTCAAAAGGCGATCTCTAAATATTTTGCTCAAAAGCCAATTTATTTTTATCGATCCGGCATTGAAAATTTGCACACTAGATGGCAAAAGGCTGTTGAAAACGAGGGTGATTACATAATTGATTAAAAATAAAAAGTTTTTGAAAATTTATTTGAATTACATTTTTTTTAAAACGATATGACTTTTTGGTCCCCCCAATATTATGAACAGAGTTTTACAATTAAATTTTTTTTTCCGTCAGTGTGCTAATTTTTCTTAACATTTGATGATGCATTTCCACGTGAGCGCGTCGAGTTGATACATACGTGCGAATAAAAGAGTTGCGCGGCCGAGCTAAAATCTTTGTAATTTGTTAATGAAAACATATTTTGAATAAATATTTCGTTAGATGAGTTTCAAGATATTAATCTATGATCTATACATTTTTATAGGTAGGAATTTATAAATTTTTGATAAATAAGAATTTCAACATGTCATTTACTCTGCCCATTGTGGAACATCATAAAGAATAGTGTCTGTAAATTCTTCAAACAAATTCTAAGAATTTTCTGAATGACGGCGAGTTAAAGTAAAAAAAAAAAGAATTGTCCCCTAAAACACGAGCTTTTCGGGTTTACTGCAAAAAAGGAGAAAGCCATCTCTTTTTTGTCCATTGAACAAGATGTGGAATTAAATTGTCAGTAAGAATACATACTTTGACAATTCGCCATTAATTTTAAATTTTAATTTCTGTATACCAACATACAATTGTGTACTTAAACAAAAGTAATCCTGAATTTCTTGTTTCAGAATTAAGTTCACAGTCTAAGTGTTTGCCTGATGATGATTTTGTTAGTGTTCGTCCTTGTGCACCTTCTTCTTTTCCTGGCAGACATCCTCCAAATACGATTTCTCCTCTTGTTTCGCCTCATTATTCTGCCAGACCTCCACCAACTGCTGAGCCACCTCTTCCTGCCAGGTCCCGGTCACCTCTTCATGGCAGGTCCAGGTCTCTTCCTCTGAGGCAAACTTTTCTACGCGTACTTGGATATAGATTTGAAGATCTTGAATTTATTCGACTTTCTCCTCCCAAGAATCCGAATCGGATATTTGAACTTCGAAGATACGTTTTTCCTCCCGATAAACCAATTGGATTGAGAAGCAGAAGTCAAGTGCTCAATCCCATACCAACCGGAGAACAAATTGTATTATCAACGGCCAATGGCGACGTCTGTGCAATATTGATCAAAAGGTGGAACTATCAAGCGAACCTTCGCGCAATATATACGTCTGTTTTGTCACGGTCAAAACGGGCGAAAATAAACATGCACAGCGGCGCGGTTGAAGAATTGAACACAAAAGAAATTTCGGAATGTGCAATAAGCGACAAAATCCCAATCACAAAAAGTTTTAGAGTGTATCATGTGTGAAGCACAAATCTTCACAGCGTTAATAAATAAAATAAAACAAGCGCGCTCGTCTGTCAGATCTGCTGCTTTGCGCTCCATCTTTATGCTTACAACACGTTTATGCATAGATCCTTTAAAATTTAGGCTTTAAATTTAGGCTTATTGATAAAATTTTACATTGATGATTACATTTGTTTACATTTATGAAACCATTTCATTTTGATTTTTAGTTTAATTTTTTGAACTTAGACTTCCTTAAAATGAAATAATTTTAAAAATTTAAAAATTTATTGATTCATTCTTCAAATTAGAATACTGAATATAATAGCGTAGCGTATATTTATATTTTTTTAACTGAAATCGTCGAACTGTTCAATTTATAGAAGATTTACATTTTTAATTTTGTAGCTTAACGGCCGGGTTATACTCTATTATATTGACTATACGTTTTTATTCTTCGTCCTTATTTTATTTTAGTTACCATGAGAAATGTATACGAAAAGTTTTTTTCGGTTATTGAAGAATTTACTTTTTTATCTTTTGTAACATATGCATATTATCAGTTCAAAAAATTAGAATTTTTTATAGGTAAAAATACAACCGTTGGTTGCCTTCCTGAGAATCAAACCTTTTAGTATAGGTTTTTTTAAATTTTCTATTAAATCTCCTCAAGTTATGTTACCGACTATGTTCAGTAATCAACATATTTAATTCGATATTGCTTGTTTGTTTTAGAATAATAATTTATATATAATATTTATAATCATAAATATGAATATTTTTCGACTTAATTACGGAAGATGGTGCGAGATATATTTTCGATATATATTTTCGCACGTCAGTCTGGCCCACTTGAGTTTTTATTTTGTTTAAATAATGCAATTTTATGAAATACATTTTAGCAAGGGCACTAAAGCCCTTTTCGCGGTCACATTCCATGTTAAAAATTAATAAAATTGTAATATTTAAGCAAAACAAAAACTCAAATGGGCCAGACAGACATACCCTTGGATATTTTTAACCATTTTTCAAAACTGAAGGGTAATATATTTATGTTTTTAATTATACAGCCGCCGAATATAATAACATGCAATTTGTCACGTGAGTACGTGACATATAGTCACATGCTCTTATAAGCAAACGGAAATAATTTTCTCTCTTGATGTTTATCTATTTTTGTCGAAAACTTGGAGGGAGGCATTTATATAACTTTTTCACTTTGACTTCTAACACTACTTTTTTGGAATTTACGTCGTTTGTATTTTTTTTTCAAATTCTAATTGTCACAACAATTTAAAAAAAACAACGTGAATTTCCGAAAGGTCCTTCTGATTGTTTGCGAAGTTGTCTCAATATGATTTTTAGTAGCTGTTTTCATTTTATTTATCTAATTAAAAAGGTTACGAATTTTCCGCAATTGTTTCATTTTCAGTTTTGTAAATCAAAATTTGTATGTTACTAATTATATTTTCTGATAAAATTCATTTCTGAATGTTCCGAAACATCATTGACATGATAAGAGAAAACATTTCAATTGGAAATGATTTTTTAATATTGGGTACCAGTTAAAAACAATTTCGGCACCTGTCACCAAAAAATGATCGGTACCTACAATGAGCTTTCTGGAAAAATTCAAAATGACTGAGTTTAAAAAAAAAATATTTTAAGTTCATTTTCAATGATATTTTAAAAATATTTTCAAAAATTTCCAAAAATCAGGTCTCTGAAAAAAAAAACGAACAAAGAAACCATAATTTTGACGCCTTTATTTGATACCGCTTCACGTCACGTTTAGGCGGTGTACAGTAGGGCGGAGTGAAAATGATCAAATTAGTGGAATCGTTCGACCTAAGCAAAAAAAAAAAATTTCAAATTATAATTTAATCCATAATTTATTATTATTATTTACTAGTAAAAATTGTACATAAATAAAATTCGCCATCATTTTCGAAGCAATAGGGAAATTTTTTGTAATTTTGCAAAATTTAAATTTTCAATTACATGTTTTGTTGAGAATTCATCTTTCTTGGTTGAAGATTCAACTGCTTGGTTATGAATGAATTTATTTTTTTGGAAAATTCATATTTTCAATTTGAAAACCTTTAGGAAAAATTGTGTGCTATGGACTCGTTATACTTAGCAGTAATCTTTATTTATTATTTTCTCTTGGATTTTCCGTCAGCAATTTCAATTAATTGTACTAAGATTCGTCGTTGGAAGAAGCTAAACTGGAGGCTTATTGTTATCAGTATTTGAATTTGTAACAAAAAATATATGAGAATTTTGAATTAGCAACTTCACATTGAATTAAAGTAACGTAGCCATTGTATAATAGGTGAATAAATTACTTTAAATAAAATTAATGATGATACCATATCGAACTCAATATGGCAAGCTTTAAAATCTCATGATTTCAAGTGAAAATATATTGCATTTTTAACAATATAGTTGAATGGTCAACCAAAAAATATAACTTTTCAACAATAATAATATTAATTTATAATTAAACAGTTGCATTAGGAACCAAACAGTTGAATTTTTGAGCAAAAAGACAAATTTGCCACAAATAATTTTTTCGAACAAAATGGATTTTGCAACAAAAAAGTGAATTTGCAACCCAGAAGGACAAATTTACGACAAAACAGTGGAAAGATGACTTGAACAAAATATTTAAAGGAATCTGTATTATCATGAGAGAATAACAGAAATTTTAACGTCTTTTCAGACTAGATGGAGCTATTAATTAAAAATTATTTTAATTAATTTTTTTCTGACAAAAAGATCTTCT